>JARQTI010000336.1:1125908-1291002 GCA_030142655.1 Trachelus tabidus
CGCCGCCCAATCTCCTCTCTTACCTCACCGCACCGCGTCCACCCGCTACCGACCATTTTTGCATCCCACTGTACGTACGCACACAGAATCAATTTTACCGAACACCGTTTTCAGTTGGACTTTCTGGTCTTGCTTGCACTAATCCACGCTTAGACGTGAGATGTGTGCGTATGCACGTAACGAATAGGGAATAGGAATTGCTAGATAGAGATATAGGGTGAGTCGGGGTAGTCATTTTGTAGGGGTACCCAGGCGGATGAAGAGAGACGTTTGTTGTTAAGTTTCTCCTCCCGTGAAGGAGGGAAGGGGCATGGAGGGAAAGAGAGAAAGGGACAACTGAAAGAGGGAGCGGAGGGGGGGTTCACCCTCCCTCCCCTCGAGTGAGAGAACACTGGGATGAATTGTGGGTCCGGGCGGACGCAACTGGGAGGGGTTGATGTTGGTGGGGCTCCGACGGGGTTGCATTGAATCAATATGGCAGCGTAAACTTATCTCATTGACTTAACGGTTCTCAATCTCTCGAAGGGTTCTGCAGCTCCGTGGTACTCGGATAGGATAATGAAATACCGAAGCCCGGATAACCCCACTGTTAACCCAGAAGCATCCGTCTCCCTCGCTCTCGCGGCATCTATGCACTACAGAGGGTAGTTTCCCCTTTATCCACTTCTCTTACTCTCTATCTGTCCATGCAATCGCCCTCTCGATCCCCCCAGCCTGTTTCTCTTACTGGCGCGCACACCCGTAGAACGGGACTCTACACATAAACCTAACCTATGCAACTCCACGTACCTACTCTACCCAGTTCTTCTCTCTCCATCTCGCTCACTCCCGCGTGCTTGTCTGACTTTATGATTACGGCCACGCGAAAATGTAAAAGAGCTCTCGGCCACGGTTAATGCTCGACTTCCGTTCTTCGTTTGCCAAACACGAGGATATTTTCATGGTGGATAGAAGTTCACGTAAATCCCGTAAGCTCAGGAGTGGCGCAGTCGGTCGATCGTGTAAAGTTTTTAAAATTGCGAATCGAGGATGGTGACAAATGTACTTCGTAATTTCCAGTAGCAAAATACGTTATTTATTAGGTATCGGAACGAAGCCAGGTTATTACGGTGTTACGCGTCTGTCTACTTGTATACAAGATGGAGAAACCACTAGTTAGTTTCGCACGTGTAAACCAACTTCTCCGCTTCTCAATGGGAAAGACAAGGACTAACCGGCCGAGACCCGGACTACACCGCTGTCTCCCTTGCATTCCGTATGGATAGCGAGGACAGAGCGGGTAGCTGGGCTGGCAAGTTTACAACTGTATAGGAACGAACGACGGGACGCTGACATAACAGCATCCCGGAAACTATGCTTGTCAACCAATGAGATTCGCGAGCGAGGGCACTGTTTCGGTGCAAAGTTGTTTAGACAAGACTAGCAGTGGCACCACCGAGGGGATTTATACGCGCCATTATTATTTGCGAGACATTAAGAAGCTCCTGGGAAACTGTCCCGTACTTGGGTGCAGACATCCTTCCACAGTCCTTTATTCCTTGAATCCTTCCTCCTTTCGTTCTCTCATTCAATCTTTCTTTCTCGTCAACTCGCTCGTCGTCAGCCCCCCCCCCCCCGCCCTCTTTCTATCACACTTCTCTCGACACCTTCCACAGGCATCAGACAATTCTCTCTCCTCGTCCAGACGCGACTCAAGCTACACCCACCTGCCGGTTGGCAGGGAGATTTGTCACGGCTCGTTTCTACGATGGTGAAAGATGGAACCTCTTTTCCTTTGCTTCCTTGCATATTTGCTTGGCTCTCAACTGGGCGAGGATTAAAGCAACTCGGCGCGACGCTCCGCGATAACGGAAATAGGAATGACGAGCGGCGTCGTCTCTGGGTTTTCTGTTATTGCTTCAGCCGGTTAACGGAAGCAGAGAGGGGAATCTCGGTCCTGTTCCCGGGTAACAGAGAGAGGTTTATTAAGCACGAAGACAGATCGAATGATAATAAGAGGGGACAAGAGGGGCACGGAGCTAGGGACTGGGAAATCTTTCACAGAGAATTCTGCACTAGCGAGCAGATCCGGCATTTGTTTCCCTATGAAGATTCACAGTCGATAAGTTTTTACCGTGAGTTTCTTTTAAGGGGGGTGATTTTTGCAGTTTGAGGAATTTTCATGCCGTTAGAAAGGAAGAAAAAATTTCCACAACGGACGACACTCGTTCACCCTCTTTTAAATGTTTATGAAATTTAGATACCGAAGGAGGATTTTTTACAGTTCACAGTCCCGAACAGGTAACGCGATACGCGATCCTTTGGGTCTGCTAGATTTACACTGTGCAACGTTCACGGAAGCCAAGGTTTAAAGCCGTTCGTAAACATCGGGAATGATTAACCCTTTGCTAGGCGAGATGCAATTACCTGCCAACTTATTTGCTTCTGCCGAGATAACGTAATCACTAATTCAAAGTTCTATGAGAAACTTCGACTGGAGTCTGACGCACGTACGAACGCGTAGGCTATATAGGACTAATATATACGAGACAACCTTCTCTATGCATTAAAACGCATGCGGATGGGACATAACGATATTTCAGGGAGTGCAACCTTAGTGTTTACAAAATGACAACTGGAGTAGGTTATCAATAAATTAGTGAACTCTTCGATTGATCCACCGTCCTACGTTACAGCCTCGATTGTTGGATTTAAGTCGAAGAACTGGATAAGAGAATGTAATCGAAAAAGAAATTATCTTAGCATTCCAGTTAGTCCTTACCAAGCGAAGAAGCTATACGCTCTCGTTACGAGTAAGACAACGAGCGAGGTGCCAATTCCCGTAAATCCATTGAGAGAAAGTCCAGAATACATCCCATTGTGTCCTACAGCGAGAAACCAATCGCGACACCAGCCTGGAAAGAGCTTCATTCTCAATCCGCACCTTGTTTCAGGTCGACCAGGGACCGACTACCCAGTCCTGGGCAAAGTACCCTACACGAATTTCTACTGCGACGACCAGCCTTATCCTGGCTTCTTCGCCGACGTGGAGACTCGATGCCAGGCCTGGCACTACTGCGACATTGATGGTCGCCAGGCGACGTTTCTATGCCCAAACGGGACGCAATTCAGCCAGGCAGTCTTCGTCTGTGACTGGTGGTTCAACGTCAGGTGCGAGCTCAGCCCCAAGCTCTACGCAATCAACAGTAGACTCTACCAGAGACCCACGGAGAGTCCCACAAGACCTCACCGAGTCATCACCAAGGAACTTCTGGAGAACATATTCGTCAAACGAAAATGAGACGATTTCGTGGCTCTACCAAAATCTATCGTCTGCTGTCACGGTTAACGATAACACCTCGACGCGTTTCGTGCCGGAGCGATCTTTTGTTACCTTACGATCGGACGACGTGTCCGACCCACGTGGCTCGGGACGTCTTAACACATGGTCACCCTCTATCGGACGGAGAGAAAGAGCGTCACGGAATATCGAGATTATGCTTGGATAAGGAAAACGTACAAAATGGCCGAGGCCAAACTCACTGAGAACAAAAAATTAAAACGGATAGTTCACACTCGGCTGTCTATTAAAACTTCAGCCTTCCGGCTTACCTCAGCGCGAAGCATGTTTCCCTACTTGTTTTAGCCATCATCGCCACTTGTGTTTTCTATGAGTCCGTCGGTCAGTACGAAGTAGCAATTAGCAACGAATCGGACAGTACGAGGCGTCCTTTTCCGTACTGAGAGACATAGGAGACTACAATTTAGCGATGTATGCAGACGCGCATTTATAAAGGCAGACTTGTATATCCGAGTGATAACTTTAGCTTAATTGTTGACGTACAAGTATCCACGGTCAAGAGTTTCTTCGCGACCTAAAGGCTATTAAACCCGGCGTGCCCGAGGTTGGGTATGACGGACCCAAAGTCTTATTGCGCCGTGGAAAATTTTTTACATCTCGCGCAGGCCGGGTTTTCAAGGTAGTCGACGCTTCCGTCGGCACTCGTAATAAAAAACTCCGGGCGACACTGTGGCCACTGTGGAAACGCCGCCAAAACCACGGAGGTATAAGCGACTCGTTCTACCATTAATCTTTTCTTTAATCGAGGACGATATCAGTTTACGATGATATTACCATTTTTTTATGTACCGTGAGACTCGCGTATATAAAATATTCTGGATTTTCTAAAAAAAATTAAATAACACGCTTCTAATTGAAGTGTCAGACTTGTACCGTTACGAGTCGCAGAGATTCATTTAATATTGATAATTTGTCCAATGTTTGTATTTTCATGTGGCGGCCATGCGTTAGGCTTAGTTGTTGTTGTTATGGGATACTTAATTATATTAATTGCAGTTGCTAAGCATACTTAGTCGTAAATAAGTAATACAGATTTTTTTCTCTAAATCTGTACGGTCGAATCGTTACAGTAATGGATATCGTCGTCTTACCAAATACCTCCGATACAAGCAATTCGAACAATTATCTAGCTTATATCGTATGAGTATTCTACAGTGTAAGAACATTAAAATCAAACGATACCAAACCGATTACAGTAAAGTCAACGAAGGCAAAAAAGTATAGCAGTAAAGCCACCAGCCAGTAAAAACCACCAGTAGTAAAGCACATAGCGTTGTTAAGTAAGATGTGTATCAATGACCGATTGTTGCCACTGGCCTAAGGAGCCATACGTTCATTTAGTTGAAAAAAAGGAATTTTTTAAAAATCATCCAAAAGATCAATGTTGGGTGAAAAAGTTGTATTAAAAAAAATATCAAATAAAATGAAAAAAAAAAAAAACCTAAATCAATCATCCGCTTCCAGCACGTCCTTACGTAACTCTATCAGGTAGAAAACGTGGCTGCAACCTGTCAGCCAGTTTTGCTCTGTGAAATGGAAGACATTATCCGAAAATGTTGAGAAATTCTGAACGCAGTAATCAGATATAGAATTTCACGTTTGGGCATCGAGTTTTACTTTTCGAGATGCAGTCCGTTTGCGGAGAGCAATAGTCAAGTGGAAGAATTCTCGAGATACGTATATCTGGTATAGATGGTCTATCTGGTGCAATGAAATTCTGAGCCCAGGGCAGTGTCAAGAAAGATAGTACAGCTTGTTCGGTAAGTGCAGGGTTAATCGGTAGATTCAAAGTACAATGTAGATGAGCCATATGTGGTCCAGGTACATGTATATGTATTGGCTTCTGAGAAACTTCAGTGTCGCCAGTGCAAAGTTCTGGTTTTAAAGTGAGCGACGGGCAAAGTCAGTCTGAGGAAAGACGAGGATGCTGTTTTATCGGTGTCTGCACGAGCTTCGAAAGTAATCCTCTTAGTTGGCCGTAAGGCCGGTAGACAGCGACTGCGAATTGACTTCGGCGAAGAAGTCGAGTTCTCCGTTACCGATGATTCTCATCCGCGCAATATTTATTTCACCTAACGGACGGACAAGAACGTGTTCGTGAAATAAATTGTTCCTTCTCGAATGCAAGCAGCCCCTGCAGAGCGTCTAGAATCAGCATCCTCAGAGAGTTCATCCAATCTAGGTTCTCTGTGGAAGACATCACTGTACCCCCTTGCCACTTCGATCTGGCCGAACGGAGAAGCGGATATTTTAGCGAGAATCCGACACGCGAGTAATTGTGATTATTTTTCAGGATACCGGATGCCGTTGGGTGTGCAACTTGCAAAAAGTTCATCCTCGCAGCCAGAATGCAGCCAAACAGCGTTTAATCAATGGGGCTTCAAGCGCAGGCCGCGCGGGATCTTGCCTGATGGACAGTAGCCAGGGGCTTGGAAAACTAGTGAACAATTTGAAGCTACCCTTTCAAGTTTTGGGCTTTGTTTATGCGGATGAAAATAATTCGCAACCCAACGAATACAAAAATAATCGAAAGCGGGGACGCCCTGCCTAGGAGCAATGCACGTAGCAAGGATTTATTCTTCATGATCGAATGAGCATCGAACCCTTTTGCCGAAATTATACAAACTGCGGAATCAGGCGAGTGACCCTTTTTTGAAAATTATTATCCAGCATTTTATCAATCGGACCGTAGCGTTAGAGGAAATGGTCACGGACATTGTCCCAGAAGGTCACGGACATCGATAAAGGTCTGTGAAAGTAGACACTGATGGAGGTTATACGTATATGCAACTTCGTACCCAGCGACGAGTATTGAGGTTTTTTTTTCTACGAAAACAAGGTAGAAACCGGCCTAAAGGAGGTTCTGTTTCGAGTAAGCGCAACGGGCCTAACGATAAGGAGGCCATTTGTTGCGTTGACTGTCCAGTCCGACAGGCTTTCTCTTTTAGTCCACGGGTCTATTCGACCGCGTCTAACTTGATTCATCGTTAGTGACCTTCTCCTTGTCATTGGCAAGGTCGTCTTCAGACTTGACCAAGACGCAAAACCCGAATGCGTCACAGTCACGAACTCGACGTAACATATTTATACAAAAAAAAAAAAGGATCACCTCAGCTATGTTCGGGTAGTTTAGAAAAGCTCATGGCAAATTGCAATAGACTGAGAAACCGAAATAGAATTTAGAAAACGCAGTAAGGTAAATAGGAGACACGAATGCCTGGCCAAGTTACCATTTACGTTCGCAGCATTGAACTCTCCCTTCCATGTAGGAACCAGCTGGGTAATCTTTTTTAATATTTCTACTGCAATTAATTTTTTTGAAATCAACCCACGATCGTTGGATAAGGACAATTTTTCATTTATCACCTTAGCTTATCCTCGGTTTACGTAATCCATTTTATATGGACGACCAAAGGATTCCGTAAATGCTACATCGTCAATGTCCTTAATGGGTTAGGCGTGGGCACTGAATGAGTGCATAAAATGTAAAAAGCCAGTGGTTGGGGTTTGCATATGTTCCGATATATAGGGTAAGTTGCAAAATTAGAGAGGAAGATGTCACCTCGGAATTTGCATAAACGAAGGAGAGGAAAGTCATTTAATATGAAATATATGGTGACACGTGAAAGCTCAACAAGTTTGTTGCTCCTTGGTTAAGAACGGGCAAGAATGAGCAGGAACACAAAAACTAAAAAAAAATGATAACCTTGTAAAACCAGTCGCGTCCTCCTGTAGAGTGTATTAAGTGTCATTTGAAAATCTTACGACACTCCGACAACCATCGAAACGCGTATACACGTAAACACCCGAACGAAATTTCCCTGGCATCTTCCCAATGCAGAGCCCAGCGTTCGATTATTGACTAAATATCATAATGAAGCAAAGCGTGCATTTGATACGCAAAGCTAGAGAAATACGGTAGTGCTCATCCGATCGAAAATTTCATACATAGACTGCATACGAGCAGGCATTGCGAATATCATCGGCGTCTGTAGCTCCAGGCTGCGCAACTTCATGGGCTATCGAAATACAGTTTGACTATAGGCAAACGTGCGTGAAACGTTTGCGTAAAATTGAACGAGCGATAAGCATCTATATGTTAGCGGGCAAAGTGCTAAAAATTCGTCTGAATAACATGAATAAAAAAAAAAGAAAGAAATCCACAGAAATATTCGCTAAATCCGTACGATTAAGTCATCCAAAACGAATAACTCTGTTGGAAGGCTATCGACGAAATATCAAATATCACTTGCATAACCTGATTCCAAAAATCCATTAGACACATGGTCAGGCTCAAAGTTCGTCTCTGGATATAAATAAATTCGTATGATGCTTCAAAAAAAAAAAAATGACTAAAAAAATATGTTCCTCCGAAACCAAATGTATCCCAGGCATACGCACGGTACCGTGAGAAACGATTAAACGTGCAAAGGCATAGCCAAAGCACGTTGATATTATATCGTGCAGCTACGGCGGAAGGAAGCCTTGTCCTTTACCAAGAGACAGCGGTAACCGGTCGTTCGTAAAGCTTCAAGCGAGACAACAATATCAAGAGAGAATCCTGGGATGAGATAGTATTCGATTGGTTCATAGGTGAACAAACGTATTAGTCGTGGTGGAATGGGAATTGCAGAAACGCGGGTTCGACTCAACGTGCACGAAACGTTTCAATGCGATTAAGCCACTGGAGCAGGAGTAGACCGCTAGGTACTAGTAACAACTGTGTACGATACTGGTGGAAGTAGCGGTAGGTATGGGATCCCTGCGAGTACAGTAGCAAGAGAGACGTACGGGTTATAAGTACAGGAGTAGCAGAGGTAACGTGGAGGGGGAGGAACCAATAGATATAGGTATACGCGAATATAGTTGCAGATGCGCAAATATTGTTTCGTTACGTTGCGCATGTAGCTACCAGGAAAGGATTGTTTTATCGCTGCACTTTCGCTCCAATGAATTCGTCTGTAACGAGCCCAATCGTGCAGTTGGTTGTTAATGCGCCTATTGGAGGAACGTGACTCGCCGATCTGGCGCAGCCGGCGGTTGGGTTACGACTTTGTTTTAGAGGGCTCAGGAGTGTTATTGGTTCGCAGGTAGAGATCAAACCATTCTGCGTATTAACGCAGTACTGTAATATCGGGCAGGGTTTCCAATTTACGACTTTGACGAGTTATCAGGAAGACGCGCGAGTTTCGATAACATGAGAAAGGGTTACCAAGGTTTACTTGGCGACTCGAATATTTTAACTACGTGTCTCAGCTACACGTAGCTAATTTTCATGCTGCACGTGCGGCCGATCTTGATGCGCGTAATGATTACTGGTTATGTGACGGAAACCAATAATTTATGGGGGACGCTTTTCGAAAGACTTTTTTCACGCGTTCTGGTAACGCTATGATCCACCGCTAGAGATATATTTGCTATAGTCGATTGACGATAACGACGGGAAGTTCAGGGGACTGCTTAACGTTACGTGCCGCAAGGTCGTGGCACCTGAAAATATATTTAATTTGTTCCTCATATTTTTAATCCACGTCAACCGACTCCAATAATGCTACGCTTAATATTTTACTCTGTAAAACTGTTTGCTAAAATCTCCTAGCACCTGAGTAAAGCCACGGCACAGGGTCCAGCGGCACGTACGGGATTGGCAATGGCTCCATAGAAGTATTGCAAATCCTTTGCCGATTCCCAGTAAACATGTAGCACCGCCATCAAGCACGTACACCTAGCCACACGTGTATTATGTCAAATGTGGCTTTAGAAAAATTGAAAAGTATCGATGAACAATTTCGTCGTTTCAACTAGGTGGGGGATATGAAATAACATAATGACCTGATGTCATATTAATTTTATCATACACTCTGAAAAAACATTTTACCGTGAGAGGAATTATTCCGAATCGAGTATATCTGTAGACTGGGGACTATATCTATATACTTATAAGCATTTGTTAAATGAGATACTTGTATACTCGTCAGACTTAGTCAGTATCGTCCCGAAAGAGATAGGAAGTGGGTGTGAGGGGGGAGAGGGGGTGCAGGTACAGGGAGTATTCAGATAAAGTGATAGTGCGAGCCCAATCAACTAAGCGATGGAAAATGGGCAAATTTGCATAAGGAACGTAACCTGTGACTAAACGGTCTCACTCTAATCCTATAAGGTAGTTGCTCACTCTGCATCGGAATAAATTGTCAATATATTCTTGGCTATAGTCATCAGTTGAGAACTTTCGGAGGAACATGTGAAATTGCTTATCGCGAGAAAGTACAAAGATGAAATTTCGTACGGACCCGAAAGGACTATCGACGTGGCTGTCGGAGCGTCAAGAACGTGACGAAACTACAGTCAGCATCGCTCAGGACCAAGTCGCTGGAAAAACTTTGAGTCTTGGGGCACTTTGCGTTCCCTAGGAAGTTCCAGTGGCGCCACTCACTCGTGTGACGTGCGATATGAGGTGGATGAGATTCCCGTCTCCTCGAGACTGCAACGTCTAAAATATCTTTGCGAATGAAACTGTGTCATCTGGATTAGGAAGGACGCACAGAGAAAAAGAACGAATCTAGAGAAGGCAAAGATCCAATTTGGCGATCGTAGGAAAACAGTGAAGCTCCGTTTTGCTCTTGGGAAACCTATTAGCGTCACTCAGTCTGCAGCCTGTGGTCGGTTCGCGGGTTTAATGTGTTTTTTTTTTGACATTTCGCAAATAATACAATTCTTAGGAAATTTGACGTGGCTTTTCATAAAATGGCGAGAACGCTGCGTGGCGAAATAGAAAACTAAAATGTATTCGATGCAAAATCCATACCGTGTAGCTAAAATTCGACAGCTCAATTCGAAATCTGAAATAACTCGTATGGCTAATGAAGTTTTCTCACGGCTCTCGCTAAGGATATCTATAGCCATCTACTTCGTATATAGAAAACGGCACTGTTGCCAATCTCAAATTTACACAATTTACATAGACTCGTAACACGTGCACTAGCACCTAGCAGTCAGGCCTTCTGCTAGGCTGCAGCAAAAAATATCCAGTTTCTAAGTAGGATGGAGAGACGAAAAATCTATCGTCGCGTGTAAATCAAATTCAGTGCATATAAATATCGAAATAAATTTAGTACCCAGCAATATTACAGCAAGATAAGTATACAGGGTGTTCAAGAGTTAACGAACCCTATACCGTGATGTTGAAAATGGTAAAAGCTAATTCGAAAAGTCTTTATCAGTTTTTTAGATTGCAGCTGCCTTTCGAGCGTTAAAATAAGGCCATACAATTTGTTACTTCTGGGCAACCCTGTAGCTACAGGTATGCATGGCTGTGAAAAAAAAGAGAAAAGAAAAAAAGCACGTACGAGCGAATAGCAAAGGTAGCATAGAAAAGCGAGTGGATGTACTCGTGTGTTGCCGCGACTGATTAATCATAGCATATCTGTTATAATAGTCGAAAATGAAAATGAGTGAGTTGCACATGGCAATAATAGAGGGTGGAATGTAAATCAGGATGAAATTTATTGTGAGTCACGCGGGAGGCACCCTGGCAATGGTTTTCAATGTGGAAATTCAAAATGCAGGGTGCGCAGGCCAAACATACAGCTCCGTGAGAACAAGCCCTTCGTTGGCGATGATTGTTCATACGTTTACCGTATAAACAAGTAATGTTAACAAATATAGCGAGAGTTGGTGGCCGGACCCCAGAAGATCAGATCATCGGGTCCAAATGCTGGGTAGTGAAATTCTGCCGGCGAACAAATCCCATACATATTTGATCAGTCAGAACTGTGGCTCGTCATATTTGCAATTTTGCCGGTTGCGAAACACGTGATGGAAACGGGCCGATCGTTCACCGATGCACTTCGCTTTGGTATAGTTAGCACACTCGGTAGCTACTATCTATGGGCTGATAGTGGACCTTTCAAAATCCCGAGGTTGCTAGTGCAATTTGCGGGATACATCGATAAATGCATTACCGCGTTCAGAGCCCTTTGCTCTCCATTTCGACCCCCTTCGATCTCTATCCCCCCCCCCCCCCTGTTAACACTGTCCAAAGGAATTAATTAAATTTCATCAGTGTCTCCATGAAATTTCCCCACCACTCACGACTATTATCGCCTAGAAACGAGGGTACGTGGATCGGGCTCCAGCTAACGTGAGATCTAAACTTTAAAATAGCAATTCGACCAACTTACTGTTTATCTATCAAGATATATGGAAGCCAGACGTCGCTCGGCTAGGTTATTTCTAGCTGGGCCAACCTACGAAGCTTAAGCTAAAGGAAGAATGGACGGAGAGGGGAACGCTGGTGCGACGCGTGTAGCAACAATTAACCGTGCTAATTACGTGAACGAATTCTGAGAAGGTTGTTCCGGAATACAATGAGAGCGATGCCTGTCGCTCGGTCGCGGCCTGCTGACTCTACTGCTGTATTGCGATACCCGCCTTGTTATACGAGGTGTCGTCAGGCGTGTAGAAGTCCAAGGACTACGTAGCAGAAGCGCTGTCTATTAATTCCGAGGATCAAGAGATTCGCTTACATTAATTCTGCAAGGAAGATGCTGGAGTCCCTTTGGAAGAAATCTCGCAAGGTGGGTTCCTTGTGAAACGATAGGCGTGGGTGGCGGCTCGAAAAGTCTAAAGAAGTCGGTTGTAAGTCAGAGACTAGCAGATTCGCTGGTTAGGATATCAAAATAAATCCGATTAACGATCCAACGGCGTTCGTGGAGTATACAATGTGATTTGCACGATCATCCGGCCGAATTGAATTATTTTCGTTTTTAATAGAAAATTTGAGAAAGCGGGTAACAAATCACGGGAATTGAAAATAATTCCTCGAATATTCCCCTCCGTCTCGGTACAATTTAATTCGACACACTTGCACATCGTGGCGCGAGTGCAGCTGCGGTTTTGCGGTTATTCGTTATTATTCGAGTTCCAAGATCATTAATTTTCGATGTATCATTATACCGAGCCATCGGTGATCTCGATGAAAAAGAAAAGTATATACCGGGTGAAACGGAAGAAAACGAGAAGAACGAGGTAAGCGAAATCGCAGTTGCGACTCTGCGCCATCCACTTTCTACGGTTCCCCGTGTCGATTCCAACGGCGAAATTCCGAAGCCACGCTATAGCCTCGTTGATCGCTAAAAAAATCGGTATAATAAAAACGGAACTGCCAAAACGAAGATGCTTTTCAAATGTCGCGCTCTCCGTCTCCAAACGTCAAATTCAGTATGAGACACGTGGACCGAGCGAAGAACGCTGCTAACCTGCTTTCTCGGTTTCACCGTCGACAACACCATCTAACCGTCAAAAGAGGCTAAACGGATGCACGTACTGTACGATACACAGCATATAGCTAAATGTACATACGTTAAGGTGCGAAGTAACGAATCGAATGGGCACTAAGCGAATAATAATTTTCTGCCAGAATCCATTATGCTCTACCTGAAGTATATTCTCTATCGATCTGCACAGATGCTTCTTAAGCAGCGAGTATAACGCCAGGTGTCGGATTCGAATCCCTCGAATGCATTCGACCATCCGTAAAAGAAGGTCGCATTGTTGCAGAGTCGCCTGCTGCACGTATGATGTATAAAAAGCGAAACGTAAGGCCGGTATGAAAATAAAACTAAAGTCACGTCCTGTCCCAGTGTCAAGAATTCCGACAGCCTAGAGGAGTGACGATGCGCGGAACACGAGAAGCTCAGAGCCAATCAGACGGGTATTTTAATGAAACGAGTGAAACTCTTAATTAGCTTGCTCATAGTAAAAGTGCTGGATCTCTTGCCTACGTAATACCACCATTCACCACGGATGGCTGATCGTGATCCACATATCTCGCAGGAAAGCGAATCGGTTGCGTTTTTACTACGTTAACAATTCTCCATAGGAAAAAGATGGCCTCCAGTTCGCAGAGGCTTCTCCGGTCCCATACTCGGATTTGAATAATTTCCACGACTATTGCACACAGCCAAAAACACACACGGAGTATTTATTAACGACGTAACCGGTATATATATAAACGATCCATGATCAATAAGTCAATCGATAAGTTGCCTTAAGCGAAGTGTCTTGACTAACTTTAGAAGGCGGCCGAAGGTTAGGTTAGAGTGAACTAAGGGAACTAGGTGAAGCAGCTAAGGCACGAAGAGTGTCCCCCCGGCGCCGAGGTTTCTTTCCCACGAGCCCTACCCACCTCGTCATCCTGTACCCGTTTGCATAAAATGTATGCAACCGCAAGCTACGGATTAATTAAGGTCGCCTGACGCGGCCGCTAAGGAGACCTACCTCGGGATAGCAGGTTCTATTAATGTACTTAGTTGAAAAGGGACGCCAAAAAAGTGGATAAGAAAAAGCATCAAAGTGGAACGTCAGGTCGTACGGAAGACGATACCTGCTGGTGGCAATGCTTGCTTTCCCGTAATTAACATGCATCCTTAAGCTTGTTCCGCGTCCTTTTGATGACTCTGGCCACTCGGAACGTCCTCCTCGTTTTAAGAATCCTCAGTGGCACGGAGAGAGTTCTGGTAATGATTTACTTAAGATTCTGACGGAAAGCGGAGGATTCGGTAGGCGACAGCCTTAACCAAACTACATCCTGCATTATGTATATGAACAGCCGGCGATTCATCTGATCGCGAGCTACTTTTACATTCGTTTCGTTCCGTAGGATCAAACCGACATACCATACCTAAGATGCATTATGCAGAATCGATACATATACGGATTACGAAATTTATAGCGTAAAATGCATATTTCGGATGAGCCTCTAATTTCGATGAAAACATTTCGAATGCCTTATAAATCGAACGCACCATCCTTAAATCTACTTTTTTTCTTCGCCACCGTCTTTAGCCATCCCCATAGCGACAAGATGGTAAAAAAAATGCACCTACGAATTCCTTCCATCCGAACTGCAAGCTGACCCGATATAGGTGCACTTTAACCCTAACTAAACTAATTTGCAGTCCTACCTTATTCATGACCAGAACAGTGTCACTACGAAGCAGAGCAAATCGTGACGTCATTCTCGTACCATAATCGCACAAAAGAAAATAGTATCTTTTTCTTCGTCTCCTTCTTTTCCTTGCACACCCTATACGCATCAATGCAGCCTGAGAGAGAACAACGATTCGTATTACAGCATTGCACTTGCTTATACGTATATAGTATTCGTACGAGGGGCTAAGCATAGTTCGGTCACATGTCAATTCGTTTGTTGTTGTGTCAGTGTATCAGCTGACTGTTATCAGAAGTCACACGTGAGTCCATTATACAAGAATCGGACGAACTGTCAGTTGTCGCTGTCAAGTTGACAACTAGTACATGACCGATCAGCAGTCCATGACGAATGCTATAAGCCACATAGGTGCACCGATCAATAAATATTGTTCCTTATCGATAACCCGAGTCTTATCACTGAATATGACACTTCGTAATCAACGATCGTCCCCGGTTGAGTGTAACAGTATCTACGTATGTAATATAAAAGAGACAGGTTATAGTGTATTTGTTTATTCCCCAGTACTACTCAGGTCACTAAGAGTTTTTCTTTTATACGAATATCAAATTTACTTGAAATTTAATCCAGTAAGTTACTCCCTACTCGTTATCCATCCACGCTGCTTAGTCGGCTGATTTAAAAGCTCCGATGGCCGTGTATGCCTGGCGCGTACACATTAAGCTGTCGTTAAATACTTTCGAGCCACCAGCGTAATTATTACACGACTTGCGCTGCCGCTAACTAATGCGAGTTTTCAGATGAAACTGCCGAGAGGCGTTTGAAGGCTGTGAAGTTTTCAGATCCGGATAATTCTTAACGTAGGAAAACGTCATCAGGCGCTTTGGAACGAGCGTGTCGCTGCTAACCTTGGAATAAATTATTAATGCAAGAGGACACCTTTTATTATCTTGCACTTAAACGCCTATGCATACCGTAAGTACCGTACCGAGTACTCGGGTCAACATCTGTCTGATCATTAGACCGTTGCAACGTTTCGCATCTTCCTCGAGATGTCGAGTAAAGAAGACGAGAAAAGTGTCAGCGAAAAAAAAAGATGCACCATTAAAAAGCGTATGAAATTAATACGGACAAATTTGCGCATGCGCGGGTCCTCGTATACGGACATAACGTAAATTTAATTCTGGGTTAAGGGTGGTTTCTAATTTGCTGGGCAAAAATCGATCGGAATATAACTTTATTTAATTAGTAAAAAAAGTTTACAACTTGAAATTTTCGTTTAAAACTTTGAGCCGCGGATTTTTCCTTACCTACGATTTGGTACTCGGGCAGGTTTTGAGGTCACTGATTACGAGACTGAATTAAAAATCCAAAAATTGAAAACGGCGGATCAAAATGGAAAAAAGTTATTTGATTCGGATGAAAAGTAATTTAATATAAGAACAACATACAATAAATTTTTTTAAATCTGAAATTTACTTTAGAATGTCCTTTATACGTATCTAGATCGTCATTTTCATTTTGTTGATAGTTTGGTCGGAAATATTTTTGTTTTCCCCAATAGAAAGCACCTATTTTGAGAATTTGTTCATTTATAATACTATTGCAATTAAATAATAATGACTGCGTAAATTTTGTCACTTGCCCATATTTTAGAGACACTACGGATACAAGGAATAACGTTATTTATTGCGAGAAATTAATTTGAAACATTTAAGTTCGAGAGAATAAAGATGGTTCACTCGGAGATCCGCTGTGAAGCAAAGAGTTAAAAGTTTAAACCCCTTATTTATTCTCAACGTAAGCGAGTCTACTTTGTGCGTGGAATCGTGTAGATACAGAAAATGTATTATAAACCTTGAAGTATGTTTAAATATTCAAACCAAATTTTTGTCATAAAAAAAATATTGAAAATCATCTGTTCCTTTCATCAATGAAATAGAATATATCCCGAATCGCAAATACATACGTACATTCGTAACAACTTCCGGGTCCCTTAAACATTTATTATAAATGAGTAACATTACGATTAAGTAAAAACAAGAATTCGCGTTAAAAAACCCTGAAAAAGTAACATGGCATATTATAAAAAAAAATGCCGCGTGATATTCCAGAAAAAGTCGAGCCAAGTGCTTACGAGGTAAAATTCTGCGTTGAAGTGTTCTAAAAACCGTAATAGACATAGCGAAAGAAAAAGTGTCATATATAAATTCTCGTTTTTCTCCCAACCAAAACGCATTTGCAATTCAATGACGACCATCCGAATTTACCTCGGGAGTCCATCGTATAAAAATTTCGTGAAAGGTATACGCGCTGCTAAAGTTCCTATAACTGCGTTCTACGGGGCACATGCTATTCCCACACAGCTATTCCTACCTGCAATGACTACGTGTGTCACAACGCATTACGTAGCTACGTATCTCGTCAACGTGATTTCGCCCAGCTGCCATTCACGGACTTTAATATGGTTTTCAGCGCTAAAACGCGTCGATTAACGAGACCTCGGCCGAATAACGCAGACACGAAGGGTGATCGGCAAAGGACGCCAGACTATATGGTGCTGGCCATTATCCATAAAAGAGAAAAAAAAGTAAATTAAAATAAAATATCGACGGAAAGAAAAATCCATCCGCATCAGTCGAAAGCTGAAAACTTTTTGAAAAAAAAAGAAATTGAAAAGGACAATCTTTGGCACGAATTAACAACGAAATTTTAATTCACAATATAAAGCACCGATGCGTTAACGCATCAGAGACGAACGTCATCCGGCAAAAGCCAACGCGTTTGAAACGTCAGAAAAGTCATCAGCTGTACGATTGTTCGTAGCGCGCAGCGAGTGCGACCTAATTTTTTTTTGTTCCACGTCACGAGTCAATTATGAAACTGATAGATGCAACGTGCACGGGAAAGGAGATGCCAAGGTTGCGAATGCAGGTACGTACCGTAGACAGTGAGGTAGCCGAGCGAGAGAAAAAAAAAATCCGAGATAAATATATACATATATAGCGCGCTTGGACTGTTCCGACGTGGACGTCGCTCAAAAGAGAAATCAAATATTACGCGGGCTCTATTAAAAGTCAAATAAAACGGGACAAGGATTACGAGCGCATATTTTAACTGCAGCCGGGAAACAGGACGCGATGCGCAACGGAGCAGGCTTTGCAGCAGGACGTATAGGTTTGAGAATTTTATGCTTCCCTGTACTCTCCCAGTGCATTTCTGCAGTGACGCTAGACCTGCGCTGGGCTCTTGCACTTTGCCGCTGAGAATTGTCAGATGAAAATCTGACGGATCGACAGTCAAAATAATCTTACTCATGTACAATCGGAAAATAACAGCATCGACCGCATCAGAACCAGATAGGTCCATGCACATAGATCCGCGTATCACATGCGGATTATTTTATTTGATCGTATTTTCGTATACAGGATATCCACGGTATCACCGAAAAGCGCACGGGTTGTGGTTATAGATTTTTCGAAAAATTTCCACTCTCATTATATTGATTGCGCGCTAGGATGAGCGGCCGTCGTACAGTTCGAGGAGCGATTGACACGCACGCGTCAACAGAGTGAATTGTCAACAGAAATAGAGGGACAAAAAAAGAGGTAAAAAATTTCACGACAGCTCTACGGAGATATAAATATATCGTATCGCCCTGCAGTATCGGGTATCGGTTCCTACGCCTCTCCGGCTGTACAAGAAAGAAAGTTCTACCCGTACATTACATTAAACCCGCGACTACCCAATACGGCGTGAGCCGAGAGTCGCATTTCTCGAGGATTTAATAAAGGCCGTTTACACGGCTGGCTGGATTTCGCTTAGCCGTATACACAGTATATACATAGCACACGCATACATCCAGCATTGGCTTGAACGAAGTGACTCTTTGCCTCTCTTTCGTTTTCTAAGTTTCTTCAGCTTTCCTTCGCTTCCACGACGCTTTCGAATCGCAACCACAACCGCCCTGCGCTGGGTTTCTGCCATGGTGCACTTACGTTAACCGCGCTACCCGAAACTTCTAGAAGATTCTCGACCTCGCCGAAACTGAAAGACCTTTCTCCACGAATAACCGATTTTATCGACGTAACGACAGAGCGCGGCTGAATGACAGATCTCGAGAGAAAATATTAATATTTTCGTGAAAAATGCAGGGCGATATTCGCACTGAGTTACATTATCGTACCGTGGACGTTGTCTTATCGTAAAATCCAATGGGGGGATAATGCTAGTGATTCGAACCTGACATTTCGTGCTGACATTGAAGTTGATCAGCGTGCTATCACAGATGCTCCGACAAGGGAACACCCGATAGAATCTGAGTTCGGTACGAGTACAGAGCAGAATGATCATGACGATAATGACTGAGGCATCTCTTTCGAAGTTGTCACCTGCATCGTTGACGTAAAGTTAAGGAATCGTCAGAAATTAATACGAGAGAGTTGCACGTGTTGAATTAAAACCCCTAGTTATTTTCCACGTGCAGGATATTATACTCCACCGGTGTCACACGAAAGGGTAGAGAGCCCGGCGAAGCAGCCAGAACGCGGTTGATGGTGAATACGCATTTGGGTCCGAGTTACGGGTCTGTACGGTGATGATTCCGGCGTTTTACCGTTTCACCATTAACTTTGATATGTTTATAAAACGTAGACGAACGAGCAGCCGCTGCTTGCTGCACGGATTGGTGTACAGTTTCCAAATTTAATAGCTCTGCGCAGAGAGCCCCAGCTACTATAATATGAGCAGGAGAGGGAAGGGGAGCGGCCGGAGGCAGGTATAGCGCGGTATGAAATCGGTCATAAATACGGGACCTCGTTGATTATATAGAAGTCCCGTGTCAATCCCCTATTCTACGTGGATACCGGTTCTGCAAAGCGAGCCACCCCTGTGCCGCAAGTACGCCACCTGGAACCCACCGGCTACCCCCCTTGGTCCGGGATAGGTACTGACAGCAGTACAGATTGCTGGCCAGAAATAAAAGATTCTGCAACCACACCGCCCTCCTCCAGAGACAGTTTTACCGTAGAACCCTGGAGCTGAGCTTGTTCCGCGTCTTCAAAGTTCTCATTGGAGTGTTTGATCTATGCTTTAAAATCTTCTCCACTTGGCTCAGCTCTCCGCGTACCAGTGATCCCTTGCAGTGGGCTTGGATCTCGTGGCTGGATCACGGAGTTGCACCACGATCCTTTACGTTTGACGGATCATTCTTAAGAGGCGATTTCGCTTATAATTCCAAACTTCGAAGTGCCCGATTGCAAGATAACATGGAAAAAATATTTACTCGAAGGAGTCTCGGGGTAATTCCATTGAGAGCCGAGAAAAGGATCTCTTTTCATTGCGAATGGATGTAGCAGCATTCCTCCGAAGGATCCAATGATCCTCTTTCTCTGGCTCCTATCGATCAGACGTTATCTTCGCTATGTCGAAGAATTCTTGGTGGGGACTTTCTTTTTTGGACAATTTTTTTTTACGGTCTTTTTAGGAAAAAAAGGAGAATTTGTAGGGCACGTTTAGAAGCGTATGGACTCACGAATGAGGTATATGAAGAAATCTAAGAAACTTGAAAGAGGAAAATTGACTGATGAATTGATAAAAGAATTGACAATTTTCTAAGATTCAACTATCAGGATAGACACCAAGACTCTGTTGATGACATGTACAATGCTGTGCGGGGCTACCTTCTATCACGAGATTTCGACGAATGAAAATCCTTTTAACAGAACGCCATTTTCTGTTTCCGATCACCTGGAGTGGAAAATGATTGAAATTTTTTTTACAAATACCTAAAACAATAACAAACATATATACAAAATTTGGAATCAACTGATTGTATATTTTCGTCAATGAACAAAAATACCACAAAAAGCGTTAATTTTAGCGACAAAAAGGAAATCCCCCTTAACGGGACTTTACGTGGACCTACAAATTTCAGTATGGGAAAAGTCTTGGAACGGTATCGGCGGGTATGGCTCAAGCGTCTTGCTGCTGGTCAGAACGTCATGAAGTTCGTACCGTGTTCATCTATACGTATTGATGTTATACCTATACATCTCAGTACTCCGTAGCATGGTACACGCGCTCAAACTCACGCTACAGAGGACGCCGTGACTCCACCTCACAGCGGCCCCTTCTGCGCGATCGTCGTGTAAACCGAGTAGTGTGCGATTACACCGAATTGAGTGTGTAGCACGTAAAAGCAGTACGTCGCCAAGCAATTCCACACTGCAAGCAAAACTCTTTTCTCTAGCTTTGCCGCCTTTTCCTCTATCACAGAGGAAACTGCGGCATCGTTCATTCTCTTCGTCTGTTTCCTATTTCCTATCTGCCTCGCGTTTCCTCTGCAGGTACGTGTAGGACTCGCGGACTTTAGCAAACGGTCATTTGTTTTATTGGAAGGTAAGGCGACACTTATTGCCTAGGGAATGTTTGCGCGTTAACCATCGAACGAAGGAAGGAAGAAAGGAAGACCCACTCGTCGATCTACGTGTCTCTATGTGCTCCGAGAGAATCATCCTCGGTGCATATAGGTGTGTACGTATGTACTCGCGGTGTGTGCCTGCCTGCCTTGTGTCGCGGAACGAGTAGAAAATGTCGGAAAATCGGCACGGGTGGACCCGTACGACTGGTAGACATTTAATTTACTTCGAACGCACAATGATAATGACAATCGAGAATGGAAGAGGGTGCGACAGAGACAGAGAGAGGGAGACGCTGCTTTACGTTGGGTTAAAAGTTGAGTCCTATCGTGCCTGCCAAAGGGATATCGCAAAATCGGAAAATTCGAAAACTGGGAAATTGCTCGTAAGGTACCACCCTTTTTAACCCATGAGTCAAATAAAATATCCGGCCAGCCAGTTCGAGGCTGTCGGTACTGGTCGAACGGTGAGAAATCTGACGGCGTCTTTTTCTCAACGTTCACTTTTGTTCGTAAACTCGCAACGAGTCCACGGCCTTGTCGTTGTCGTTGGTCGCGTGACAAATACAGTCGAATGCAGAGAGAGGAAACGATTAACGAGTTTCGAGTACTTGGCGTGAATAAAAAGAGAGAATATTTGGACACGCAGTCGACGTTAGATCGTGAATCGCAGATTTTCGATTTTCGCGAGCACGACGGACAATCCAAAGTAGCGAGCTGTCATTACGATCGGCCAAAGAAATTTTCCGAGATGGAATTGTTGCGCTGAAATGCCATTCGCATCGGGGAGAAATCCTGCAGCGAAGGCGTTACGGATACGAAGACCGGGACTGCTGAAACCCCGAAGGATGAATGGTGTACAATATAAAAAAAACCCCAAGAA
Source organism: Trachelus tabidus (assembly GCA_030142655.1). Taxonomy (NCBI): domain Eukaryota; kingdom Metazoa; phylum Arthropoda; class Insecta; order Hymenoptera; family Cephidae; genus Trachelus; species Trachelus tabidus. Next base: position 1,147,501 of record JARQTI010000336.1, read on the forward strand.
AAAAAATAGAGTAATACAGCGAAACAGAGGAAGAAAGAGAGAGGTTGGAGAAAAATGGCAGAGAGAAAATAGGGAAAACAAACGTATTTACGTAGTCAGCGCGCGAGAGCGAGAGAGACACGGAGAGAACCCGTGGCGCAACGATGTGCCTGCGATACCCAATCAAACCGTCATTTGTAATCAATTAAAAGCCAATAAACTGGTACTGATTGGAGGTAGGCGCGCCAACATAGAGAAACGGGAACAATAATGGTGGATTATTAACGACGACGTAGGGTTCCCATTTGTATGGGGTAGAGAGCGTGGAGGTTTCGTTTAGGGGTTGGTTGACGTTAGCCACATCGCGGATAGTTCAGAATATATCTGGGCCCCGTACCGTTTTCTATACGTTTCTACGTGCAGCATGACATTTAAAAGGCTATATACGAGTGTCTGCGACGTCGCAGCGTTGCTGGGGGTGAAGAGCTACGGGCTCAAGTGACTTTGCACTGGAAGAATCCAAGACGACCGAACGTATTCTGCCAATCTGCCAGTCGGTCCTCGAGCGAGGGTGGAAAGAGGCGCAGGAACAAAGATAAATGAAAATGCACGGAGAGAGAGAGAGCCAGAGATGAAAATGGAAAACGCGAAAGATCTTAAATCAATCTCGTACGATAAGCAAACCTCGATCCCTCGACTCGCAGCCATAATCTCGTGGTGGGTGCCATGGACGCAAAAACAGGGATTCGTTACGCTCGGAAAATAAGTGACGTTTGCCTCTCGTAGATCCAGCGAGCTTGAAGCCGTCGTGGGCTGCGAGAGGTGTCGGCCCGGAAGAAGCGGGCGCCATTCCACGGCGCTGGTGCTTTAAGAGAACCAGCTCATCCGGGAGTTGGAGTACCAGGAGGATGAGGGCGAGGAGCAAGGATGTTGGAACGGATGAGAGAGGGAGAGAGAGAGAAAACGAGGAGTAAGTAAGAGGCAAATTCAGGGATCCATCCCGGTGAATTTTACGTCACCCGATATATACGTATAGATCCCACGTATACCGGATATGTCTGTATAAAGATATATAAACACGCAGCGACCATATCGCATGCATTATATACATATACATGCATAAGAGTTTATACCCGGGAAGCCGGCAATTGCAACGGCGTAGCAGTGAATTTCGCGCGCGGTCGGACGAGCTGCGATATCTTAGGAATTTTTAAACGCGAACGTACAAGACCCCGCCCTGCTCGTTTTCTAGGGAATTTAAGCTTCGTCGGTTATACCCCATAAATCCCTATAACCGTCCAGAACTCTATAGAATTCCCATGGATGCGGCAGAGCTATTCCCTCCCTCCCCCCAATACATACGGCTTGTACAGGTGGATTCATTCAGGTAAATACGTGACGCGAAGCAGACAGGAATAAATCCCTCTCGCCTCGACGCACATCCATTCCTGCTGGCGTTTTATATCGTCCACCCTGTCGGCCACCCAGCCCGTCAGTCAACCTCGCCTATGAAATGCGTGAACGCTGAAACATTAATGGAAGAAGCGATTTCAGCTGAATTTATGTCCTGCGTTTTCGAATTAACCCAGCTGCAGCGCCGAATGGCGAAAACTCTGAGGCAAAAGTCGCGGCCAATTCTGATTCGCGTAATCTGCCATCGCGATAATACATTCATTAAAGATTCCTTCGATACTCGTCCCTGACCCTGACACCTGGCGCATCCTTGATTTTCTGCTGCAAGAGCCACCGCTGTCCCGTTGCGTAACCGTCCAGTGTCGATCAATGCTATTGAGGTAAGCTATGAATAACCCAGGGCACCTGTACATACGATTAGTATACCTGGACGTATAGCTAGAAACTAAGCGTGCCGTAATACGTCATTGTCTTCGGTATAAGAAAATTTGCGAAAGTTTCCCGGAATCCAATTATTAGATGAATTTTACGAGGAAACGCAACGTCCTTCGTACACGTTTTTACTAATTCTCCGAGTAATCGCTGCTTTACTTAAAGTTTCGTCGCGCCGCTGGTTGTCGTATCGAGATAATGGAGAATGCTGTTTGATAATTTGCGGCTGCCCGACAAGGACGGAGAGAAAGAGAACGCGAGATCGATCGTTTGCTCAGGAGCAGGTAAAAGGGTCATTATGAAGTTCCCATGGTGTATTCTGACTGAAAGTTACGCAACGCGCTCGGAGAGAGATAATTAACGTTAACCAAACCGGATGAAATATGGTCCATACGGATCAGCAGATTTCTTGTGAAGCATACCTTTTACCCTGCAACGTACGAGAATCAAAGTGGTTGAGTTGCGAAACTCCTAACTCGATACAGTCGCCTTAAGACCTGACTGTCTAATTGCGTCTCTTCGATGATTCCCAGCAACGTGTTTCAATGATGGACGGATGATGGAACGGCGCCTGTTCAAAGATGCTGCTGACCGGAATAAATAAATTAGAAGCTTTCTACAGACACCGCCTGTACTATCCACCTTCACGCATTTGACTATCCATTTATATACTTACACACTATATATGTATATACACACCATCTTCTCGAAAGTTAGTGGGTTACCGTATTTTTCGTCTTAGGGCTTGCGTCATCCGCAGGATCGCAGCATCCAAAATTAAAATTATGCCATTTCGATTTTTTTTAGATGAAATCTACCCTATCCCTATTCGTTTTAATTTACTTATTCTATAATCGATGAGTAAAAAATTGATTAAAGGTCATATGGGTCCTACGAGAAAGCAATCGATACAATCAAGACGCTAATCGAATCCCACGACGAGACTGTACATACAGGAAAGTTAGTGCGCGAGATGCGATCTATTGGATTTTCAATAAAATCAAGCACATTGGCCAGCTGAACGAGATTATTTCGCTCCTGACGAATTTCTATGGTTTTACCAAGCCGCGACCAAAGGACACGAACACTACAAACAATTTAATAATGACTAATGACCAGGCGCGCGCAACGACGTCCACGTCAAACGAATAATGAGAATTTAATGGGATACGATAATGGTCCTGTCCGTTTGCCCGTACAGTGACAGTTCTTTTTTTTTCTATTAGATTAATAATAATAATACACAGTCGTTCAAACAGACCTTACCACAACCATTCGGACATTCCATCCCCTATTCTACGAAGCTCAGATACAAACCTCATCCACTTTTACATCCATTTTGCACCAAGTAAGTCTGACGCACAGTTTTCGTTCGATCGTTCAAAATTTCTAGTCTCCTTATCCACTAGTGAATATGGGTATCGGGTATAAACGTATCGATGTTTATCGTCATCATTTTTCTCAGGTCAAAACGCTTCCGCCTGGGAGCATAGTGCATGTATTATGCACACACCCAGGGGATACGTCGTATACGCTAGATCAATATAGTTCATCGGATTTAGATCGCATTGCAAATACGATTGAAAAATCGATCGCCAAGAGCGACGGGGATTCTAAAGGATACAAGCCAAGCGAACGGATTAATATGAACTGGGAATAAAGGCTAATACGTGTAGATTGTGGTGTACCCCCCTTGTTCATGGAACAGATGATAACATGAGTCGCACTGACAAGTGCGACCGACTGGGTTACAGTAGCAATTGCGCGGTCTTGATAAACGGCCCACCGTGCCGTGTAACCATGATTTATCAAAATTCTCCAATAAATTGACAATAATTGTGATATCGTTATATTTTATTATTAATATATATACATATACTACGTACCGGATGTTGGAGATCGAGCGAATAAGCCCGTTAAAGTTTTTAAATGGAATTATGATAATTATATATGTATATATATTTTTTCTTATAAATTATAACGAGGATGAGACTGCTGCTACTTTTAATTCGTATATCCAAAGTACGCCAGAGCGACCAAACTAAGGTACATTCTATGAGTACCTACTGGTACCTGCAATACTCAGAAGGTTGAAAGGTGCTCGAGAAACGTGTTCCGTTCACCCGGAAGTTCCTGCGACCGTATTCCTACGCTCGACTTCCTCCGTATTTTATCCGACAAGTGAAAACGCTGCCGAAGGATTAGAATTACCAACCGGGCAGGACTTTTTATTCGTCGTTTGCCGCACCTAAGTTTAAGATTTACCGGATTCCCCGGAGTCGCGCTAATGGAGAGCACACCTGTGCGCCTCCGCAAGGCCGATTATAATTTTTATTTTAGTGTATCCTCTTAATATTCCAAGGACGACCGAGGACGATCTTATTACGTAACATCACGAGATTCGCTTTCCATTTACATCGATTGCGCAGGACTCTGGCATTTCTATATGAGCGAAACTGAACGTGTTATAAATTATTCGATAGATGTATACACTATATGCATATTGACTCCTACTATTATTTACGTATAGATCCGGATGGCGTGCCAAGCAAAGCGCAATCCTGTGGTACAGAGAACACGTGGAAATGGTCATTTCCGGAAGTCCCGACAGTGCCAAGATCAAACACAATGAACTTCCGCCAAATGGCCTTTGCTCTCTGTCGCTAATAGCCGTACACATATATATGGTTAGTTGCGATACGCTCCGAGGGCATCAAACCTTACGTGGCATTGCGACACGCGAAGAACAAAGATCGCCGCGTAAAAGAGGATAAGCAATGCGGAGACCGCCATTCAGGTTGCATTCAAAAACATCAACAGCGGGAACAGAAGCTGTGTGGTAACGATACAGGGACTCGCACGAAATGTAGAAACCCTAACGTGTCTTTAAGAAAAGACACTCCCGCCATTGTGCACGTGCATGAACCAAGAAAGGGAGACACTGTAAGAGGAGCTGACCCCGGGAAATTTAAAAAGAAAATTTACAAAAAAAAAATGAAATCTAAAGTACCCTATACAAAGATTAAAGTACTTCGAAGTGTATAGGATTGTCGTCAAACAGTGTATCCAAGCTAATTGAAAAGTTCCCGAGGAATATCGGATATAAAAAAATTACGAAGTGTTTTGAATTCAGGAATCGTATGCTTTCATACACACACTCACACGACGTCCTTTGAACTTTGCTCCAATTGCCCAAGAATATTGAGGAGGTTGAAATATGCCGAGGAATCTCAGTCCGAAAATTGACAATACGGTTTACCTGCAGCCGTATACGTATACAGTTGCACCAAGAAGGTGATTAAGGGAAGGGATTCGGCGCAGGACGGTTTTATCGAGAGCCAAGAAGTTTACGAGTGTAATATAACTAGAGGTATAGCGAGCTACCTAGGAGCACGAAGCCGAAAAGAGGAAGTACGCTAATGGAAATAAAGCTTCGAGTGGAAGTGCAAGTGGAAGGTCGGTGAGCGGGCTAGGAATATACGAGCGTGCAGAGTATCGCGTATATCGTACCCCGTATCCGTGAGAAGTTTGAAGCGTGATCAAGGGGAGGAGGGGAAGGATCGAGTAATATTTCGCGGTTTGGATTAATGAAATTCTTCGCGGTGCCGAGTGCCCGAAATACAGTCGAGAGAAGGTGAGATACCAGGAGACGACTACGACGAGTACACCCATTTCGCTTGTTATTCCCTCGACATCCCCATCCGTGTACTCGTCCTCCTGCACTATCTCCAGCCAGGAAGTCGATATGCTCGCCAGTCGTATGCGACGTACACCTTGGCACTTTCGAATGTCTCCGGTTACACAAGAGAGTCGCTAGACGCTGAATTAGTCCTCCATTCGATAGAAGTGACCACTCGGTGGGAGGCCGACGCCGCAAAAAGAGAGCACCGTAGGCAAGGACGACAGTCGGGAAAGGTGTCTTGGATAAGCAGACAATTAAATCGACTATAGGAGGAGAGGCTATAACGTATTGAGAATAATAATGGGTGCGAGATGAGTTGATCACTACTTGAGGTACTGCCTATGATATACGTTATTATGGTATCTAAACTGACTTCCGTTAGCGCAGCGCGTGAGTTACCATGACGTACGAGTAGGCACGTACGCCATAGTATAGCTGTATAGGCGCATTGCCGTACTGTCGAAGACGCAGTATTTATGGGCCAAAGATGGCAACGCTAGGGCTTCGACTTGCGAGTTCAGGTAAGTGGGACTCGGCCGGACGAGTCTCTCTCTGTTCTCGAAGAGCACTAGGTATACCGCCGGCAGTGCTCTTTCTTTTCCCCTCCACGTGCGAACGAGGCTCAACGCGATGCAAAGCAAGGAGAGTTGTTACCACGCTCGCTCGTTCTGCTCCAGGTAGTAAGACAGCGTCTCCCCTTCGAAAAGGCTCAGTTTCCGCGTGGACTTCGTTTCGCGAAGTGATCAAGGAAACTTAGTGAAGGAAGCAAAGAGGAGTTATCACGTATCGGCTATGGGATTCGCGTATATTGTCTGCTTGACTTTGGGTAAGTAAGAGAAAAGGACACGGTCGCATACAATAATTCATCCGACAGGAATTTATAAAAATTATATCAAAATTTTTATTCGACATCCCTCAATAACGAGAACGATGCAGATTTTCATCTGTACGCCGTACCGTGCGTCTCGAACGCGTTAGATAATTTTTGCCGTTATCTTTGGGTCTTCGTTAGAGCTCGAGGGGTCGGTAGCTATAGAAATACCAGACGCGATATATATGACGTACAGGTAAGAGGGAACAAGAGGAATCGCGGACGAAGATGAACAGAAGCAATAGTTCACCGTGGAGCCAGCGTCGAGGATATCCGGTGAATCTAAAGCCAATCGAGCGAGGCGGTGAGGACAACACCAGGGGAAATCAAGGATTCTCGGATTTTATTTGCATAAAATGATGGGGCCAGGGTGTCACGTTTGACCGACAGTTCCCTCTGCCGTCTCCCGTTCGCCTATTCTCTAGGCTATATTTGCACTTTATACCGGGTGCCGCGCGGCAGTGTATTTTCTTCCATGACACTTTATACCACGGAACCTTATCTTCGGAATACCTAATTCTCGTGAATCGGCTGCGGATCGAAATCCATACACAACGAACGTACATGGGAACGGTTCCTGGTCGATTCGGCTCTCCCTTTCCATCTCGCCGATTCTCGATAGAAACATACGAAGGCGAATCCGATCGAAGAGATTTCAGTATAACGTAAGAAAGTTCTCAAAGGCAAACTTGACTTTGCACGTGAAACAGCGTAATCGCTCGGGATCACTTGTTCGTGAAAGCCATCATAAGTTTTCTTTCCAATCTTTTTTTTCTTTCACTGAACACCCTATACCCGTTTTCGATTCCCGCGCCCGAGAGCTCTACCAGGAAGAACATCGTGTGGCCTAGTGTGTATCCACCCGCTCTGATGTCGAGCCAATACAATCCCATCGACCTAATCGTGTTCTTCCACGGTGGCTGATAGGACCCATCTAACTATGGAGAAGGATCAGGGAGGTCGATATATAGATGACAACCTGACCAATGTTCCACGAGAGGACGGCAGGTTCTATTCTAACCACGTCCAGGTCTACCAACCTACCCATTCCACTGACTCGCACCACCCTGTATAGCCAGAGCCCGCAATTCTCAATGCATACAACCCAGTATATCCATCGACCATCGTATCTATATAGCCGAGTATATCAACCGGTATACCTGATCACCATAAAAATTTATATATACGCTCGTGACCGTAAATTGTATTACCGAAACGTATAGATTCCATTATCATCCCTCATTCCGCGGTTTGGCATCGATCGTTTATTAAAGAAATATTTTTCACGTGGTAAGTCTATAAACGTCGATATATACAAGCAAAAATATGAAATACATATGAACCATGCATAAGTGATATACGGATTACAACGTATAACCTCGAACATCGAAAATTTCGAGAAAATCTAATGAATCATTCACGTGTCCGTAATTTAATTCATATACGTAGTCCATATATGATTTATACACTAACTGTGTATTTTACATTAATTTCTGTACGCGCAGGTTGCGATCAATGGATTTTCTCAGTTTCATTCTTTTCCCTTGTTATTATCCTCTTTCGCAAATATCTACGTCTTCCACGGATTTCTATACAGTTTCGCTCGCGCGGCCGGAAAACGTGAGGTGTGACAGATGACGTGCCTCTGATCGAACGATCTCAACATAGCGCCCTCGAGCAAGGACGCTCACCGACTGCATAAATATGTGATGTAAAGTAGGAATGAAGAAACACATGTTTCGCGCGTTGCCAGGCAGAAATGCGCTCGAGCCGCTAGAGGCCAGACGCAGAGGGACGTCCGGGCACGTGTGAACGTATAATAATGCACTCCGTAATGATATTGCAACCGACCTGCATTCAAATACAAATCAAGACTATAGGATATACATATATATTATGTATGTGCAGTACAGGAATATCGGTGGATCTTGAAATATTAAGAAACTCCCATCTAGGTTGAAACTAGACTGATATTTCGGGCTCTCTGGACTTTAAGGTTATGGGGTTTCAAGTTGAGAGACGGGAGGGAGGGGAGGAGGCGAGAGGAGAAAGAGAGAGGAGAGGGGTCGAGGAAGTTATAGCAGATTTGCCAATCGCAGAGCAGCACGTAAGGGTCCTGTGCTCCTGCTCTCGACAGACATTGACGTACTCGAGAATTTACTCCGTAGCTCGTAATTCTACAACTAATAGGGATATTGACTTTTAGTTGGCAGCACTCGTTTTCCCTCATTGCCCGCCGCCAAATTCGTTACAGCCCGATTGCTGAAAAACGAAATGGCGATGATTGTGCCGGTGATTGACTCGCTCGATTTACTGAATTTACCTGATTCCGCGAGGTTCCCCTGCGCGCTGGTAACACAATCGCAACTGTTTGCAGCTGCGAAACTCGCCTCGCAAACACCAGAGAGAATATATCGCGTTTTAACCTACGTAATATAATGGTCACAGTGGAAGTACTTGTGTGACGACAAATAAGAATCATCGAATGCCGGACTCGTTCGTTTACAATCAGCGGTGCAAAAGTTATTACCTCGGGACACTAATTGCATCCAGGGTGACCTGCATTCGAGCAACTGCGCGACGAAAGCCGTGAATCGAGTGACTTTCTGAAATATAAAGTGTTGAGAACGTAAAAAGAAATTGGCAGTGTAGGTCATCGACAATTAAAGGATTTCGGTGTTTCCATTCCGTCAATCCGGATTCTGTACTTGTGGTACACGCCTTACATGGAATTTCCAAAGTCGTTATAATCGGGGACAATTAAGTCTTGGCTAACAGGAGAAACGACGAGATTATGTCGGAGAAAAAAGTCCCAGAAAATAAATTCAGATCACTGAATTTTCGTTAGTCTGTACGCTGCAGTACAATTTACTGGGCTCTTGGCATACATGGTGCGCCAAGAAACTGTATACGTGATGCGCGCCTTGGAAATGTGGAAAGTTCCATGCTGTCCCACGGTCGCCAGTGTTCAGCGGTAATCCGTAACGAAAAATTCCCTAGCCGAAATAATTGTTGCCCTGGAGAAAAAGTGAGTAGACTAACGAGAAATGAAAATTCCGAGCAGTGTTCCGGTCTTTCCATAGCGAGAGGGAGAGAGAGGAGAGCGAAATAGCATAAGCATCAGGGATGTGCTCCACGCAGCATCTCTGAAGAATGGCGGCTGGAGCAAAGTTGAAAAGTAAAACCCGTCCGACCGTAACGCCGATGATGATCGGCCGGTTATCGACAGGAAGAGATTAAAGATAGGCCGATGGAGTGCGCCTGGCATAAATGAACAGGTAGCCACTGCAGTCGATAATCAATTACGCGCGTAGCCCGCGGGATAACGCGCATCCCGATTGGACAATCCGTTCTCTATTATTTCTATATATATATTTTTTCTGTACCTCTGTACTCCAGTATGATTGAAAAAAAAACAGACTCCCAGGTACAAATCCTGACGGCGAGAATCAAATTGACCCCAGCGATTGATAACGTCATCCGATCTGTGTAAGACGTGTAAACGAGAGAGTCGATTTCCGCTGACAACAGCCAAAAATAAATATTCTCATTTATACACATATGTATATCAGTCTCCCTTGCAGTATATTCTAATCCCAACACCAACAGTACGATGCGATAACGCGTCAGGATTGGTGGACTAAAGTAACACAGCATTATTGGTAATCAAGCGAAATCCGTCGGAAGGATATCGGCACGTGCTACTTTCGCAGGATTATGCGTCCGGACGATTGTCGATTGCCGATGGACAATGGCAAAGCAGGCCCGTGCGACTGTATAAGACCGAATCTAGCTGTCGTATGCGCAACGATGCTTTGGGCATTTAAACTATTTGTCCTGGATTAGGGAAACCGAGTATTTCATTGGGAACAGGGCAGCTGTCCGATTATTGAAGATTCCGAGCGATGCGCATGCGATGCCAATTGCCGTGGGATTTTGGGCGTCTTGTAACAGAGACAAAAAGAAAAGGGCGAGAATTAGGATGTATTTAATATATATATATATATATATATATATATATATATATCGTAGGTCCAGCTGGTTACGAACGTCGTAAAAGGATCGACGTAAATTAGCCCGTGAAATTAATACTCTCGGGGTATTACGAGAAAGAGATTTCATCTCGTTACGTACCGAGAGGAACTTAATTTTCGCTTGGAAATTACAGTTGCACCGAGTAAAGTCGGACACCTCGGCTGCTCCGTGTTTGATAAGTCCGGAATCGTCTTTTGGAGCCTTAGAAGAGACGGCGAATGACGACGCAACGAAGAGAGCGCGCGAGAGACAGAGAGAGGGAGGGGGAATAAAAAAATATAAGAAAGAAAGACTCGGGGTCGTATAAAGAAAAGTGCAGGAGGCACTTGGAAGTAATGAGACTAATTGTACCAGTCGATAGCGACAGCTTCCTGTTGAAGCAGCGTGGACCAATGGGAAATGAACAGTTGATAAATGTAAGACTTGTAAGGTTATACAAGGTAGTGATGATTACCGTGACTCTGATAATTCCGCTTGAAGTTTTGATTTCCTGTTCTTTTATTCTCGTATCAAAGTCACGCGTGTCGCGAACCATTTTCAGTGTTTGAAAAAGACTTGGTTTCGCGCCTCGACCAGAACCAGCGAAACTGGACAAAAATTGGGCTCGCTCTATTCTTTCGAAGAAAAGTGAATGTCCGGCTTATCACCCTATTTCAAACAGACTTTCCTTGGCTCTGAAGAAAGAGCCAGAAGAGACAGTGTCGACAAATCTGTACGATTCAAAAATTTGAAAAAAAAAGCATAGAAACGGGAATGGTCAAATATAATAATATACTTTAAAATAATTCGAATTCAGATATCGAAAATACGATTTGATAAGCGCAGCGAACCGATAATGTTAAGCAATAACGATGCAGTAGCCGCGTCGATGGTGGTCCGGTTGCTTTGGAATTTTCGGGTTCCAAATCCAGGGTTAAAAAGTATATTTAAATAATGAAGCAAAACGCGTACACGCACGTACAGAAAATAATAATAACGTGTCCGCGAGGGCAAAAGCAAACCGCGTCTACCTGTGCAGCAAGTACGCCCAAACGAGCGAGTCTCTCGCGAGCCAACATTTATTCCGAGTACGTGAACACGCGTTTCATTTAGTAAGCCATATACTGGCCCGCCAAGCGGAACGATTGCGCATTAAAAAAATACAATAACGCATACTCCCTATAAGTTGGGGGTGTGTGTGTGCACGGGGCGCAGTGACACAGAAACTGCAGAGAAAAGAAAAGATATTCTGCCGTATAAAATGGAAAACGAAAGAAAAAAAAATTAAAAGTAATTTCGAGAAATATGAACCATCGGCGAAAGAGGGCGTCGCACCGGTAAAAACAGCCGGGAAATGTCCACCCGTTTAATTGCGGCCCCCTAACGCTAGTCTAATTTCAACTGGCAATCCAGGCGTGAAGCCCGCGGGCCACTCGTGGATACAGATATTTTTCTATTTTCGACGAAACCGAGAAAAATAAAACTTGATACGCAATTCAATATAAGCTCTCCCGTATAGCAAGCGGGGCGGGGGGCAGTGGACATATTACCAGGCAAACGGACGTCGGCGGTGGGTAGCGGCATTAATAGCCGCAAGGGTCGTGCATTCCCAGTGGTTGGTAGCGAGAGCAGCAAAAGAGCGGCCAGGGAGCGGTGCTCAGGAAGGCATAATATTTCGGATGAAGGACATTCGCGTGTCATAAAGGCGACGCAGTCACCGCGACGTTGCGTCGAGACGACGCTGGTCGCTGCTACCATCAAATTCATAACTTTGTGGCATTGCGGGTTTTACCGTCAACCCGTAAAAATACGATAGCCCATATGCACATAGATATATAGGCATACCCGTGCAAGTGTGTAAGGCTCGTTCCCTACGTGCAAGCAGACAAGGGTCTTTCGTGTTCGCCCCGGCGTTTTACCCGGAATCTCGAGAGCAATGATCTCCTTCAGGGTGAGAAGTGGCGATATTATTATTTTTATATCCAATGCTCACCCCTCAGGCGAGTAAGGGTAGGAGGAGATTCGCGTTTGGGGACGCAGTCTCGCGTAAATTTCTTCTTACGATAAATAATGGGGGAGCGCGAGCAACAGGTTTCAGGCATTAAATTTCGGCCGACCGACCTCAGACACCTCGAGGAAAAAAAAAGTACGTTCGAGGTCCAGAGCCCAGAAAGTTTCGGTGTCTAGCGAGAAGCTCCGAGCGACGCAAAGACGAATTTCGCGTGAGGCCGAATTTGGTAATGCTCCGTGGACAGGCAGGCAGACGAGGTTGTCCCGACGTTGATAGGGTTCGCCCACGTCAGGGGTTGAGTTTACAGACTGGCTGTAAAGTGGTAACCGCAGAGGGGGGAAGTATGGGGGGGGCCACCGGGAACAGATTGCAACTCTCCTCCGCCACGGGGTAGCTCTGTGCACCTACCCTCTCTGTCTCCAGCGAACCCCAGGTACAATTTCTGTTCGCTCGCTCGGTCATCCCCGTCGCATCCCCCAGGCCTCCCCCCTTGTTCTTCCTTCTCCCGGTCCACCGCTGAATGTTAAATCGGCCGGGCCACCCTCCGAACTCCCCCCACACATCCCCCGTAGCCACACGCCTGACACCAACGTCTGTTGCATCCCCAACCACCAAGCGACCCTGCTTACCTCTCGCAGATACAAAATACCTGACAACCCCATTGGACGCTCCCATTAACGGGGCGTTAGAGCCCGTAATTAACGGAGGGATCCTGGACGGCTGCTCTAATCGATTGTTTGCTCGCCACTAGCCCACCTTCCTCGTCCCGCTGCTCCCCCCCCCCCCGGCCCCATAGTACTCAATTATTTATCACTTACATTTCTTTTTCTTCATCGCCCAGACCAGAGACACTCGCCTAGGTACACACACTTAAGGCACAACGGGATTTATAGAAAATCGTGACGATCGCAGCACCCCACGAGTCTACGATCGTTTTTACAAGCATCCGGAATACAAGTTTATAATGAAAAAAAAAGCCGAAAGAAAAAAATGAGAACGGCTTCCATTTGCTTCTCAACCCACTTCCACCCCTTGCCCAGTGCCTTGGAAGTCGCGTACGCTCGCGCATTGATAAGGTGTCCCGAGGTTTAATCAATTCTCGCGACTAATAAAACGCGCACCGGTGGAATCGTAAAATCGTCACGGGCAAGAGAGAGAGAGGCGCCCATGCAGAGAAACGGACGCGGCCGCGTCTAAATGGCACAGAGAGAATCCGCTGGAAATGCACGCAGCGCAGCCTCGCAATTTCCCGTGGCAGGTACACCGTGTAGGTAGAGGCGGGAGCCATGAAATTTAGACAGGTTTCAGATTAGCAGTCTGCAGCTGCACCGTCGTATAACGCATCGCGATGCAATATACGAAATGCCCCATTGCGAACGGATGTAAGGCCGTATACCGGGACTCAATCCGGTACCGCAGCAGCGAAGGCAATTAAGTTTAACGGCCAATAGGGGGGGCAGGTGGAGGGATCGGATCTGTTTTGACATTAAGTGTTCGCCGTAAAGCCGCCTGCAAGGCGTCCCGTTTAACGAGACAGTAGCTGCGTAAAAAGGTATCGCACCGGGCTGGATAAGTATTAGCAGTACTTTGCCCGAACCGCACAGGCCACTACGTTGGCTAGACTTTGTGGAAAAGTCCTCGGCATTCCTGTCGGCTGTAAAGATGGTGGAGGGAATACACTGCGAGGATGGGGGGTGGTTGCGGGGGGTAGCCAAGTTCACCCCCTAACCGCTAGGGGGATGAACTTGGCAATTATACATAATGGGTTAGCAGTTGGCCCATAGCGTCGGGCATGTTTACCTGTTGCGTTCCGAATGGATGGTCGCGAGGACCGGCTAGATGACGCCGACGACGCTGAGGGTCGAGAGATTAGCGTAGGTCAGGAAATTTAAAATTTCGATTTGCCTGCCTTGTATGTAAATGTACCAACGAGTTACGTTGCTACTATGGATTTTGAGATACCTACCGGGTGATTCTTTGAAATGGGATCCTCTCAAGGCAATCTTGTGGCGCTACGGCAGATGTATCTGATTAATTGTAATGGGTGTACCAACCACCTTGTGACTGCGCGAGTCATTGTCAGAGTGGAGTCTACACGGGTTGTTAGGTTAGGTTGCTATTAGGAGCCTCGAGCCGTTATACCGCATTCCCGTGCAACCTGTTACACTTACCTTGATTCTACGCTAGTTATTAGATACAGTCTAGCCCGGAGAATAGAGGTTGCGCAAAACGTGAAGGAAGTCAAGGAAGACGCAATGAAAGGAATAATGCGGTACGTGGATGAAAGGTCCTTCGCACTACCACCTACCCGTACATACGCGTACATAGCTAAACCTACCTACACCTACCTACCCACCGGTTAAGTTTACCCAGGACTTTACAGTTACTGGTGAAGAGCGCTTCACTAGACTGCACATACACACACATAAAAGGCAATGCTCACTAGAGAAGTAAGTGGACTACCCGGTATATGTTGGGAGTAGATAAGATTTACGACGAGTCTCCGTCGACCAACCAGAATTGAGAAATTATAGAAGCGAGCCCGAGCAAAAGAAGATTCCGAGAAATTTATATCCTAGAAAAATCTTTAGTTCCTTATTTACCCAGTCGAAGGGCAGGACAATGAAGTTTTAGGAGAGGGAACTCCAAACGTAATATGACGATTAGAATACGAAAACAAGCGAAGCCAAAAGAAAAACGGCGACTCGGATTCGAATATTTATTAAGACTCTGTCCAAGCGCAGGGAAAACGCGAAGCATCGGAACGTAAAGATCCTTCCAGCATCCAAACTGGCTGAACGCCTCGGATGACAGACGTGTCTATAGACGAGCACGGACAGCCGAACTTCTCTCGCACGAAAGGTGCAAACCGTTCGGAAAACTTCGGAACTCGAGATCTCTTTTGATGAAGATGCGCGTAGATGTGGGGGAAGAGGGGGGAGCCATAGGCGGTGGGCAGGGAGGGAGCTGGTGTGAAAATCTCGCGAGGCGAATAATTGAAATTTTCCGGCGCGAGGACTTAACTTTTCCTGACGGCGCAGCGATCTTCGCGAAGAGCATCGCCACCAGAGGAGTCCTTACACTCTGCTACACAAACATTGCAAATCGACGGCGCCGTCTCTCATCTGAATTCAAGAAAAGCGATGCTCGTTAGCGGGCGCAAAGCAGGAAGCGAGCTTCACGAAAGGACAAATTTTATGATTTACTCTAGACTCTTTCGTCTGTCTCTCTCTCTCTAGTTCAATGAACCACACCTCGTACTCCGCTTCTCTTTAATATTTATCTCTATTTCTCTCGAGTCTTCCAGGCATTCGTCTTTCCAGCGAAGCACGCAACGAAGCGTACAAGGTAGCTTAAGTCGCTTCCTCCCTGATACCCGCGTGAATGAACGTGATGTGACAGTGACTTTTGAACCGGTCCAGCTTCTTCGTTCTCAGGTAACGTAAGGTAAGCAGTAAAGTCACGAGCGGCGTTAGCACAAGTATAATAGGGATCGGTGAACTAGAGAAAATTGGTCTTCGCGAAGTGATTTTACCGCAGTGACGTCATTTAATCAGACACGAGCGTGAAAGGTGGAGACGAGCGATGACAATGGAAAACAGGAAACACGAGTCATGCTAATTGGCTGCTCCAACGCGCCGCGTGCCCCTGGTCGAGTCCTGCTCAAAACAACGGATTTATGATTAATTGGGTAGCCGGAACGAGAATCGGCACGCTTAGTGTTTCAGGTTGGCAACAGTCGCGAATTTATAACGAAAGTCCCGTCGCAATTTCAACCATTGAGAATCCCCTTGCCTGCGTACTGCGAGCTACGAAATTGTTGCATCCAGGCAGCGTCCGTTCATGCGATCCGTAAGCTCCGGATGCATTGTCCGGAAGTTGTATTCTGGTTATGCACCCGGGACGAAATCGGATACGGATACACAAGGCCATTGGGACATGCTAAGATCTCATAACGCTTCGTAGCATCCTAGGAATATATTGCGTACTTTTCGGTAAGTCCTCACTGCTGCGACTGGTCGCGCAACAATCGACGAAACTCTATATACGTCCGTTCCGATGTATCGTATAACCGCCACAACGTATCCGGATCGGAGAACGGTAGGATAAGGTGACAGACGGGAGATGAATAAATAAAAATATAATAAAACGATGGGATACGACACGAGAAAAATACAGACACAGTTGTTGGTTATCGATCGCAATGAAAATAATTATGCCGGTGGAGGCGCGTGTACGGTAAAACTTGTTCTATTGTTCGGAGCGTCGATTGTGCGACGGAGGTTTACAGACTGGTGTGAAATCATCATTATGAACAAGCCCAGGGAAATTTATTAGTGCGATAATGGCGAAACGAACTTTAACGCACTCACTGAATGACGCCAAAGCCATAGGAGCCGCCGCGCGGTCACAAATTGAAAGCTGATTAGCTGTGCAATTATCGTCTGAAAGAAGTTTTCACTGAGTTATGTCATCCAGATACAGGCAGACTATATTATATGCGTGCGACAATAGAAAACAGTGGCCATATAAATCCCGGTACGAGTTCCTACCTGTGGAAATAATATCGAGATAACAGATGCACGGTGAACCGGTCGTGAATATGAAATTGTCGCGTTGTATCAGGAAGCAACGCTGTGCCCTGGCGAGGATCCTCGGGAGCATCCACGGGGATTTTGGTGCTTTGTATTGTAATTAGAAAACAACTTTCTTTAGATCTTTCAAGGTAAAATACGAAACACCCGCAATTCTAACGATGGGACGAATCATCTGTTTAAAGGAAAAAAAAAAAATTATATGCAAGAGTATCAGCATATTTTCGTTCAATTAAAAAATTTGTATCATTCGATCCTCGATGACGTCAAGAATTCGATCTTCTGATCGTTTTCCACTAATAAAAGTGCGAAAATAATGTTTTAATGGAAATAAAATTTTACGCTGATCTCATAAATTCCACTGAATCCAAATGACTTGAAACGCAAAACAAAACTCGACATTTCTTTCTTAACAGTTGAAAAGACAAATTCGTAATTATGTATAGTCCTTAATTAAAAATTTTTTTATAATTTTAGAAATTATTTACCAAGCCACAGGTAGTTGTTTCTCACTCTTTAAATTCATTCAACGATTCCTTTACGAAGTATGCACACGCATGGTTTTGCCTTGAAACATCCATTACTTTTTTATTTTATCATTTCCAATGGATCGCAGAGTCTGCGAATTGTCAAAAGCATTGATCCCGTGAACCGAGTGCACGTGGTCGGCACAACAACATGAAGGGACTTCCTTTGCACTCTCCGGGATAAGTAGATGGCCCCTCGAAACGATACAGACCTCTCGTCTCGGTACTGTATACACTTCTGAAGCATTGAGGAAAAAGAGAGTCAACAGGATTTCAAAATATCTTCCCGAGAACCTCAGGAAACTGGGACAAAAGGAAACACCATACGACACGAGCAACATTACGGTGTTTACCGGTGTACAGGGAAGACTCAACTGCAAGTACACCAACTGGGTATATATCCTGTTAGATACAGCTAGACGTAACTGGAATATACACGTAGAAACTCTGTCACGTATCTCATCGTACTCGCATCCGAGGACAGGTGTAAATACAGGTACTGTTCAGAAGTTTCTTCGAGGTTAGGTTCCCTCACGTAATGCGGCAGAGTTAGATAGATACAAGAGTGTATCAGGAAGAACATCATCCTGCTGAGAGAACAGGAGGAATATAGTGTAGGAATACAGATATATCAACTGTACGTATATTATTCAGTCACGGGGGAAGAGGGGGGGGGGGGTGACGATGATGCTACTGGATAACGAATAAAAATCCTCTAGGCAGATGATATACAATCGAACAATCAAATATCCGTCTCTTCTCGCTGATCGTATTTACCGAGAAGCAGAGTGCAGCGACGCATAGCGGATATTTTCCGAATTAGAATGTACAGCTCGCGGTGCAAGTTTCAAGCGTGTCTCCAGTATCATTTGAAATTCCCAAAGCGGATATTAGACTAACGAAATCAGGGCTGGTAGGACCGTATTGTAATTATCGGGAGGGAAGTTTCTACGGAAGGCCACGATCCCAATGGGTAAAGAGTAATATACGTAATATCTTATACGTATCTGTACCGTACATAGGTAGAGAGGCAAACCGTGGAGAAGCATCCAGCCAAGTTAGGATCGATGCCGAACGAGCTGACGAGATTTTCAGCGTCCTCGTAAAAGCAACGAATAAAATGTTATCGGCGAGTACAGGTTATACCGCGCGAACGTGAGTCGAGAACGGCGAGTCTCTTTTCCCTCGTCTTTCGAATCGACAGGTAATCCGGTAACGAACGGCTTTTATTGGCCCCCTGGCGTCTTTTCCATCCCAAGAGAATCGTCAGTCTACTCTCTTGGCGCTCCAATTAGTTCATTATATGCCTCAACAGTTCAGCTGAACTCCGAGTCCCCGGCTCCTCTTACGTTCGTAGGAGTACCAACCTATTAGTCGACAGAGAGTTCCACTTGGGGATTGAGCCAGACAAAATTTCCGGTATCAACGTTTATCAATTGCGTTATCTGAAAATGACGTCAAAGCCAATGTCGGTCTGTAATATTGATAAAAATAAATAAATAACAAAAAAATGCCTTCCTAGACTCTCTTGATGAGATCCGCCGTCGCCAAGTGTATATGCTGAATTTTAAACGGTGTTTGGTTTCTTTGAGGAAATTCAATTCGAGACGTTATAGTCGAATAGCCTGAGAATATCGGCGTGGCTGCTGGAAGGAAATGCAGGAGGGTATGGGAGTGGAAAAGCATCGATGAAGGATGGGAGAAAGAATGAAAATGTAGGACTGATCGAACAGAGGAAAAGGGAGCCGCGCCATGAGGGACGTTAGGGACCGTAGGAGGTCTGGAACACGTAACGACGACATCGTAAAATCCCGATGAAAGCCGCTCGAGTTATCGCCCGTGTAATTTCAGCTGGAACTCAGGAGGCAAGTGGAAGAGAGCTCGGTCGAGCGTGCGGATGACTCGCGTGTGCATTTTCTTCGTTCACTCGGCACGTATGCTGTTGCGTCACGGGAAGTTGCACCAGGGACACGTGTTCGCGACGTCCTAGGGATAACACCGGATTCCTAACTAGCTAGTCAAGCAGACTAAAGGGTCAGGAATCAACCACGTGCTTCCTACATACTCGTACGTAACTCTCCGTTTGAATAAATATCTGCCTTCGTATTCCGTCCTTTCATTAACCTTTCACCCCTTGAGAGTCTCAAGTTGAGAAGAACCTACGCGTATCACGGGTACCGTTACGTCGCATCGTTACAGTGCACTGTTGCGGAACTCAAAGCTTGCAATCGTGCCGGGTAACGTATAAACTGGACGCAGACATCAGACTTTTCCACGGTGTCTTCCAGAACGCACTGGTCGAGCTTAATTAGAACTTAATCATTCGCGCGTTACAAATATGTAACTTTGTACTCGTGGTATTTTCGTGGAAAACCTCAAAATTGCAAAATACACGTAAATTTTGACGATACCAATATTTTTTATAGGATCATCGTCGCTAGGAATTCTTATTTTTTCCCCTACGTTTCAAAGAACAATCATACGGTGATACGCGGTGACGCAAAAGTACAGTGGGAACGTACAAGAGATCTTTCAATAAAATTATTCCTTTTCTCGGTGCTTATGGTTGATCCAGAGATAAGGAGGCTCCCACCAACACGCGTATCCTATGTAGATCCGTTTCACGGGAAGGTTTCAAATACTTGGGAATCTTTCGCAATCGACCCTGACTTCTCTCCCAAAGCTTTCACAATTCTGCCCAAAGCATCTCAACATTTTCGGAAGTAATTCGCACTGCCCCCCTCCTCCTCCTACCAGCCCCGTTAAATACCTAATTCAAGATCGAGTTAAAAAATCTTTCGTAGAAAGTAAGTCGACCATCTCGAAGGCGAATTTATTTCAGAAGAATCGTTCATTGACACCGGTACGGGATGCCACTCGAGCGCTAGTTTAGAAAGTTAAAGAGACTCGAGGAAAATCGACGCTTCCGAGGCTGAGGAGGAGTGACAAGTAGAAGTAGGCAAAGTGCCAACAGGTAAGAGGCGAGGGTGCTCCGATACTCAAAATAAGTAGAGAATGTGGCAAAAAAAAGAACTTCCCAACCGTGGCACAGGTATATTTAAAAATGAGATCAAGCATCCCAATGGCAAGCAATTTAATAACGACGTGAATTATTAACGCACTCGACGCAGCCACTTCGCAGATGGGAAACGCGCAACGGGACAAGGGAAACGACAAGGACCTGCGCGCGCCTTATAGACGAGCGGGATAGAGCTAAACTAGAAAGTGCCGGATAGTCAATTCTAATTCTGAGCGATCGACTGTTTACCTGAGTCCCGGGATAGAAAGACTCTCCCCCCCCCCTCCCCAGCAAGTCCCCGTTTCCTCTTAACGCGTATATACTCACTCTTGGGGTTAACGCCTCCACCAGGAAGAATCTCATCGTATAAAAAACTTTCGTAAATCAAGCGGCACTGCCATTATCATCCGGAAGATCAGGATCAGTGCTACGAAGGTCGGGCACGAATTCACTTGAGAATTCAAAGAGAAAGCGATCGAGTGTGTCTATCGTGCGTTCGAAGAATGAGAATGTGGCTGCGATTACGAGATGGCGCGACGAGTCGTTACTCGTTTGGCACCGACGTGTCGGGCAATATTAAAAATCGGACTGTACAGATTAATTAAAAAAAGAATACACGCATATAAAAAACCGGATATAACGATAAAACAGGCGATTTTCGTTCTGGCCTTCCATTCCAGGTTCAATCGGAAGTGACGCACCGTATCAACCGAGGAAAATCAATCGGCCGATCGCACGTGTAAATCTCGCAGGTTGATGAATATTCCATGCTGGATGGGTGGCTGGTTCCGTAACCTATGGATGCGTTGTACCAAGCTATACGTGACCATTTGGCCTGCCGGGTATTAGTTCATTTTCAACAGGGAAAACCAAATAAATCCCAAGCAGAATGCGGGTAGGTGAAACCGTTAACGGATTTCTGTCGAACGCGTCACTTTCCTTGGCCGTTAGGCGTTGCTGCGAAATGTATACACATAGCTAGCTATAGCAGCGCGAGGGTAACTCCGAGAGTAAGTTGGCGAGTGGTCCAGGGATGCTGTGGACGGTGAAAGGCATTTCGGTAGGTACGTTAAAGCAGTTTAAACTTCCTGTTCCTAGTTCGATTGGTACTCTGTACCCTCCCCTCCAAATTACCCCTTCGATCCCTCTCGTTTACTTCGCTTATGGTCCGTAAGGTGAAAAATGGGGGTGAGCCCCGGGAGAGAAGTGGAGGGGAAAAAGAAAAAAAAATCACGAGTTTCATCCTACGGATATACATTTTTGTCCCCGCGGCTTCCTTTTCATTTTTTTTCCAATTTCTTGTCCGATCTGTCATCCCTTTATTACTGACTCCTCCGACTCCGTGCGATTCCCCTAGAGGATGACACGTGAATTTCAGAGTCCACTGGTCCGGCATGCTCCGTACCTAACAAACGTAATTACAAGCACGCGAGTTCCCGGCGCAATCGAGATAGCAAGGAAGCCCATTGATCGTTACTGGGATATTTGCTCGATACTTGTCAATAGCGTAATGACGTTAGTGCTGGCTACTGCGGCGCAGGGCTCGCGTACTTGCCAAAGTATCTATAGGTTAAAGGGCGGTCGCGTGAGAGTTCCTTGCCATGTTAACCGGAACTGCCATCAGCCTCATTACTATTGCTGTAACCCATGCTCACGGCATCAGATGGATTTATTTCAGCGGGACCAAAGCAGCCGTACGATAAGAGCCAGCTATCAGGGATACCGGATACGTAACGTCGTTTCTTCGAATTGTTGAACGGTTTAAAAGGTGACGTCACTAATAAATTCATGGAGTTTTAAAAAATATTTATCAAATATTTGAAATTCTCCGACGGTGCATTGAACCTGATTAATTAGACAAATTTTACAAGCCTATTTATCTTATTCGCCAGTCTGCACGATCCATGTGGCCGTTTAATTATGCTGGTGCTGAATGGAGGAGCTGTTATGAAAAATGACGATAGCCGATAAACTGTCCTTCGAGTGGTTGGTTCGAGTCACGTTCTACAACGGGTTGACGTAACAAACGTGCAACAGCGTTGTGCATTAAAAATTCCGAATTCAAGGCGTAGCGACGATACAGGGACGGGGTCTATCGCGATTGCGTCTGCTTGTCAAACGTTCAAGTCACGATTGCAAGAAAGGGTATTGGGTAATCCGCAAGTAGGAAAACCGCTCGGAAATCCTGAATTCAGTAGGCGTGTGCAAAGGGGAGTGTTCGCGGGTTGTGAAATTCACGTCTCCTCTCTTACTGCAGCCGCGTCGAAGGGAAAATTAGCTTTATAGATTTCCGTTTGGCGAGGAGCCAACTTCCTGACCTATTATCGGAATAGGGACAGGAGAAGGGCTTCCGTTTCCACCTTTGATTTTGTATAAACCTCTGGTATCGTCGCTTCGGCGGAAAATCGGTCGTAGCCGCGTCTGATATCGGTGGAATCGAAGCGTTAAATACACCCAGCGAAAGCGTAAAAACGATAAGGCATCAGTCGTAAGAACGAACCTGGGGCCAATCTTAGTTTTAATGACTTGGTGAAAGATCTCAGTCGAAAAATTCATTTCCACGTCGACGACGAAAAACCGTATTACAGCGTCGTGTGCACTGCCGACAGGACACTGACGCACCTGTAATTGCAACTGATAATTGTACCTGCACAGAATCGCCAGGCAGTGGAGCTACAAGTGCGCCAAACGTAATTGAACTCTTAGCATCCATACAATTAGAGACTTGCCGTATACAGCGATAGACGGCGCCACGTGCGGACGAGCCTTACGGCTGGAACTTTTAATTGTATAATTACGATCCGCTTCCCAATGACGTCACCGTCCGCGAAAAGAGTTCGATTAGTTGTGGCGCTTCGTTGGAATGGAAAGAAAAAAAATCCAAAAAATAAAAATAAAACAGTGCATCTATATTCCGATGAATCGTTGTCGCTTCTTGCTACTCCATTTCTTTTTTTTTTTCACTCGATTTAACGACAACGAGGGTGCGCTCAAAGAGACAATGGATACTGGAAAAGTATCTTTGACGATTGGGCACCGGGAATTGATTCTTGCGCCATCATTCCAGCAGGTGCCTGACTGTTCTCAAGACAGGGGGAGTGCTCGAAGCCCATGGGGCCCGTGTGCATGTGCATCGGCTGCGGATAGGGACGCCCTGTCTCGAACAATTATAAATGTATTGATCAATTTAATGCGACATCCACTGAAATATAGGCGATTCGTGCAGATCGCAATCTAAAAGCATTCCCAGCGTGTTTTAAGATATTAAATGATACGGATTCGATTTTACGGATGTTCCGTTTCAATTGTGTAACTGAAATGATGATTGTGCGGAGTAGTCACGAGTGATATGGAACCTATATATATTTTATGAGTACGAATAATATTTGCCATTTGCGAATAATTTTAACGATCAGCCGATAGTATGCACTGAACCGTACTGACTAATCAGTCGCGAATATATGATCAGGTGGAAAGTTAAATCTCTAAATATTACGTATCATCGAGGTAAAGTATGACTGGTTCGCAAATTTTCATTAAAATTCAGCGAGTTGATCGTCGTTTCCAAAAATTCCGCAAAAATATATCGCCGTAATTGCTTTCTCTTTTAAGAACGTAATAAGGTGTCAGACACTTGATGAAAACTGTCCCTCGTTCCATCATCAGCTGCTTCAGCATCAACGAACGGCTCTGCGTAGATGAGTTTACGTCGAGACAGACGTGCCGCGGGAGTACAGGTGAATGGAGAGGAGCAAAACGTCAGATGCAGGATGAAAATTTGCCAATTCAGTCTGGCCGGAATATTTGATGGAGAATGTAATTCAGTAGCTGCATTTTCGAGGGGCCTCGACGGACGAGAGCTAGAGTCCATTCCCAGTGCAGGATGTTTCACGTTAATCTGGAGAGAACGACGTTAAACAAATATACCCATATAAGAGTGGTATTGAAAAAAAAAGCCCATAATGGAAAAAGTAAAAAATAAATGAAGAAAATTACACGAGAAAAATCGAGCAGCCGCCACACCCGAGGACGAGGGAGAAGAAGCGACGCGAAAGGCGGCCGTCGTCAAATTCTCCTCGCAAAATTTGAGTCACACGTTTTCCCACACATCGGCACGAGCCGGTATCGCGAGTGTACGTTTTGCGGATTTTTCAATCACGTTCCCCACTGAAAGGATTAATAAAACGGGCGAGCCGCGAGTTTCTAGACTCATTTCATGCAGAATCGAATTGGATTTCCTAGCATGGCTGTACCGTTAGGAAGTCCCTTTGATGTGCGGTGCGAAGAGCGGGTTATCCGAGGCCGCCGGAGTCGGAGCACTTTGTTACAACGCGCTAAATAATCGGTTTATAAAAATTCATGACGAGTGTAGTGAGGCGGGTGAGGGGAAGTCTCTCTCCTCCCTCCTCCCCCCCCCGCCCCCATATACAAGGGACGGACTTCATTCGCAACCGGCCGGTACACGCATTCGCGGTGACGATGTGACGGCCTGACGGACAGGTGGGACGCGGGGGACGTATGACGCTGATGAGAGAAGAGGAACCAGAGGGAGGAAGAGGAGGAGCAGGAAAAGTGGAAAATAGAGAGAGGGTCCGAACCCGACGGTGATCCTGGTTGAGGGATGTTTTTAGTGGTCGCGCCACTCAAACATGCCGGTGCGAATACCCTCTAAAAGCGGTCGCACCTTTATTTCATACTCCTCG
Source organism: Trachelus tabidus (assembly GCA_030142655.1). Classification (NCBI taxonomy): domain Eukaryota; kingdom Metazoa; phylum Arthropoda; class Insecta; order Hymenoptera; family Cephidae; genus Trachelus; species Trachelus tabidus. Next base: position 1,172,747 of record JARQTI010000336.1, read on the forward strand.
TACTTCTCCATGTATATCCCCCCATATTATTCTGTCAGGACTGCACTGCCGAGTTAGCTGGCTGCTGGCTGCCGGCTGACTGCCTGGGTGACTGGGCTAGCTGGCTAGCTGGTTTAGCTGCTACCTGAACGCTAGGCGGCCCCCGAATATTATCCTTCTAATTTAATTTTCCCGGCAAGAGTGCCGGACGTGTAACCGTAAAACTATAACGGCCCTGGGCAGCGTGGCTTCTCGCGAGAACGGCCAGCCGGATATTTCATTGGACACGAACGGCACGATGCTATCACCCCCACCAATGGCTGCAACCAGCCAACTGCAAAGATGCATCCTGCAATTCATACGTTTTATTTTTGTCTTTACTCCTCACCGCTTTATCCAGACCACCCACCGCTACTGTTGGCATCGTCTATTTTTATGCCCGGGCTTTTTCGTTCTTTCCCTTTTATTTTTTTCTCACCAATCTCCGAAACGCTTGAATTTTGCTGTACACTTTCAGAAGACGGAACGTCGATAGCTCATTGCCTTTTCACAAGAAACTTTAATTTTCGTAATAATATACTTCCTGCCGCAACCTTCTTTCATCACCCACCCGGTATATTACCCAGAGATACTTGAAAGCTAATATCCACGTATTTGCTCGAATTATTTGTTTATTTTTTAATTTCAGTGATATGGACGTTAAGTGTTCACGGGGTATCCTCTTCAGAAGCTAACGCCACTGTTGCCAGTCCGGAGAATGAGGAAGATAAGGATCCGGATCTGTCAGAGATAAACCTGGAGAATTTCAAGGAACGTTATCGGCGACTGATACCCTACATGACGTATTACGTGGCAAATAATTATGTAAATTCTCAAGCGTCCACACCGTCAAACTACAGGGGGACTCAGCCAGCTGATATATTCTTGAAGAGACCTCAATTCGCATCAGCAAGACCAGCGGTAGATATCACCAAGAAGATCAATGGTTACCAGACAAGCTCACAGAACACAGAAGAGAGATTCATACCGTCAATTCAATACGACCCCAAAGAGATTGGCGGGGATAATGATTACTTTACACCTGTTAGATACAATACCAAATCCAATTATGAGGATTACAATATTCCATATCTGCCGTATCGGAAGCAAAGACCCGTCTACGCGCAGGTGACTACGCCCGCTTCCATTGTAGAAGATCAGTACTACACAGCGGTTAGACCCTTAAGACCATATAATCCATTGTACGAGCGTGATTACCTGTCGAGAAAATCACCGTTTAAAGCAATCGGCGGAAACCAGCATCGCGATTACCTGGCGGATATACTGAACAGACCGCGAGTCAAAGTACCTGTGCCTCCTAATCGTGACTTCAATTATCCTATCGATGACTTTGAGCCTGGACGGTACGTTAATCCTCCGGTTGGAAGGATTTATCAGCCTTATAAAAATCAGGGACCTGTGTTGACGAGACCACCGACGACGTCATTGTACAACTTACCGAGGAACCCTGGTGTCAGTCTTGAACAGATAACCAAGAGCCTTCAGCTGACTAATCGACTTCCGGAAACCCTTAGTAAGGATAACATCGATAACAGTCTTAAGACTCTTGTAGAGATTCTTGCTATATTGACCAGTGCCAAAAAAGTAGAAGGTTCAAGAATGCCGATCGGAGGTCCGCCAAGAGTCCTAGAAGAAGTACCAATGTATCAGAATTATAAGTCACAATATACCAGGCCCAAAGTAATTACGGAAATGAAGTACGAGGCTACGCCAGTCCCTATTGATGTACCTGAAGAACCTGTTAGATACAAACCAGCATCGTCTTACGTTACTAATTTGAAATCAAAGGCTCCACCAGGACAGTCCTACAAGCCCGGCAGTTTGAATAAGGTTGTAGAGTATTATAGCACGGACGTTCAGAACGTTGAGGATGATGACAAACAGTATTACGATGTGACGATGAGACCTGAGAACGTGGAAGATACCACAGAAAACATCTATAAAATTACAGAAGATTTAAAAGATGATATATTGGAAGATGAAAGACTGACCCTGCCTCTCACTACCGAAATGCCAGCGCACAACTACCCCATTCCTGATGGGGTCTCTTCCCACACTCAGAACATTCCACCGACTTCCTTGAAGTACGGCGCCACCCGGGGGAAACCTAACGTGGACTATCCAGCATTCTCCAAGATCCCGGAGACTGACTTCGATTGCAAAGAACAACGTTACAAAGGATTCTTTGGAGATCCTGCTACAGGTTGCCAAGTCAGTATATCTATATGTACCAGACACTATTGAACTAACATACTATTCAGTATTTATTTAATTCTTAATATTTTTCTCTCTAGGTCTGGCACTATTGCGACCTCAACGGTGGAAAATCATCCTTTTTGTGTCCCAATGGAACAATTTTCAGCCAGGTGGCTCTGACGTGCGACTGGTGGTTTAATGTTAAATGCGAATCAACCACTCAACTGTATGTTCTCAATGAACGGCTCTACAAGTACATTTTACCTATAATGCCGAAGTTTCCTGAGGACTTTTCTGGACCAGAAGTCGACAGATATCTAGAACTGAAGTTCAAGGAGATGGAGGCGAAACTGAAAGAAAAGAAACTGAAGAAGCAACAGGAGGAGAAGGAAAATGAAAAATCGATAAATAAATTGGAAGCTCCTAACGATATGAAATAGCACAACGGATTATACTGAGGATTATTGTCCTGCAAGTGTACTGGGTTCTTGCAGCAGATATAGCTCGTGCGATTATTTTTGCCATCGCGATTTGTCAGGGACATCGATGTTATCGAGTTCGCTCTTGGTGATTTTGTGTTTTTACGAGTATTTTTAGTGTCGATATTTGGAGCAGGTAACATCGGCTAATCGGGTTCCTGTATTTTTTATCCTTCGCTCTTCCCTGGCACTCGCAGGATTATGCAGAACTACGGAAGAGCATGGATGACAGATTTGTAAGGTATATTATGCGCGGGTACAGTATGGTTTATCATATCCATGAGTATTCTTCTCTCCTTCTAGTCATATTCGTATTTCATTATTATTTATAAGAGTCTCTGTGTTGTTGACTAGCCCATCCTTTTCAGCGCTATTTGGTACCTAAACAATTCACTATAAGGATGGGACGATAGTTTTACATTCCCCTGCAGATATTTAGAACTTACCGTGAAAAACAAATCCATTACCCTAAGACATACCGGATTATAACTGTTGATTCCTTGAAAGCATTTAGTTCCTTACGAATGTAGATGAACGAACGTGTGAGATACACCCGAACTTTACACGTATTCCGAATGGTATTTTAAAGATTTAAGAGTGATAATTGCACAAATTAAATTCCCCTTTATACATGTACCTAATACTTTATAGTTATTTTGTAACATTGCTGAATAAAGTTATTTATTCATTTTGTATGTGAAGTTGACGTTTATATAAATTTGCTTTTTTTTTTAGTGTCAAGCGATCCGTCCAATTCTGGACGCCTTCAGTGATGGGTATCTTTTATATCTTTCATTATGTATAAGATGCTAACTAGTTTTTTCTTACCTTTTGAACCTGGTGAACGCGCTGCATTGCTTCTGCAACCTTATCCTGGGCCTTTGAGAATTCTGATAATAATTCAGCATTCTGGTAACATACAAACACAGAACTGAATGCTTGAAAAAGATACTATTTCATTGATTGGAATCTTATTATCCGTAAAAAGGTATAATAAAAACAAACCTTCTCTTCCTGTTTAATGATCTTATGTCCATTATGAGATTTCACTGCACAATGTGGGCATATGGATGTATCGCACTCAGTGCAGTAATATTCAAAAGATTCAGAGGAATGATCCGAACAAAAAATTGTTATGCTTGTCATTTTGCTAGTTTGTGGAAGTATAATTTTGTGGTGATTTTGCAGAGCCCTTCCGTGGATCTAAAAAATAAAATAAAAAAAATAATAATAACGTCTTGCAAAGCTGAACATCTGGATTCAATAGTTTGTATTTAGAACTTACTCTTAAAGTTTCTAACAAAATCGCTTTTAGTTAAAAGTCAGTAAGAAAAAATTTAAAAGCATGCTATTAGGACTAAAAACGATTTCTGAACACAGGCTAATATGTCTAAGTGCTCATGCAAATACTACATATATGAATTTTGGACAATCTTAATAATATGTCATATACCTTTGTGTAACATAGCTCACAATAAAGCACATTGCAGTCTTGACATCGACATGCTGCTTGCATTCCACATTCACAGCAATGACCTTATTAAATTAACATAAAATTAATGTAAAAAAACAATCTTAACAAAATTATTTTTCATTAGTTCTACCAAATTTAGTAATGATTTTGTAACTTACTTTGATCTTGTGTCTGTCTGTGCCGAGAACCTACTGGCTGTTGGAAACTAATATCAGGATCATCGTCATTACCTGAACAACCATGACCAAATCCTATTAAACCCATTACATATGCATTTAATTGTAGATTTGATCTGGTTTCTTTTTCTTCAACAATTTTGCAGATTGGACAAATTTGATTAACATTCAACTCTGAGCATTTCTCGCATATAGGATGCCCACAACTCAAAAGTAAAGGAACTAAAGCTCCTTGGAGTTGGCAAAAATCTATAACATGCAAACAATATATTCATTGCATTAACACATATTCTAAATACATTAAAGACTATGCCATTGAACATATCTTATATACTATAGTAAATATAGAAAAAAAAAAGTAAATGCTTCATAAAGTTCCAGATATCTAACCTTATTTTATACCTTAAATATAAATATAAATGTTAAAAATAGTTTTTTAATTATATAAAGGTTGACGCAGCGGGTAAATAGGATATGCTCAAACGTATCAAGTTACACCATTGTTCGAAGTTATTATTTGAACAAGAATATATAATTGAATAATTCTTGTTATATATATAAAATATATTAAATGGCAATAATAAAATACAAAAGATATGAATATTTGTGCTATATTTTCTTTATAATGCACGATTGAATTATGCATTACAAAACGTGCTTAGTTAATATAGACAAAGGAATTACCTCGTACGAAGAAGGGATGCTTGCACTGAGCACATGAAATGTTTCGTCGTTTTGCTGTTGGAAGGATTGGCTTGTCCTTATGCACCTCTTGCTTCTTAAATCGTTTCATTTTCATTAAACTTATATGAAAAATCTTAAACAATGATCGAATCCTAAACTAGCTGTAATTCGCGCTACAACGATACTACGCGTACAAATGCCACAGCCTTCTAGATTAGCAGTTCAGATGGCCGACCAGTAGCGTATCACGAGAACAGCGCACCACTCGTTTCAAATTGACGAATTTAATAAAAATTAAGTAACTAAAATAAGATTATTTCAATAAATTAAGATTATAGAAAATTATTTTTGTATATTCCCTTTTGGAAAATTTATTTTGGAAGTATTATTATTTTTTTTAATTCGTAAAAGATTATTTTCAAATTTCATATTGTTTTATTTGAATCTAGTTGCGATGTACGTAAAATATTCTTAACACGATAATCATAGCATTTCCAGAAATTCCATTAGGTATAATTCACGCATACCGTATATATGAATGTACATCTGGATACTGAGATGAAGTCTAATTTGAAAGTTGTCAGTTCTGCCGCAAACGGTTACTACCGTTCCTGGAACATTTCCCAACAGTATGTTCAAAGTTCGTACCCTACGGTAAATCGAGTCCATATCAGGGCTGATTCATTCTTGATTCTACAGTAATTTACAGAATACTCGAATCCTAGAGAGATGAAAGATTCATACGAAGTTTAATAATTTTATAATGTATTACAATTAGGTTACCCAGTGATCGATCTCCAACTTCAAGATACCCATCTGCATATTTGCCCGATATAAAGCATTAAAAATAAAAAGGAAGGTATCTAAGAATTTCCGTAATCCGTCAAGATGGTCGCGTAGATGAACCTACAGGTATTCGCCGTGTCATCCATGAAAGTAGTGTACAGCTCTGCTAACTAATTTATAACGAGATTACTCCATGGCAACTTGGAATTGCGGCGTGCCCGAGTGTACGGACGCTTCGCAGGAAATTCGATAATACCGAGAAACCGTGCGAGACGTAAACCTAGAGACAGAAAGAGAAAGAGAAAAAGAAAGAGAGAGAGACATGAATCTATAAAAAGTACAAATAAAATGAAGATATCCCAAATCGTACATACACTTTGATTTCAGGTACCCTTCTCGTTTTATCTGTCGCGCTTTGAAAAACAAAAGTCAGATTCATCGAGAAGATTCGCGCTAGGGAGTGTTTCCGAAGTTTCACAACAGAGGTCCGCCACGTTGTCGAAGCGTGCAGTGGCGGAAGTGATTTGGTAAAAATGCAAAAAGTTGGCGCAGCAAGTTATGCAGGCTTATCTGGGTCTAGGTGCGGTTAGAAGGGTCCGTTATAATCGCGGTTCTACGTTGGAGAAGGTCGGCATGAAAGCGGAGAGAGAAAGAGAGCACCCATGGAGCCAGTTGAAGAGCAGCGACTAGAAGAGTAGAGACGTTGCAAAGAATATGTCCGAGAAGGCGAGAGAAAGAGAGAGAGCGAGAGAGTAAGAGAGAGAAAGAGAGAGAGAGAGAGAACGAGAGGAAGAAAAGCAGAAACACAAGATAGATGCATATATAGGTAGATAGCTAAGAAAGACTTTAGTTGCGCTAGGCAACGGAGCGAAGCAAGGTCTAGGCTGGCCGGCATTCAAGGTCGGATGCAGAGCGCAAAGCCCGGATCTATCCCCTCTCTCTACATCTCAACCGCCCTTTGCGTCTCTCTTACTCTCTCTAGGCGAGTGCAACATCGATTTACCTATAAAAATTGTCGGCGCTCGACTCTATCACTCGCTCGTAACTCGTTGCCCGGGCTACTAGTCGCTGCACGTCATCAGAATTCTTTCTGTCCCTGGGAAAAGGGCGTGCATGAAGCGACAAAACGTGGGCAATTAGTAAAGGGCATTCAGATGCATATACCATATGACCAGGACTGTACTCAAATGATACTGCTAATTGTATGAAAAACTCGCGTTTACTTTGGAGCTGTAGAAGTGAACATGGCCCATTGAGAAATGAAGAGAAGAAGGTTTCACGATGGACGATACTTGAACACGTGTCTCCGAGGCGGAAAGTAGTCGGCGTATCTATGTACGTAGAGACAGATAGGTAAGGCTGTAGAGTGTTGAAACTGGTACATAAGACATAGATGGTACAGAAGGAAACATTTAGCAAGAGGATACATGGCAGCCGCATCATTTTCCATGTTATATCCGCAGACTGGAGAAGGTATATAATACATATATAATTTCTAGAAATGAGAAGATTCAAAGACGGAAGTATATTTCGTATTGGCGAGAGAGATTTTCTCGGCGCCGTTGTAGTATGAAACTGGCGCTAGACTCAACTTGCTTCTAAATTCAATTCCGTTGACCTACATTAATGTGCGCGACAGAGTGGAAAGTGTCGGTAACTTTCTGGGAAAATTTCCTGTAACAGGAGGTGCTCTTTCGTGTTCAAGAGGAAGAGGCACAGGAGTGGAAAATATCTTCTCAAATCTTAGTGTCAGTTATAACGTCAATATTACCGTGGGAAGATGTTCTCCGGGATTAAGAGATTACGCAAATCGTTATAAAGTATGAAGCTTCTCGTTAATTGTTTTATACAAAAGAATTCAGTGTAAAACTACGGGATAGAATTGGAGGTTACATGTGTGCCCTCCTATTTGTACGTTTATTATTTATCTAGGAACATCCAACGATGCTGTGTAAACCGAATAACCAAATATGGAAACGAATTTTTCATATTCCTTTTACCTTTTGCAGGTCAGAGACTACCTAACCTAAAATTCACAAGGCGAAGGATTTTCAGTGGATTTACGGCATTCGAAAAACAATGTATTTGACCTACTCGCTTATGGTCTTACGCCGATGCAAATTATAAATTGTACTTGATTTTCTGCTGTCCTTCACGAGACGTCACAGGCTACTATAGAAAATTGGTGAAATCGAGGGACAGAGAAGATTTTGGATACCGGCCAAGAGTACCGTTTTCGGATAGTCTGTAAGTTTGTTTTCGTGAATTCAGTTCCTCTTTATATGGTAGTACTACCAGGAGCATTGGTTACTTCCCAAGGAATAAAGTGATCAGCTGGAGCCAACGCCATCCCCCTAGGTCCCCCAGTTACTTGCGTTCGACGTCAACCTCGCGGTCGACCAAGTTCTCCCCCAGCTAAGCCAACTGGAAGGTTTGTTAACGGACAGACGTTTCACCTCGTCTATACTTCTTTTTTCTTACCCTTTCTCAATCGACCCACCCCTATGCGTCGTTCTTACCCGGTGTTTACGTATTTTTCAGTGATTTTATATATATTATATATGCAGAGACTTCCTTATTCATGGAAAGAATACAAGACTGTACTTACGACAGTTGTACGAATACCGAGGATCGAGAAGTGGAATGGGAAGAGAGCAAAAAAATGAAGAGGAAAAGAAAATGAGAAAATGTCGGAAATCATTCGAGACATCTTGATTGTATAAGGGAAGAAAATGGAGGCTGACAACATTGAACCATCAGGGAGAATATATCAGCATTGGACTGTTGAGGTTTGCTTAATGGCTAATAACGGAAATTTCAACTCGTTTAGTATCACTTGTATCTTTAACCTCATTGACTTGGCACTCTCAACCCTTTAAAGCTACCCTCGTCTTATTCCTGCTGATAATGTAACCTTTTCAGAGATCCTCCATCTCGCTCGAGTGACACGTGTATACACTACCTAGCATCCAGCCTCCCTGCTGGCTTGCCCTTCCTTCATCCAATACATCCGATTCCCCTTAAGCCCCATTTTCAAGCTGCTTCCTACCACCGACCTATCATTACTACCCTACCATAATGACACTCCTGGTCCAGTTATAGCAAGGCTGGAAGGTACCTGTCGCGCTCGAAGCCTTGATAACGCTCTTGCTTGAACGACATTTTCCGCCCTTAAGCACCTGATTTACATTGAAAATACGACGAGGGCTGCGCACTTCCTATCAAAGAGTGCATATAACCTATATAAGTATGTTCTGCATCTACATATGTAAAGCCGACACAGTTTCCATAGGATAAGTTTAAAGGGTGTGCTCCTGCACTACCGAAGTTGGACTGAGCTACGCTCATTAATTCTTACCAATGGTTTCAAAAACAGATAATTACTTTTCAGTTTCAATCTTGAATGTGTTACACGTGTAAAGAGCTCCAACGCATTTCCGGGGTAAAGTTTCCTCAGGATGAGAAGCTGCTCGAACTCTGTGATAATGTGGTAGCTATCTCGTAAAGGGATTATGGAGGAGATGAAGAGGAAATTAACAGTGAATACCTTTTTTCTTACCTTATTTTCACTGGTTACTCTAAAGGCGGGTTCATTTCAAGTAACTGGTTATGATATTGATTAGACGTGTCTAATATATTATTATAAATATATTTACTGCGTAGAAGCTTTACGTATATATATTTTTCTATGCAGAAGCAACAATCGATGCAAGAAACCTCGTCGTCGTCGTCGTCTATGACTAGGACTAAAAACAGAGCAGATCGCCTCAGCAAGCAAGGAAAAATAACCAATATTCTCTCGCGTTTCCATGTGAACTACCGATTTATTTTCTTTCTCAATTCGACCGCCGACGCCTGCAACCTTACGAGTTCGAACTGCACACTCGTACTGAAAGTGTAGGACGTCTCTTTGTCAGACACTCTTTTGCCGCTTCACTATAAATGACGTTCGGTGTAACGTTGGAACTCCCCGTAGCTCTCACGTAAACATTTGTCGCTATACTCTACCTTGCATTTTACTCACCTACGTCACGCCGATATTCACCGTGGTTTAGCAATAAAGCTGGCTACTGTGAACGAGACTGGCAATCAGCCCCTGTTTACCATCCCTTTTCGAATTCATTAACGGTCGCTTTTTTTTCAATACTCTGTCAAATACAGCTCGGCTGTAGATATATTGTACAGTCGACTCTGCAATGAAAATATGTAAAAACTGCATTGAAATACTGAGATGAACAGAGTCGCCTTGCGGCATTATTACATGAATAAAAATATATTAATTTCGCGCATGCGCCGAACCACAGACGGAAGTTCTGGACACTTGCAAGTTTTGATCCTTGCCTTCTTGGCAAGGACACGACAAGGCAACGACATTTGATTTTTCCTGTAAATTCAATACTCTACTGACTGAGCAATTCCCTCAGAATTTCTAATACAGTTATCAACTTTCAATATTTGCGCATGCGCTGTTTTAAAACGAGAAATGCCGACTACCTGCAAACGTTATTCTCACATCTACGACCAAGTCTTGTTATTTGTGTGAATTTCAACCCAATCGATTTAACGTTTTGCTCAGTATCTTTTATACGGAGCAAACATACGTATAAATAAAACCACGTAATTTTTTCAATTGCGATTGTAGCTCTCGCATACTCGATACTGTCATTTGTAAAAATGAAATTCCATAATTTTCTCGTATTTAGCTTTTCTTCTTTCCAACGCGATCGATAAACATCTGTTGAGGTTATTTGAGTCTTAGATTTGTAGTACAGACCCGAGGGTGTAACCTTGCCCAGTATAACCCTTGCTTCGAGATAACGTGAGACATCAGTTTCCCCGTCATGTATAACTTAGACAAAAAGGTAGCACTGACCAAGCCAAAAAAAACCGCTCATAACGATTACCGGCAGGTACTCAAGAGTTGAATAAAAAGCACGGAGCTTAATTTACCCGGAAGCTCGTCGTAGTGCCTACGTAGTATACAGATTCGCGGACCTCACGGTTCACCCGGAAATCTGCAGTTGACGGGTGGTACTTGCAGCTTGAAAAGCTCAGAAAGTTTATTAAGACTTGACTTACTGGCGAAACGAAAGATTTCATCTAAATATCGTATATACCGCCCCGTTGTACCATCTCATGGAACCATACCCACTTCATCTCGGATCATCTATATATCTCTCTAAGATAAGAATATCTAGGCAAAAAATTATCATCTTCCCTTATTCCGAGTGAGAAGGAGAACCTTTCTGACGAATTATACAGCGAAAAGTTATTCCCTGTGCATTGCCCATCCTCGTAACAATGAAATTGCATTGCATGTTAAAATTGTAAATTCACAAAAGCACGGATAACAAATTGCTAGAAATATGTAAATACGATAAAATGTGGAAATACATCTAACTCTGAATTGTGCATGATATATAATATTAGAAGCCGTATTAAAGACTCCTGCGAAGAAAGCAGGCTAGAACGCAGCGCGAAGTGCAGTACCTGACTGTGGGTTATGAAAATGCAGGAACCAAGCCGTATCCAAGTAGCGGTTGTCCTGGTGATTCGCGTCGGAGGAACCAGAAGGCGCGCAAGAAGGAGAAGCGTAGGTTGAGCTACGTGGGAAGTTGGTATCGCGGAGTCGTCGAGTGGCAACCGCCCCCTAGATCGGAAGATGGCCGCAGGGTGGTTAGCTTGGCGGGGAGCTCAGAGGTACTCGACGAGCTGGTGCGCGAGGGCGGCCAGAGGGTGATGTTGCCTCCGTGGCGACGTGGAGTTAGCGGTACGGGGGTGGGTCGACGCCGATCGTCGAGGCGGTGGAGGTGGTGAACATAAAATCCCTCGCACATGCCTGGTGCATTCATTAGGGGGGATGGGCCCGTGCAGCGTACACGTCGTCCTGCATCCTTGCCACCCTCTGTGCCACCCCTCAGTCGCGTTCCGCGAACAACTTCGTGCGCTTCGTGCGGCGTCCTCTCGGGATCGAGTGCTCTAGCTTATTGAAATCGGCAGAGATCTGGTCACTGCTATTGGATCTTTTATTGATTCCTGATCATTCTGCAATCATAGAAATTCGCTTGCATTTCGACTCGTGAAAATTGAACAGTGCGCGTTTGCCGTGTGAGACTCTGCAAGAGTCTGAGACTCTCTTCTTCAGGGAGACCCCTGATCCTCCTTGGGACTTGGAAGGACAGACTGGTGTGAAGAGGAAAAGGGAGGGATTTTTAAAAATACCGGTTTAAAAATAGGTCGAGTGGAACTGGTGCTACGTCAGGAGAATCAGCTGATCCGTTGGTACTCGGGGCTGAGATTTTACGTAGAAAGAAAAGAAGAAGGTGAGAAGTAAAGAAGAGAGAAGGATCTACGGAGATTCCGCCAACTGAAGATTCATCAATGAGAAGAGATCATCAGGAAGAATAAAGTCCCCAGGCGCCGCCTTCGGGGTCGGCAGAATTTCACGTTCATGAATTTTAGTAAACCAGGTAACAGCGCGTAGAGCGTGCGTGCGTGCGTGCGTGGATGCATGCTGTGCTTCACATTTAAGAAGCAGAAAACGTTTTTTGTCTTCAGATCGAAGAGTCAAAAAAAGCGCGATATCTTCGTTTTTCTCGTTTTTAATAATCTTCTCGCTGCGAAATCAATTTTGAATTCCACGCGGATACCGATAGACTTTATATATCGGTGTAAATTATCAAGCTTGAATTTTTGTTGGGGATTTATTCGTACGAACAGTTCGTCAGTTACGTTAATTTTTCTTCTTTCTAAAAGATTATAATTCCTCATATTTTTATCATGCTTTCTCCACCTTCATTTATTCCGTTTTTTTTCAATTATTTTTTCCTTCCGCCTCAACCTTCCTCGGTCCCTACGTCGCGACTCTCTGAATATATATGGTTCTTTCTCTCTCTATTGCTCTGGTGCTCCCGTGAGAGGAGAATTCTTCATACCCAACCCTTTGCTTGTCCTGATTGTATTACGTCGAACTCAACGCTTTGTAGCCGATCCAAGTGCTCCTAACAGCTCAGCCATGTAATAACGACGTTTCCACCTATTTTCCGCGAGTAACTCCATCGTTTGAAGATCGAACCTACAAAGCGCGCCCAGTTCTCCTGTTGCGCGAATTATATGCAGGCCGGAAGTTCCTCGAGCTAGTCTATCTCTATATACAAGTGTTTAGTTCCATACCAATAGGATGCTCTATATGAAAATAATATATGACGATTACACATCTATTATATAAATCATATATAAAATGGGCCTATATGACTGTATTTGAGTTATATATAAATTAAATATGTATATCGATAAACAAAAATGTTTATTTAAATAAACGTGTGCATAGTACGAATATATATATATATATATATAATATTCGACATATTCTACATGTATCAGATATATGTCATAGTTTATATGGATTTCATATAGACCCACTTTTGTACACGGTTATTCAAGACAAACGCACCACCCGAAGTTAGTCTGTCCATTTGATTCCTATGATTGAACCAACTTCAGTCGGCGCGTCTGTATCGAATAGATCTATATAACAATATAAAAAAATTATATATATGAAAACATATAATATATATATAATCTACATATATATATTCTTCACATGAGTGTGCACTAAAGAGTATGGCTCTGAGAAAAACAGATTTTTTAAAAGAGTCAATGCATGAGAGAGAAAGAGAGAGAAAGACGGATTGTCATAAAGAGAGGAGAGAAAAGAAAAACGTGAAAATGAAAAGTATTTTTCCCTGTTTTTATCGACTGACATTCGTAAGACATTTGACGTTGTCAAGCAACGCCGGATACCTGAATATTCAAATCGCGATAACAAAGCCCACGCGTACCATGTATCCTCCAGAATTCTTCCTTTCGTTGTCCTTTTTTTTATGTAAAGAAAAACTTGTCAAACATATATGATTATAATATATTTATATGAGACGCGCATATGAACCTACACGGAAGATCGACCTCAGGAAGATTCGACTTGGCGAAGATCAGTATAGAGGTTGGGATCCGTATTCATCTTATATAATATGAAAAGTGGGATAATCTGTTCGATTGATTATTCATAAGATTATCCCTCTGTAAGGCGGGGCTTTACCAACGAACAGTTTAATACAGAAATATAACAATCGCTTATCGATCCACGATGCTACTTCGATAGACCTCCATGATACGGATCAGTTCCTACGGTCCTATAGTCAAGGTCGGTTTGAGAAAAATTGACTAGTTATTAGTTTAGACGTTTCGCAAGTGCTTGCAAAAGTATCGGGTATACCCATCGGCTATAGGTTTACTGTCCTGGCGCCGAGTCAAAGGCGCCGAAGCAAGAGTAGATAGGTACGTACCTGCTCGCCCCCTTTCGTCTCCAAGTAATACGTTCTTAATTGTCCTTATCGAATATCGATATACCTTACAGTCCCATGTTCCTTTTATTTACCTTATTATTATAGCTTTATATAATACACATTAGCATCGGTAATGTGATCTTGTCCCAAGTGACAGTCGTCGTCTTTTAAATAGCAAAACCAAAAAGCCTTTTTAAACGAGCTGAGAGTTAAGCGTAACTAACCCAGAGGGCGACAGTGTCTACGCGATGCCAGTAATCCCCAGTTAATTATTCGTAGTCGACTCTGTTGCCGGATATATTATATTTTCATTGCGATCTGTTGTCTCGACCTACCACCTAATAAATTTCACGTTTTTAAAATTCGCAAGTCTTTGCAAATTCGCTGCTGTGAAAATAGACGTGCCCGTGTCGTGCGTGTGCATGACTGGAATTGTCTGTGTTCAAAGCTCCAGACGAACCGTTGAAACGGTTGACTTGAAATCTACCTAGGAAATTACATTCCAAATTATGACGATTTCATTAGAACAGTAACATTTGTGAATGATACAATTTCATTCATAAAGTTTCGCATCTGCGGAATATTTTTTTTCCAATGGAGAATGCACAACATGCAATCGTACCGTTGAAACGGCCGTACGTCACGGCAAACCTGCTTTACCCCGATGTGCTTCGCACACATTTCACCAATTCACACTCGTCACTGCTAAGCAAAGCAATTCCTTCTGTGCAAGCCATGAATGAAAATTCGGTTAAGAGGACTTGGGAGTACATCATAACCTCGAAAATGGAATGTCGAATAATAAATTCTGATGTGAGTTACATGAATATTTTCAGGTGTAAGATACCTATGTTAAAGTTTTACGCGAATTTCATGTTATTATTTCGATAATATATTTTTTTTACTATTGTGCCATTTCGCTGAATGTAGAACTTACGCAAATATGCATGCAATCCGATTCGATAAAGATAACGCATCGGTTATATGTAATTTACGATTTCTGTGATTGAAGATTCAAGATGGCTGTTGATATTCCCTAGTCGCCTTAAGAAGTTCGCAATAGGAAAGCCGTGCGAGTATTGCAAAGGGCCGTCACGTGCTGTTTCCTCGCCGAAACCACAAAATCCCGTGAATTTAGCTGATGCCCCGTGTCAGTCTCGTTTCCGCACCTTGATTATTCCTGATGAATACCCATCCAGAGCGTCATCAATATATCTATACCGTGACCACCCTATACGTGTATTCGATCAGACTGTATCGACGTGAAAGGTCTATTTAATCGAGCTGCTGTGCAGTACAATGAGAGAGAAAGAGACTGAGAGATACAGTAGGCGTGTGTATGTTTTGTGTTTAGATGAAAGAGGCGAACAGATAATGGGTGGAACAGGGACAAGATCAGAAATTAAAAGGAAGAGAGACAACCGATGAAAATTCAAACTGTATTTCGTCAGAAATATTTGTGCACACAAAATGTACGAGTCGTTATCAAGGTTGACTGTGTGTATCATATTGGAATGAAAATTAATACCAGAAAGCAGCTAATCTACATGAATTACCGTTAGTCATAATTATAATGAACCAAAGTACATCATACTATTCCACAGTTTAAGTGGAATAATTTTTGGTAGGAGGATAGACGAAGAAGAATGCGTATAAGCAAGGCAAGGGATTCCCTTCGATAGAACGTCCGTTGGACCTGCGATGGAGATAGATTAAAAATAAATATATCGATCGGTAACAAAATCCGGGAACAAGCTTAGAGCGTATACATGTGAAGCAGGGAAAGAGAGAGAGAGAGTGAAAGAATAGAATGGAGAAAGAGAAAATTGCTGTCATGATAAAGAGTACATTATTTCGATTGGAATGGAAAGCGAGAGCAAAAAAAAGGGATGTCGAGAGAAATTTGGTTTCGCGTTCTTTGTTCTGCCGCTAGTTGTAAATTATATTCGAGCACCACACATGCCGATAGCCACGTACACATATTAAAATTCATATAATATCTACATATAGTCTATGGTGAGTTTTTCTTGTAAAAAAGCAAAGTGAGTTTTCTCTTTTATTTATTATCGTAGTTTTGCGCTTGAAAAATATCACCGTTTTCAATGTTCACTCTCTCGTACTGATTTTCACAGTCTACGCGTGAAGTTATTAACGAAAATCTCGTACTAGCGCGAATTATTATGGCGTTTCGTGAATTCGTAATTTTGTATTGAATAGGAGACAATATTTTTCAGTGCTGGTATTTTCTCTATGAGGGATTAATAAGCTTGTATCTTCTGCTTCTGCCATGCAGTAGATGAAGAGAAGACTCGTATGGAAAAGAGGTCGCCCGTAAAATATGCTCGAAGAGACAATCACTCTAGCGGGAGAATAACCAAAGAAGTCGATATTTACCGACCGCGCAAAATGATAGGCAATGTACAGAGAAAAATTACTGCGGATAATTTAGATCATTAGTTAGATCGATACGCGTCGGTATCAATATTATTTTTTTCATATTAAAAGCGTGCCGCTAACTACTCTGATTTTATCGCTGTCGCCGCATTTATTGTAGATGCCCTAAATAGTGGAATGTGAGAAATAAGAGCATTTTTATAATATTTTATACTATATGTCTGTAGATTAATTGTATTGATGGATCGCGAGTAATTATTATTGGAAGGGGTGACTTAAAAGGATCGAATGATTATTGTACTACCATAATAGTTACACTTTTGGACAAAATATCTTAAAGAAATCTTGAAAATTATGAACTAAATCTATATCGTTTTCAAAATTACTGGATATCTGTTAAGACTGTTAAGAAACGATTTGCGAAGTTTGAATAACGCCTTTAGGATGTCTTTTTGTCATGCGTGAGGTTCACGCATACAGATGGCGTACAAGTAATATGCAGTTGTCTGCTTGAGAGTCTGTGAACGTATGAAGCATCCTGCTGCCAAACATAATACTATTTAGACATTTTTATTTGAACTGATCGTGAAATCGAAAAGCGATAATGTACGAGATTTTCTGTAGTGTTTTTAAACTTGGACGATAAATGGTGTATTACATGTATACGTTGGTCTTGTACAACGTGCAAGAGGGAGTCAGAGATTCGCGAAATGAGAATGAAGGGAGAGGAAAAAACGGTAACCACTGGCAAATTGGATAACCCATCCAATTTACTGTATTTAATTACATCCCGGTAGATACATAATGAATATTTTATTATTTATTCTACGTAATAAGGCGATTATACGTATAAAAACATGAGAGGAACTTGTCAGTGAACGCGACAACAATTGAAGATACAAGGAAGATGTAAGGCATAATTTTTGTTTAATCGGTTGAAATAATCGAGACTTGGCTGAATTCGGTTTCCGGGAGAGAGTGATTGTCGATTTTGTCAATAATGCAAATTTATATCTCGTACCGAGACGTTAGACAGTGTCGTGAGATCGCGAATCGGTCGTGTGTCCTGTTGGTAAGAACGTGCCGTTAGATTAGACTTTCTGGCCTAAAGAAGATAAAACAAGATGAAACCTGCTAGCTGGATATACAAGGAAACGCATGAAATTTTACGACGATATATAACGCGATTAAAATGCAGAAAAGTGTGTAAAAGGAAAAAAAGAAAGAAAAGAAACGTCGTATCGTGAACGTAATGTGCGCGTTTGGAGATTTGAATTAAGGCGCCCTTCGCGCCGGTCGCTCCGGCAGATGCACGAAGGTCAAAAGTATTTTAAAAATAAGGCCGTAGGCATTGGCAGATTGGTATGGCAGTGGACGTTAAGGGTCGGGTGGCGTTGTAATGGCAAAAAGTTTGCGAAAGGTGAGTATTCCAAGAATATAAACAAACCTGGGGTATTTGTAGTGAGCGGGAGTGTGCGTGGTGAGGAGAACGTTGGGTTTTCGCGATTAAAATCAAAGGATAGAAGGCTTCGGGCGTCTCGCGTCAAGCATCAACAAATAGTTTTCGCGAGGAGGCTCGTACCGAGAAGTGCACGGCCGACAATGGCGCCCAAGCCTCGCGAATATTGACATTGCCGAAAACATTAACTCCGAAAATCGGGTATTAGCGTATACGTGGGTGGCACGTACTGCGTCGCAATTTGTGGTCTAACCTCGCGACGATCGCGAATCACGCTTATCGGGCCGAAATTTCGCGTAGCAATTACGTCCGGTGGCCCGAGGTTATGCGAAAAAATGTTTTTGGCATGTATAGTAGTAGCCCGTGAACCCTGAAGGGTTTTACAGTTATACTGCAATGTGGCACATTTGCAGAACCGTAGAGGACGGTGTGTGCGGCTAGAGTAGCGATAGTCTTCGTGGAGATATATACCCAGGTGGTGTAGCGTGTGTGTAGAGAGCGCGTGTGACTCAGGGTTTAAGGGTTAGAACATTGGGACCAGGGTGGTCCGGGGTACAGTGCAGAACCATCAACACAGCTAGTTTGCTTGTAGGGCTGGGATTGGAGATAGACAAGATGGACCAGCAGTATTGCCTTCGCTGGAACAATCATCCGGCCAATCTGACGGATGTTCTCAGCTCCTTGTTAGCACGAGAGGCACTTTGTGATGTTACCCTGGCCTGTGTTGGCGAAACCTTCAAGGCACATCAGACGATACTCTCTGCGTGCAGTCCTTACTTTGAGAACATTTTCCTTCAGAACACCCATCCTCACCCAATAATCTTCCTCAAGGATGTCAACGACACTGAGATGAAGGCATTACTCCACTTTATGTACAAGGGAGAGGTTAACGTTAGTCAGCATCTACTACCGATGTTCCTTAAGACCGCAGAGGCACTGCAGATCAGAGGCCTCACTGACAATAGTGTAAATAACAAGACCGAGGAGAAATGCCCATCACCAGAACCAGAGACCCAAACACCTGGAATCAGACACACCGATTCGCCTAACCTACAATCTCATCCTGAAAAGAGGAAACGAAAGAATTCTGGCAACTATGATGTCTCCCTCACCGGCCCGCCCAGTGAACGGTTCTTATCCGATTCTCAGGTATATACTTTTATTAATTTTAATCTTATTCTTGTATTTAAAAATGCGACTTCTCTGCTTAAGGTGTTTTTTGGTTCTTGTATCATGTGCTTTCATCACCTAATACTAATCCAGCTAGTCTCTTTAGGCAGCTTTACGGAGTGATCACTCATTGAAAGGAGAGTAAAAGTGTTGCAGTGCAAATATGTGTCGCCAAACTCCCCTTAGAAAACTATTACTAACCCATTTTTAAACGAAAATAGAACGAGGTAAAACGTAGCTGGCAAAACATGCGGGCATGCGATATAGGTAAATATTTTGCATATGCACTGAGTCAGAATTCTACACTGTTCCACAAAATGATCTGAAGACGGAATGGAATTTTCCATTCTAAAATATCCATTCTAGTGTCCCTCCTATCGCATATAATATGCACCTGTAAGTGCGCATATAGAATATATTCTGAATACAAATTTAACTACTTTGCTGAATCTCAAAACCGTTAAACTTCGTTATAGAATCAATTTAATGCAATTTACGACTGATTCGCTAAATTAGCTGCTAAGTGTTTCTAACCACGAATTTCGCATAGAAGTAGTACGTTTTACTTTCGTTGGAGCTTCAATACGAGTTACGTGTACCTTGCTCCAAAATCTCGCGTTTCTTTTACGGATTATACCATATGGAACATTGGCTATACCATTTCCTGCATTCACTGTAATCTTTTTCCTGATCGCATCCATCCCGCTATCAAATGTGACATTACCGACCAGGCAATCCGGATGCACGGTATTTATTTATATTAAAACGTAGTGACCTATTTTTTTTATCACGGGATTTCAACTTCATGTAATTCTATTGTTTTAGATATATATTTTCTTATCGTTATAAATCTACACTTATTCCTATTATCACTAATTTGATATCCTCTTCACCTAGGAGTACAGCCAGCCAATTTTGGCAAGGTATATCCGGGATGCGATCAATATCTGTTTTAAAATGGCTCATCGGTAATTTATATTTAGTTGACGGAACGAGTACACATCAGTCGTTCCATTTATGGCGATTTTCCACTGACCAAATGATACAACTGATATAGAAAGGCGCTTATCTTGTCGCTAGAGTAAACAGTTAGTCTGCCCTGAACTGTATTGCTTTTCCATTAAGTGCCCTTTGAACTTTCAAAACTTTCTCCAACAGGCCACCAGACATTCGATTCGGCCCCATTTAAAAATCTTTACCCCAAAACTGGCGTAAGGCTCAACAATTTTCGAAATGAATTCCTTTCCATTGAAGGTATTTGGCAAAAGTGCAAAGAATAACTATGAAGTTGGGGCCGACCTCGCCCGTCTACGCACGTACGTTTATTATGCCTTTTTTCACTCTGGTATTATTAGCAAAAGTCCTCCGTCTTTAAATGCCCTCGAATAAGACAATGTTACTAGAAAATTTGTATGCACTTCATACATATGAAACACCTTTAATAATTCGTCGAACCGTTTCAGAAGCACTTTATACCTTAGACCATCCAGCAAATACCTTCTGTCGCGCTAAACCTGTTCTGCTATTCTACGCTCTGACGAAATTCGCTGGAATTTTGTTTCTCTGGGAATTATTAATTTTGCCCTGGACAAAAATGTCCAATAGCTAGCACTGTGGTTTTGTTTTAAATTTTTTTTTCTTTTTCGGAGCAAAAACACGTGCGGAATTGCTGCGCAATAGATAACGTAGGGATCGTGTTACCATTCGATCGTCAATGCTGGTGCCGAATATTCTAGCACTGTTTGTAAGCATCTGTAATGTAAAAATGTTCTTTTCGACAGCATAACGACTTTGCGTATTGAAAACGTCTAGAGTGACAGTCTACAATGGCTCCTAAACGCCTCCATTTCTTGACTAGACCGGAATTATGTTTTCGTTTATTATATATATTATATACTGACTCACGAGACCTTCTTCACCAGTTTATTCTCTTTTATCGCGAATTTTACATTGTGACTAGTATTACGGAATGACAGAAATCGCATGTTACGTGCGAGTATTTAAGTAGCGAGGTTTTTAGCGTACGAGACGGGAAGAGGGAACAGGAAAAGTTGGATAGAAATCAGCATAAGAAAGAAGATTAAAACGTTCGAGGTCAATCGTAACAGACAACTTTATAGTTACTGCTCCGAGATGATAAAATATTGTCACATAAATGTTCGTCGCGTCTCGCAGTCTTGGCAAATTTGCAAAATCTTTCGAGATTAGTTACTTTCACCGTAGGGTCGTGAAAGGTCAGGAGGCGGCTAAAAAAAATTGCCAACTTCAAACCTGTTATTTTTGGGCCGATCTTATGGATCGGCGCTTCTGTAGGATGATATCCGCGAAAATGCACATTCGGGTGTGCGTGCGGATGTTTGTGTAAATGTGGTTCGTGTTTACGTATCTGCTTAGCGACGTCGGGACGGTTTATTCCGTGTTTCTGGTAAACGCCCTTCCATCGCCGTTAACAATGTTCAGCCATATTTGCTCAACGATTATGGATCTCCATGACACGTCACGGTGAAATTCGCACTTTTCCTGCAAAATTAGTTCAATAATTTTGACAGCGGTCCGCTAATTACCGAGTTTTTTTTTATATTTCATAACGATTAACTACTTACGCGCTTGATTACTCAGCTTTTCAAATATGATAAATGGCACCTATACCTGCAACCTTGGAAGTTAAAGGAAAACAAACTGCTACGTTGCAATTCGTCAGACAGCTGTTACATATGGTGTCTCCAGTTTGTATAGGTCGCTACGAAAACTTCGATAAGGAGTTCATCAGAATTCGTAAGGCTAATAAAAACTTCGGCAGAAATATATAGTCGTTTTATCGTAAGGTATATGTAGATATTTTTTTTCTTTTTTTTTTTTCGATAACGTATTTACATTCGCAGGTCCCGTCGAACCGGCAGATGACATTTGTAATATTATGTCTCTTCTTAGAGGAGACGAGTATAGCAAGGAACAAAGCGCCAAAAGAGAGACTAGCAATGCCCTATCAGATTTGTGGAATGCAAATGAAATATTTCCTGAACAGTAACCATGCGACGAGAATTCGAAAATACTCGAGCCAGTGATTTCTCCTCTGTGTCGATATACGTATAGTGCATGCAGCCGTACAGTCGGCTGTTGCTAATTAGAATGTACAAATCGAGAATGGACTCTTTGAGATGTTCAAAGAGGCACTGAAAGCAGATATGAAAAAACGTGCAGGTCTCTGGCGACACTTAGAATCCTTAGGCAGCTATCAGGCTCTACAATTATTTCCTATAATTTGTTAGAAGTCGAGTCGGAGGCTTTTTTATACCTAGGGGGAACACGGTAGCCAGCGACTGCGTAGCTGATCACAGCAGCAACCTCAAGTTGTTGGGAATATTTAATCTTGCCCGAAGCAACACGAACTCTTCGTGATGCCTGATCGAAAGATTAAGCTGAATACAAGCTTAGCCTAATCTTACTTAGGAGCACTTGAGAGCTTACCGAGCAGCTCTGCCTCATGCATTCTCTGTCTCCTCAAATGTTGGATTTGTCATTTTCAGGCATCGTCTCAATGTAGTTACAAATCGAGTCCTCCAGTGATTCCAAAGTTAAACAATGCACTGGGGGGCGACTCGGAGGATGGGGGGCGACCGATGTCCCCTTTGTCTCAACCTCAGGCTCCTATCAAACAGGAGCTAGACCATCACATGCCTGACTTCCATGACAACATCTCCCTCCCTGTAAGTAATTGTCTTTTACCTATTAATTTAACGCACGTTTTCTTATTGTTCTTTTTTTTTTGTTTTTTTTTGTCTTCCTCCTCCTTTTATTTCCACGTGGCCTCGATTAATGGCCGCACGACCGTCCTCAAGTTTCATTAGCATTCGAATTCGAGCGGAGCGATTTGTACCAGCAACATCTACTTTTTCAAAGCCTTTAACGGCTCCAGCATACATGTAATGCGTGCATTTAATGTTCTTGCATTTTATATATTTTTTTTAATTTTCTTTTTTGTCTTTTTTTTCGTTTCTATATTGTATCAAAGTACTACTTATGTATGTGGGATATGCGTTTGAATCTTTGACGTCTTTCTGTATCACGTTACGTGTTGAAAGACCTGACTGAGCTTAGTGCTTCTGTGACAGAATACTACTACAGTTGTCATCCCGATATTTTGACTATCTCGTTTGTTTTCGTTGCATGCTTGCCCTGAGGTTTGTTCTCGCAACTTTAATTGGCTTGGCTGAAACAGTGTGCTCACCATGGTAGTTCTCCGATTGTATGGACTGACGATGTTTGCGTCGACTCCCTATGTGTCTGTAGTGTGTATCTGATTGTTGTATTTGAAACAGCCCGTACTAAGTAGAGGTAGTGTATTTTGCGTTAACGTACTTGAGACTTACTTATCGCGAGTTTAGAGATAGGCACGATTGAGCTCAAAAGATAGACGGCAGACTTTATTGGGCATGAGCTCGGATATCCATCTATAATATTATCTGACGGGACGGTACGTGGAAAGTCACGAGAAATTTTTTTACTCAATTCACATCTAATACTTTGATTTCGGTTTACTTCATTGTTTTACTCTCGAGATGGCTCTTTTTTTTCGTATGTACTTCGTTTACGCGCTGGTTTGTAGTTTCTGAGTTTCTTCCTTTTCTACGTTTGCCATTGAAGCGCCATCGCGAAATTCGTTGAGAATCGAGTCTCCGTGGATGTTCGTTGCTGAAATTTCACGAGCGCCAGATTTTTTATTACCGGCAGGAGCGTCCAGAAGACCCTTCTCTTTTGATAACACCTGTGGATTTCTCGCGATCATTCAAGAAACATAGAAGTATCTTCTCGTAACGTATTCGATCGATGCTCCGAAAATACCCGACACTATTTTCCTCGCGGTTCAAAACTCAAGCTCAGGAGATGAATCTTCGCCGGAGTTTTTGGGATGTCCCATTAATTTATTGTTCTTCCTGTACCAGCGATTCCAAAGTACTCTGTTGAAACGACGACGGGCTTGAGCACCCATAGTTTCGTTACTCCTCCCACGCATGTGGGAAACGACATTGTGACGAAGGAACGAGATGAGAGAAAGAGAGAGAGAAAGAGAAGCAGAAAGTGACTTCTGTGCTGTTGAGAAAAAAAAAGTATTAAAAAAAAAAGGAAAAAAAAAAGCAAGCAGAAAAGGCTGAGATCCTACGAAAAACTGAGTCGAACGAGACATGGGAAGGAAGGGATAATTTGGAAATACAAAGATTGGCTTCGTGTTAGCTAAAAGGCAAAATTCAAATGTGTTGATTAAACACACGTCCTTTCCTTCTCTGTTGACAGACTAGTGTGGAGTGGGAGGTTCAGAGAGATGATGGGAAGAGTGACGAAACTATGGAAGCACTGAGCACGGCTCAACCCAGTCGTCCGATTTCCGCCCTGTTGCAAGTCTCTCGCGAGAGCACCATCATGGCCGGCGGCTCCCTACTATGTATCAATACCTCATCGGCAGCTCTAACCGAATACCATGGGAAACGACGTAAAGCCGCACGAACTAGCCTGCTCCCGAAATCGTCGTATGACGCGGGAAACTTAGCGACCTACGGCTGTTCCAAGGCGACGCTTCTGCCCTCTAGCTCCGTGACTCAGTGCTCTGGCAACAACTCGAAAGCCGCCGCCGATGCTGCCGTTCCTACCGTCTCCGCCGGTGTCGCCGGGACCAACGATAATCGCGGCTCCGGCAAAATCGTTAACGTCGACGCATTCAGACAGGACATCTCCGTGATACAGTCCACTGTGTGCGGCCCGTTGCAACGACCCGTTTCACATCCTAGAAAGGCCGGGAGATTCAAGCCGAGCTGGCTCCAGACGTATTCCTGGCTGCAGTACGACGAGAGGTCTAACCTCATGTTCTGCAAATTTTGCCGGAAATGGAGCGACACTATTCCTGAGATTCGTACCTCGTTTGCCGCGGGAAACGGCAACTTCAGGCTCGAGATTGTCAATCATCATGACAAGTGCAAGGCACACAATCTGTGCGTCGCCAAGGACGGCGAATCGAAGGATTCGCACTCGTTTGCTACTGAATCTTTTTGAGAGCTGGCGCTCTCCTGCCTTTTTCCGGCTTTCGTCTGTGATACACAACTTTCTTGTGACGCTGCGACAGATTATTATTTCTATTAAAGGGGGTGGTTTGGTAGTCACGTTTTTAAGAAACATTAACTGGGCATCGGCGAGCGCAGGGTATTATAAATGACCCTGACCTAGACTACAGGTTGCGTCAGTGGCGAATGGTTTTGGAGTCGCGTAAACGAGTCGTAACGTGTATTGAGAAAGTAAAACGGATTCCACGTCACGAGTAACGATAGGCTTGGCTTATGGTCTTTATGGGGAAATGTCGTTTATTTGTAAGTTCGGTCATTATTGGCAAGTGCCTTATCTATAAAGCGATTCTCACACCAAACGATAAAGCACTGTTATTTTTGGAATTGCGTATTGTATCTTTTTGCACTTTTATGCTTATAATGCATAAATTGCATTAAGTATCTGTGAGGTTATACAAATGGGATCCTACAGTTGAATGCGTGATGTATTCCGTATCTTTTGTATCTTATATATACAGGGTGAAGCATTTAAATCGAGACTGTCAAATAACTGAAGGACAAGGTCTTAGATGAAAAAAAATGTTTGATACAAAAGTTGTATGGGTTTGAGAAGTCAATGGAATAGCCTGCTTTAATATCACTGATGGTGGGTTTCAATTGAAGTAGGCCACTCTATTGCCCCCCCCTTAAACCCATACAACTTTTGTCTCAAACCTTTTTTCATACAAGACCTTGTTCTTAAGTTATTTGACAGCTCGATTAAAATGCTTCACCCCTGTATGTATATATTTATATACATTACCTGTACTATTTTCATGAAACTTTCCAATTAACGATAAAGTCCGACGAATGCGTTATCGCGTCTTGGCTAATTGTGACTATACTATGAAGACATATTTGTTTCTAGTGAATATTATTTCTATCGATTAAGATAAAATTGATTGAACGAAACCTGCGCTGTTATCTCAACTCCATCCCGTGGTTACAGTATATACCTCATACGATTGAGTTCATTCTACTACAGTACATTTAACCCAAGTAAATAATATTTCCTTGGACCATACCGCTGGCTTTCCACGAGCTGTCCTTTCGCATTAGAATTCTGCGTGACAGGACTAAGCATACATATGGTACAGGAATTGCGTATACTTAAAAATTGCTCGAAAACGGTGTTAAAATATTTTTACTAATCTGCCCACGGGCCATATTTAAATGACCCACATATGTAGCTCATTGGCAACTGCAGAATTGATTAAATTCGATTAAATGTCTTTCGTCCATTGTACCATAAACTGTTTTCGGTGTACAAATATAATACCAGCAACGGCACAAAGCTACGCAGCAGGGTTCAATAGATTTTTCCGAAAATATGTGAGAACATTCCATTCGCACCGAGCATCGTTTCTCTCGTTGGTGCCGGCATCTCTACATTGTAATGACGTAACGTACTATTTACCGCGCGCCAACGATTTTTCCTTCGTTACACACAGATAGGATCGCCATGCTCGGTCTGAGGCTAGGAGCTCGTTGATTTTATATGCTCGTGAGAAAAAGTTACTACATTGCAGGATGCGCAACAATGCGAACATCGTGCCAGATGCAACGTCACTTCTATTCTGTCGAACGGTGACGTCAGCCAACTTTTGACGCGCAACCTGACACTTTGATAAATTTTTATTCCCCCTCAGCGAGGCTCCGTCAGTAATGTACGTGGATACCTCTTATCCAATGTCGAAATCTCAAAGGGAAAGATTGCTCTTGTTCGTTCGGCAAACTCGTTCAAACTGCTTCGCAACAGGAAGTTCATTACCGGACCAATGTGCGAGGTCGCGTATATATGAAGGAAGATACAATGTGATTACGTAAATGCTCATCCGTTTTTATAGATACATATGAGAGTGAGAGTGAGAGAGAAAGAGTGGAAGCGCGAAAGAGAATGATCACTCGAGAGCATAGCGTAGAGTAGTTTCAGTATATTTATATAAAGACACAAGGTATACGTATGTGCATTGTAATAAGTATCCGCGATGGAAGTATCTTGTAAGAACGTATAAGAAGCGATAAGATTGCATAGACGGCGCTTATGGCGCGAAGGAATGCCAAAGTAGTAATTTTCCAAGGTGATGCAGTTCCGATGGTTTTATCGTACGCTTTCATTGAAAGCTGCGCCGAAACCCACGGAACAACATTATATTCGTCCCGTTACGTAAACGCGCGACCCCGGGATGCCCTGCGGACCGAACGTAGTTTACGTATCGCGAAAAGTGGATTTCCCGAGCTAAATTCCGACGCGTCAAAAGTGTCTTTCGGTGCGAAAGGCGGGATGAAAAAAAAAAGGCAATTTCGAAAACTTGTGAAAACGACGTCACGCCGCTCAGCTTCGTCGTATCAGATTTAAAATAGCTCTCGGCAACTGTGCCTCACAATGCGCCGGAGTTACTCTGGAAATGGGGTGCGCGGCTGAACTTTTACGAAGTGAGCACATCCACGCTGTCAATTGTTATTCATTGTGCCGTTCGTCCAGATGAGAGTTTTAGGCCTTGGACATGACTCGGGATTACGTGCGTTGCATAATGGCATTCCAGGGGCCACTCAAGTTTTACGCGTAACGAGCTCTCGTTGCTGCCATATTTTGGTGTACCTCCTGGGCCGCGCAGACCGCACTGCGAATTAAGACATTAAACGAAAAAGTTACGGGGATAAGAAAAGAAACACTGCTTCCTTAGATGGCGCGGATATTAACGTGGAGAAACTCTGGTCCTCCATTAATGTCGCGTGTACGTCATTGTAAAAGCGCTTTGCCATTCTCGTGTCTCCTTCCGAAGATAGGTACTCCGGACGATACGTCGGTACATACGTGTTCCATATTGTGATACATAGGGGGTGATATAAACGTAGGTAGATACGAGCGATACTCAGGAACGAATAGAGACGGACTTCGATACGTATTTACGTCCTTTGTATTCGGAGTCGAAAGATTATCCATACCACTTAAGTATTCAGTGTCTACAACGCGATACCTCGCTACGCGAATGTACGTTCGAAAATTGTATCCCGAAGCTTTTCAAGAATTTACGGCATTTCGTCGATAAAAATTCACTCTCGTTTCATCCGTATCGATACGTAGGTTTACACCGATCCAGAATAATCTACGGTTCGGATAACGCGTTATTTATATTTTTATACGCAGTCACGCTGCACTGTAATTCGGGCGCCTTCGCTCCGGGGATATAAGCGTAAATGCCGAACGGTAAGGTGGCGTAGAATTTATTGCGATACGATTGTTAAAAAGAGTGCTTAATATATCTTAGACACATGCATAAGTAGTAGCTACGAATTAGTATGTCGTTGTAGTTTAATTTTACCACAACTTTTGTACCACGTTTATCAAGTCGTATGCAATAAATCATGGTGCTTCTTGAAAGCACCCTTTATGGTCGTTCAGTATGGACTTCGATGTGTTTCGAAAAAAAATTCTCGAAAGATATTTATAGTTCTTACCTCCACCCGTAGGGGGCTTTTCTGTCGCGAGGAAGAATCCTTCGGCTGAATTTAAAGCGCATCTTTATGTAATTAGAATTTACTTTTGTATGTCGATATACGATCTTTCTTGGTAGATCAAAGTATCGTTTTCGATCGTTGGTAAGCTTTGCTCTTTGCTTTTCTTTTATTTCTTCTTTTTCTTCTCTTTTCTCCTTACTCACGTGTCCTCTAATAATTCTTTCGCTTACACGTGTACAGGGCCATCCAGTCGGGCTGCTAGGGGACGACGGAGGGCCTCCGACGGGTGTCCTGACTGACGTAGTGCCAGGAACAGAGCCGTCCGAGACCCACAACCCACACGAAATACTCGACGGACTTGATGGTAAGATCTTATAACGTTATAAACGTATATTCATTCGGACCTAACGTATTTCCCGTAGCTCGTTACGTGCCAATTTATATCTGCCCCGGATACTCAGGCTACCGAAGCACATTCGATTTTGGAGCATTTCATTTTTTTATTGATATCCCCCGCCAGATACCGCTGGCTTGGCAATTTCACTAGATCCTGTTCCAGTTTCAGTACGAAATTGGAATAAAACATCTGTTTCCATTAAAGGAAATCACAAAGTAAGTTTGATTGAAACGAAAAAAAAAAGCTCGGAGACTCAGGGTTCAAAATTTATCAGATATACCAGTCGCTGTCATTCATTCGAGATATCCGTCATAACCGTATGCGATGGTCACTTACAATTTCTTAGCCGATCCGGACATTTTTCCCACGCATATCGGCTGCTTAAGTATTTCTCATAAATGACTCTTTCGGGTATCGTCGCGACGCTTCTCGTCGGAGTCGCGTTTAACGTGGCGTCGCGCTCATGGGAAATACGTCAGGTCGTCAGAAATCGAGGGAGATATGTGCATGTCCGTTTTTGTAATGAATACCTCGACGAGACCTACGTACGTACATACATAAAGTTGGCGTACGAAGCGAGCATCCCTCTATTTCCAAAAATTTGCCGAGCGTAGCGAAATATGTATATTTTTTTTTTATAGATAATCAGAGATTACATACTATATACGAGAGTCCTTAGTATTGTGGTGATGGTATCGTGCATTTGCTAAAGTCATTTGTGGTAGTACTATGTAAATGTCTTCTTAATATTTTATATATACACATATATACATTACGTAAGGATATATATGTGTGTGTGTATATATATATATATATATGCGTGAGAAAGAAGAAAAAGCACTCTTAACAACAGTTGGTTTTTGGGATACGGTATATAAGCAAATGGACTGTACTCGTTGTGTCTGATGATGGTGTGTGGGTTGAAACGTGTGGCTGTTGATTCTGTTTAATTATTTATTGTTGTACACGTATGTATGACGAATTAACGGTTTCGATATGTACGAGATATAAATACATCAATATTATATATATATATATATATACACGATATATACATGTATACATTGAATTACATATCTGCTTCTATGTATTATAATTGTAATGTATATATGTATATTATAATATGAAAATATATATATATATATTGTATGCAATATCACGATGGGGTTCTCGGTGCATGTCTCTGTATACTGTTTTTCTCTACCCTCTTATACATACTTATCGTGTCTACATCACGTGCCTAGCCGATCTCGATCATCATTCTCACATCTTGCTCTGTTCATTCGCTGCATGGTGTTATCACTTGACACTCGACTCCGACGTAAGTCACATTTAGCAAAAGAGAAAGGAAAGTTACGTTACACGAACGACAGAGTAAAGAGAGGAAAGAAATAGAGCAAGGAATTATTTTTAAAAAAAAGAGAAATATATTAACATACAGTATATACACATATATATGTCTATACAAATGAAGAATGACAAATAATCGTTCTACGTTTAATGATCAACGTGCAAAGTGTGCAATGATATTGTGTATATATATGTCGTTGAAGGGGAAACGTGAGAAAAAATGTGTGGAAGCGATTTGTCGTAACCGATGAGAAAGTCTCACTTTTTTTTGGAAAAAAAAAATGGCTCACTCTTATTCGTACGCGAGAGATGCGTTTGGATGTAAGGAAAAACGCGTTGTCTCTTACAATTAAGAACTGTTTGCAGTCGTGGACGGAGACGCGTTTCAATTTTACACTAAATCGCGCATTCGTGTTATTATTGTTATTACACGTATGCTACGTAGCGATGTGAGAAGCGTAATCAGTGGCGTCCAAGATGAATTGTGACGGCTCGTGATGAGGCTGGCCGGTTGTCACTGATGTCTTGAGAGAGTGTAAGCATATGCAGAATAGAGTAACGTTACTATAAAGATTCTGACTATTAGTTGATCTGTGGATCTCGTACGATATCTCGTTTCTTTTGCTTTTATCTTATTTGTATTTTGTTATTGTTATTGGTTTTTTTTTAAATAGATTTTTCGTTCACTTTTTTTTTCACGTCATTATAATCGTTTGAAACGTAGGTGTGCCGCTTACACTATATTTTCTGCAGTAGGTAACAGTGTGGTATTTTTTGAAGACATGTTTTATATATATATATTTATAGTTTATATTTGTACATGGGGATATTGTTACGTTATTCCCGTGAATTATTATTATTTTTGTTCCTTTTATTTTGCCCTTAATTGCGCATTTCGTTCATACCTTATTGATTTTACTTTTTTGTTGGAAATTCCGAATTGATTACAATGCGTTAACGTATCTTAATTTGAATTCTTTGCGTAGAGCGTGAAATTATGGTAGAACTCTGTTTAAAAGAGAGAACGTTTGCAACAATCATTGAAATGGAATCTTGTATTCCAGGAACGACAGGAACTTGCAAAAAAGAAAAGGATTTAAAGTATGACAGTCATAAGTTAGAGGCGCAACTCGGTTCTGAAAGTTGTAAGCTCTGCGGGAAGAGCGTAGCCAACATAAAAAAGCACATGAAATCACACTTTCCCGACAAGTATCAGTGCCACATTTGTCTGATATCGTTAACCAGATCCGACAATCTCAAAAGACACATAAAGCTGAAGCACGGGATACGAGAGGGCTCTCTCATATCGCCGTTTATGCGCTTGGAGGCCAAACACTTCCTGGCCAAATCGGAGCCGGCCTACTTCACCTAACACGAAACGAACGCACGGAAAGACAAAGCAAAAAAAAATGCAAATGCGACAAAAAAAAACGAGAATCCAAAAAAGGCACAAAAAGTCCATTGGCCGAGATCAGTCATTCAACGGGAGTTACGTCATTCGTACACGCACACGATCATACGTATACGCACGCACGTGTACGGATAATCGTCCATGCTACGTAAGCCGGGTGGAAATTGAACCGAGAAAATCATGGGACAAAGAAAAGAGTAATTCGAAAAAAAAAAGGGATACGGAACATACACTAGAGAGCAGGCGACAGAGTGATGTGTACGCGAACGAAACCTAAGGACTCGTTCGCACCAATTTCTCAGTTGTTTTCGCTCTGACAGGTGGCAGTAACAAAAAAAAAGAAAGACAAGAATGCCCGACTCCCGCGACGTATTCGAATCTCTTACCCGGCCTTCTTAGGCTCAACTAGTATGTTATTTAATATCGCGCGCACGCATTGCATTGCGTATCTATAAATTATTATTCTCAAACGAGCGCATCAGTGCGTTTCATTATATTCTTAATTTTAATATTTAAGTACAGGGGTCACCACGACTGCCATTATTCTCCCTGTTAAGATGTCATCCTGGTTATATCGTATTCGCATCAAATTTTTCCAATCATCAACCTCATCCAACCTACTCTCCGGTCTCCATGCCTTGACTTACCCCATCTGCGGGACACTCGTTTCCTCGTGGTGCGATAGGATTCTCGTCGGGTAGCGTTGATTGGTACGAAACTTCGTGACGAAATGTCCAGTATCATTAATTGTCACCCTGCGCCTCTCGGTACTAAGCCACCGTTTTAAAACGAGCAACAGCTTATTCAGTGATTTTTAAATCTTCCATTTTATGGGATCTGCGGGGTAGGAGCGAAATCCTTTGTCGTTTTCAACGCTGAACATTCTCAACGATTTACGTTGCTCCTCTAGCCTGCCACAACTGGCTGTCCGTAGCTCATGGCACACTGTGCCCTGGAACCCATGTGAATAGGCTGTGCGGACGAGAACAGCCTGTAAAGTTTTTGTCTCCGTAGTCTGTGCACTGGGGACAGACGTATAAGCGTTTCGCATTGAGCCTTTAACTCTATTATTTTTTTTTCGTACAAGTTCTAATTCGCATAAGACCATCGAGTTACCCGTTTTCATGTGTCAATTTTCTTTTTTCTCGTCTCAAAACACGAGAACGGGATCCTCGAGGATCTTCCCAGTTTAGTTTCAGTGGATCCCGCTACGATTTTTGATAATCATATCGAGGTTGTGATCCTTTTGTTTACTTAATCCGTAATCCATTTTCGCTCGGGATACGAGTCGTCACTTTGAGCACTATAGAATCTTGCCAGGGACGTTATCACGAGACCGCATGAAATCGTGGAATCCACCTTTGACATTTTCCGTTTTACTTCCAGCAAGGCTATAACGAAGACAAGCAGTATTAAGTTAAATAGGTTGTAAAGGACGTCGAAGACTGAATAAGAAATCTTTAGAGCCACGTTAATGGTTCGACATAGTCATTGAAAACTAGTCTCAAAGCCCATTGGCTAATGTAAACAGGTTTTTAGGCTTTCTTGTGGTGCCTTTTTTTTAGTACAAGACTAATCAATAACATAACTCTTAATACATAATTTTTAACAGTACCTAGATTATGCATGCTTCAACCGAAATGTACCTTCATATAACTTATCCTTGGTCCCCTCCCCGCCCTCTCACTTTTCCTTTACTCTTTTACATCGTTTCGTCAACTCCATCCGTTCTCATCCAGGTTCCACCAGTTTTAGTTTTTTTTTTTTTTAACCAATTACCAACTACACTCCTTCGAACGAAAATCAATCCTTCGTCATCGTGGCCATTATCAAGAAAATTATTGGCACTATTATTATTATTGCTGCTACTGTTACCATTACTCTTATTATCACCACCACCACTGTACACTATTACTCTACTTCCCTTTCATACAGCCATCGTCCCTCTGTCCCCGTTCGACTGCCGTTTTTACCTTCGCTTTTCTCTATTTACAGATTCGTCATTTTTTACTCCTCCAAGCATTGATTGTGTGCCGATATCGGACATAGAGAAAGTAAACGTATCAGATTTCTTTGAAAGGCTGCCGAACACTTACACTAGCAAATGCAAAATATGTGGGAGAATCGTGTCGAATTTAAAGAATCATTACCTGACGCATAATCCAGGGAACTATATATGCCCAATGTGCGGCTGCCGTAGGACCAGGTTGGACAATCTAAAGGTTCACATTAAACAGAAACATCCCGACATATTGATATTACACAGTGCAGCACGTTTTTGAGTTAAGTCGCATAGAGTAATATGTATATCCGCCTGTACTCTTTCCTTCACAACCACTACCACCGCCAGCACCAACCAAGACCAACCTGCCCAAATCATTTATTTCATCTCATATATCCATATAAGTTTATATATATATATATATATCCAGGTATAGCCACTAGTGATCGTATTTTGATGAAGATCGCGCAGGACCCAATGACGTCACGTCCAAAGCGACATCAGTTTCGGTTTGAGGGGACTTATTTACGGTGTCGCCCATAAGGAGATGGCCCCTCAAGTTGTAACTGATGTGACGGCATACGTAAGGTCAGCCGATAAGAGTAGAGAGGGTCCCAGTGATGTCATTGTCCAAATGCGCGGAACCGCTAGTGATTCTACCTGGTCCATTTGTATCATGGTCTCTATGAGGTCGCGCAACTCTTTTTCA
This sequence comes from Trachelus tabidus, assembly GCA_030142655.1. Classification (NCBI taxonomy): domain Eukaryota; kingdom Metazoa; phylum Arthropoda; class Insecta; order Hymenoptera; family Cephidae; genus Trachelus; species Trachelus tabidus. The sequence continues at coordinate 1,207,372 of JARQTI010000336.1, forward strand.
TCTTCCACCATTTCCTCTCTTAGTTCCACAGAAAACGATTAAAAGTACACGACTATTTTCTGCCGCTTAATTATTTCATAGTTACGTATGTATTTTTTATGTAGCGCCTATTTACATCCTTAAGGACGTTTCACGCGCGAGCGTTGTCGCGTCGTCGTCGCTTTGGAAGCTCGTGTCGCCCATCGAGACGCAAACGCGAAAGTTCGTCTCGTCGTTTTATTGGCATACTTATCGCGTATCCTCCGGCTTCTCCTTTCGTCTCTCTGGGCTTTACGAGTGTCAGGAAGCGTCATCGAGTCGCACGAGGGGTCTGAGATGCGGTTTTCCTGTACCAAAATGTCGGATGCTAGCAAGCCAAACGTCAATGGACTGTAGATGATAACAAAAAAAAATATAAAAATTTTTAAGCGAATATTCGTTATCGAACTCATCACGGTTATTCGTAAAAATTTTTATGGACAAACCTTCCAAGGAAGCAAAAGGAAGAGATATAAAAGATGGATGACGAGTGTCGACGATAATTCACAAGCGCGAATATTTCGCTCATTACTCGCCATTTTTTTTCCTTTCTAATTCGCAAAACTCCCATGCCACTTAATTCATACATTGTTCCTCATTTTAACTTATTTTTTAATTTACTTTGCTGGCATCTCGCTTTTGGTGCTTGAAAGACAGCCTGAGTATTGTACTAACCACGGCGATATGTATGGTGATGGTCAAACGAGGAATGGGTTCATCTGCTTCTTCGCGCACACGTTACACGATACTTCTCTTTCTCTTATCTTTTTTTTTTCAATTCATGATACGATAGTCATCGTCATTCATGAGACTTCTTCTATCGCTACACGAGTCCTCACGTTTCAATTTCTAGATAAGCTTCTTCATAGACCTTTCTCGTTTTCCGTTCGTCGACTAGTTCCGCGACGGCTGCCATAATGATTCTGCGAACACGCAAATCGCTGCGTGTTCGATCGAAGCTTGGATGGATAAAAAGAGCGTGAATTCGTTAACTCCTTGGCTCGCAAAGATAACGAGGGAGAGCAAAAATGAAGAAAAAAAAAGAATCACTGTCTTCGCAGGCATCCTCGCTCGTATATTTACATACATTCTATTACAAAGAGGTCCTCCCCACGAGACATTCCAGGCGATCGGCAAATCGCTCGACTGATTTTTCCATCTTTCGTTCCTCGAACGTTCTAGACTTCTTGTATCTCGCTAAACGTTACCTCAAACGAGAGTCAGGGAAAGGGAAAGAAAGAGTGTGCGTAGTGTGCAAAATTCTCAGGTGCGCCGTCCCCCCACCCCTTCCTCGGCGTGACCGATTCGATGCTCTAAGTTTTATTATCAAGTAAGATAGCTTTGCTAAGATGTGAGTGTGATTAAATATAAGTAACGTGGAGAATATCCACGATCATCGGTGCTCGAACGGCGAGGTTCCTACAAAGACGCTAAAGATCCCAAAGGCGTGTCCAGATTACGGCGAGATAGCGAATCCCGTTGATCTAGTTTATTTGCCAAATATTGGCTACCGTGAATTAATCACGCGGAGTGTATGCTAAGATACAAGCGAGAGAGGGGAATGACAGAGTGGAGGGGCGGGGGGGGGGTAGGAGGAAAAATGACACATCCCTAAGAGAACATCCGATCCGATTAAAAAAAAAAAGAAACTTCAGGACTTTACGGATGATGAGTGAGTTAACGATGGGATGAATGTACGCATGCGCATTGTTCTACCTTAACTGTAGATGAAAGTTCTAGCGTTGAGATAGAGGATTACTTTAGTCTTGCTATAAGGGCCGAGAAGGCACTCGTCCCTCTCCCTCTCTCTCTCTCGCTCTTTCTCTCTCTCTCTGTTCCAGTGTTGGCCAGTGGTGTCTCACTGAAGAGAGAGGGAGGGCCACTCCCTCCCCAGAGTTACGCTACGGACCTCCAGCTCTCCTGCTGGATGCGTCCACCCTTGCGAGGCTCGAGGGAGGCAAACAAGGGTGCGTCGAGCGCGGTCCATCAGTACGATATGTTTGTTCGCGTGCCGAGCGACTGCCGGCCCCAGCTCTACAGCTGCCTCCATTGCGGAAAGTCCGTCAGTAACCGGTGGCACCACATTCGCTCCCATCGGTCACAGAACTGCCATTGTCCCTATTGCAATAACGTGTTCACGCGCAGCGATAACCTGAAGGCGCACATTAAGAGCAAACACCCGGAACTCGCGTGAGAACCTCGCCGTTTACGGCGACGTCTTGTGACGTCGTATCGGCGACGACCACTGCTTACCACCTCGGTTGCTATTGCCACTGCTACCACTGTTACGTAACTGCTCTACTCATTACGTCATACAACCTCGACGCCTATAGTCGTCTTAGCTATACCGCCCCTCGGGGGACCCTCCGTTAACCACGTGCATAACCCCGTGTACGTTGTAATATTTTCTTGCTCAGATTTTTCTCTTTCGCAATATATATAATGTATTATATATATATGTTTTAATAACGTGTGTCTCCATGTTATTGTTACTCTCGTAATCCGGTAGGAGGGCACTTTGTCGCTCAAAGTCACTCTCTGGATCACTCCCACACTCACTCACTCAGTCATTCGCTCACTCAGTACGCTCATTCGTTTACTCTATATATTGATCTCTGGTAAAGTCGGTGCTGCAGGGGTGGCGTGGATCGAGGATACTCAGACTCGTGTCTAACCAAAGTATATAAATGCAAATGTAGGGACAGTTACGCTCGATCGCGTATTGGCTCACTCTTTTTTCTGTTACTTTATTCACTTTCCATGATATACTTCTTTTTTAGTATTTACATAACCCTAACCCAGCCCAACTAATAGTCTCTACCCTTTCCTCGTTAGCGCTACGAGCGCCACCGCGAGTGACGCAGCTTAGGCTTGTTTTTCATGGTTCTTGTGGGTTCGTATGTCGCACGATATTAACCAGGGGCAATGTATCCACCGGCAGCAAGGGCAACGTCGAGGAGTCGATCCGATGTTGCTGGGATCTTGCACGGATCTCTTGTGGGTAGCCGAGAATTCGTTGCTACGACTGCCCGATTTTGGCGGACTTTTCGCATATTTTTTTTCTGGAGGAAAATCTGTACTGAATTGCGTACCCTATTATGACATCTCGCTGCTTCTCATTCCGTGTTCTCATTCCCTGTGATGCAGTTACTGCTGGTATTTGTGCTTCGTTCGTTTCCCGGCCGAAGATTGATAATAAGCAGGAGCGTCGTAATCAGCCACAGGGAATATGTCCAGTCTAACCTAACCTGGAAAAAATAACTTACCTCTAACACGTTACCTGGCGTGGAGGTACGTATAGTTCCGATGTGGATGATGATGACTGATCAATATACATGCAGTAATACGACGGCTGACGCGAACCATCTCGATACACTTTATCAATTGATAATCAATCTGTAAGAGAGCCTTGACGGTATATGATGTTAATGGTATTCAGTTTCTCTTGGTTTTTTTATTCCACACCTGAGTCTCTATCTTATTCGTGGATTTCTCAGATTAGTTCGTACTGTCTGCTCGCCATTCAGTCTGTCTCTCTCTCTCTCACTCTCTCTCTCTCTCTGTAAAACGGCCCATCTTCAAGGGCGATTCAGCCCTTCTTCTCCATCCGGAATGTCGGGGCAACTTTGCCTCCCGACGTTCGCCAGTGTGGCCTCACTTATTAAGTTCCGTTGTCCTAGCGCCCCGTTGCACGTTGAATCTGGATTCGCTGTAGCCTATCACCGATATATATTTTTTTTTCCCTCGAACGATCGTACGATCGCTTCGTTATGGGACTCGAACAGATGATCTTTTAAAGTGACGATGGTGCATGTCAGGATCAACTTAAGAGTCAACGATACGATTATTTCCGTGACAGGAGAACGATTTTTGTACGTTGAACCTTGTCGAAGCACCGTGTACACCCGTAATGTGCCATACCCACTTAGTCCTCTAAGTATTTGATTTGCTTTTAAAGCCTAATTTAAATTTAGTTCTTAATAATGCCTAGCGCCTAGATACGATAGCGAACGTAAATTGTAATATTTTTGTACTGGCTATTTGTGAAATAAAATGATGATGACTTTAATTTAACAGGTTTATGTGTTTGTTCGTGGGCCGGGTCGAAAAAAAGATAATGGGTTTTTCTTTTCTGACTCTAATCTCTTTTTTCTTTTTTTTTTTTGTTAATTGTCACTCTTTTCTTGGCTCTCTTTGTTTTTGTTTCTTTATTACTCTGTCTTTACATTTCTCTCACACGCGCACACACTGTTTTCACGGGGGTTGTGTTAATTTGCCGGGCGTGAGTATCGAGCCGGATTTATTTCACAGACAAATCATCATCAGGACTGACCGTCGTATGCGCTACCGATAGTCAGTCGTACCAACAAGATATCATGCACAATACGATCCCTCGAGCTCAGATAATTTGTATTACTTGTTTAATATTTATTCTCTGTTCGTTCTTCCTCTTTTCTCTTTTGTTCATTTCATTTCGCTTTTCAGGAAGTCCCAGAGGTACCTAATTCTGTATCCTTAATATTCATCTTTAAACTTCTTTTACCAATGATAAGCCTTTTGTTTCAAGCTTTTCTCGGGAATCTTTGTTTTCTCATCTTCTTACCCTTCTGTCCACTCTTCCATTAATCCATGTCTTTCACATCATGTCGCTGCCGCTATTACAAGTAATCACACGCAACTGATACTATTCACAAGAACCTAATAAACCTAATAAACATTAACAAGGATCATACTTTAACAAAGGTACTCTTATCGTTCCCAATTTGTGTATATAACTGTAAATCGTTTATAGACCGAGTAGCCGAAATGTCAGCCGAGCGCATTCCGAGTCCACGTCATCGTATTACGTATGTACAGCATTAAATGCGGAGTGTACGACGAAAAATTTAAATCACTGTTGCTCGAGTACACTCGCAAATTTTCATTCACCGTGTAAGGCATACAGCCAGAGCATAAGAGTGCGAGTGTCTCGGCAGAGCAATTTGGAAAGCCGAACGATCGGGGACGATAGCGAATAGAAGGGTTAACTCGAATCGGGGCGACGAATGAATCGGTTGACATTTGGCACTCCTGTAGAGTTATACAAGAGAGAAGGATCAAAAGACGGGAGAGGTGTGCTACCCTGAAAAGAGGTGTTCGTGAAAATGTGTCTAACTGTTATTGTCAAGGATGTAAAGTTTAAAGGTAACGAATGCCTCGCGAGAGGTTAGAAAGGAGGAGGAGGAGCAGGAAGATAGAAGTTTTAAAGGGATAAAGAAATTAGGCTCGAAACCGAAAAGACGGATTAAAAAAATAATAATAAACTAAAATGAGATTACAGGAGGATTCTAGAAGTGGTCGGGGGGGGGCGAGGGGGCGGGGGGGGGTTCGTCTTGTAACAGGTAGATAACAAAGAGATTCAGGGGAGGAGGATTGTTTCGTGGGCGCTGATATAAATAGCAGCGAGCCGTAGGTCCGGGAAGAAACAGTTGAGTGACTTGTCTTGTGTTGATGTTGCAGGTTCAAAAGCCTGGCACATGCGGCTGACCTTTGACCGGGTGCCAGGCGGCTGCAACCTTCACAGGTGCAAGCTGTGCGGCAAGGTCGTGACGCACATCAGGAACCACTACCACGTCCACTTCCCCGGCAGGTTTGAGTGTCCTCTCTGTCGTGCCACGTATACTCGTAGCGACAACCTGCGCACGCACTTTAAATTCAAACACCCCGAGGCAAGAAAGATTGATCTTAATGATTTCATGGCTGGCTCGTTGGCGCTCTCCGCGAATAACGACACCATGAATCCGCTCTCCTAAAAGGGCGCGGCGCGCACTACTCAAGGAGGGCTTGACCGATCGGTTCGAACACCAAATCTTTATAGGTTCTACGCTTAAATAGTGAAAATAAATTGTTCAGCTAAGATCCACGGACAAGGACGAGAAAATCGTCTAGGACTATGAAAGAATGGGGCAGCCTTATTTTTTTGGTCCAAGTGTGTGTTTCATGGGTGATCAAGAGGTCAAATAAGATGGGCCCAGGAGGTCGGATCGATGGAGCGATGGAGTGAATCGGGGGGCATACTTTAGGGTTGGGGGGTTGGGTCTTCATTATTGGGGCAGAGGTGGGTCGGTACGGGACCTGGGACATCTTCGAGTGCGTGATACAAGGGTGAGAGAAGATAAAAGAAAATTACACAAAGAAAGAAAAAATGATAAATAATAACACGAAGAATTATACATTATATGGGAGCAAACGTGGTGCCAATTCCTCCCGTAGTTGCTGCTGAGTGGCGTACGGCAAAGTTGGCAGCCGGAAAAAAAAAGAATATTAAATATTAATATAAAATTAATTAAAAATGAAAAGTAATTCATTCGATACGCAGGGTGAGTCGACAGTTGTTGAAAGTTTATAGTTGGATTTCATATTAGATTGTAATCATTTATTGTTTCAAGGTTAATAGCAATATTACGATATATACCTTACGTACACACACACACACACTCGCCAGAACACGACACCTATGTCTATACACTTACATACCAATACACCGAAAATATACACCATTATTGACGCACACGAGTACTTTGTATACACATATAAGAGACACTTCTTGTCTCAGATTTTTTTTTTTTAATCTGATCATTCGATGAGACACATTTGCAAAGACACGTGTACATACACGATGACACTTGACACCACACAATTTTGAATATAAATGATCGACTAACAACGAAAATTCTGTCCTATGCATGGCTCTTGAAATTTTGGATAAAGAGAAGAGAAAAGAAAACTTAACGCTCTGCAGCTCTAATATGAATTTTAACTATAAATCGTTACTTGTTATCTAACACCTAAAGTCTATATAAACGATTAAACTGCACACCGCAACTGTAATGCAGCAAATAGTGGAAAATCATGAGACATTCCACGATTGGGACTTAAATGCATAGGCAACAAATAAGAATTATTGTATTGGATGATTTATAGTACTATATTTTATACTTTATATAATCTACCGTTATATTCTACATTGGTTGGAGATAGTTACGTTTAAAACACAATTTATCCAAGGGGTGGTTACATATTCACAACATCGTTGCACATTGATATTTAATTGGTTGGGGTGCAATCCGTTTTTTACTACGTGAAAATTTATGTATCGTATAACGATCTATACATCTAATATTACGAGGAAAAAAAAAGATATATATATACATACGCAGAGTCCGCTAGCTATTCAAAGAGCCAAACTATCAATTGTGATTGAATGATATTACCATTGATCTACTTCTACTTCTATTTCTACAACTTCTTCTACTGCTACAACTACTACTATTACCACTACTACTTGTACTATTACTGCTACCGTTACTTCTACTTCATCTCTTCCACATTTTGTTCTCTCTCTCTCTCTCTCTCTCTCTCTCTCTCTCTTAGTCTCATTCTGCAAACTTTCCGTTTCTCGTAAGGCACTTTGCATAGTTAAGGCTACTACACACATACCTATAATTTAATAATATATAACCAGATTATTAATATATTATGCAGATTATTAAGTATAATAATATATTGATAATTTATTTTATTTTTGTTTTACCGTTTTATGATTTTATAAATATGTTATTTACTGTTTGATGAGAGCCTTATACAACATGCGTGTATACATATTATTTATTAACGAATGGAAAAATGTCAAGGTGCACTGTAGGCCTACCCCCTGGCAGATCAGATGCTGGTGTTTTTCTCTCTTATATAATATTATTATAATATATATTTTTTGTTTGTTTGTTACTTTTTAACGATGCAGTCAAGTACTACGCTGTAGGCGCGCTACAGTCGCTCATGATCCAACTTACCAAATACTTGCCGGGTGTTTTCAATGAGACTTCTGGGCAGAATTGCTTTCGTCCGACTCTCTCTCTCTCCCTCTCCGACCAAAATGTAAAGAAAAAGAAAAAAAATAGAAAAGAAAAGGAAGAAACATAGTGTGGGTGTGATAAAGAGAGGCGGGTGGGCCTGGGGGGAGAGAGAGTGAACGGGAGAGAGTGAGAAAGAATGAGAGTGCACAAGTGAGTAAGCGTGAGAGCGTGATAAGAAGGCAGAAAGCGTTAAGTAAAATAGGGAGAATAGAAGGAATAGAGGGAGGGAGAGCAGAAATGTAAGATGAATTTTTCTTTTCTATTTGTACGAGCAACTTTTTTCATGCATTTGTCGCTTAGAGACTCGCGTTCACGTTTGCGAGCGTTACCCTTAGATTTCCACGGTGCTCTTCAAAAAAAATTAGTGGAAATCAGTCAATATTAAAATAATCACGTAATTAAGCACTGTTAATGATCGCCATGCTTGTCGGGGCCTCAGCATCCCAGTGTCGCTAAGAACACAGTCAGCCCATTCAGGGAGGACCGTTTTATCCGAATTAAGTGTTTTATATTAATATCCGTGATTTTTCTCAGCGATCGGCAGTTACTGAAGTTTTCTAACACACGTTATAGTTATACATAAAAAAAAGGATAAAATACTGATAAAATCATGTACTAAACGTTCATTCGCAGCCAATGTTCTTGATTTTGGTAGATTCTCATGCGTTACGTAATTAGCGACAAAATGATAGCTGTTCAACCATTTAAATACGATCTTGAATATCTCATGTCTAAACTGTTATATCTTTATTTAAGACAATCGTTTGCTCGTAAATGCATATTTAAGAGTATCGTGGAAATGTGGAAACGTCCGGTCTTAGTGTTAATAGTAGAAACCGAGGAATGGCGGGAATTTTGAATGCGAATAACAAACAATTATGGAAATACACATATAGAAAATTAAACAGGCAAAAATTTATATATACATACTTGCACGGTACATTATGGGTATTCATTTGATTCGTGTTTAAAGAATTGGACGTCTTGAATGGTCCCAAGGAGCCTTATGTCACGTTTCTTGAGGTTCACTTAACGTCGAGTGGTCTTCTGGAGAATTACTGTGAATGTAGGAAAAAAAAAAAGAGAAATGCTGGAAGGTTTATCGAGAGGAGAGCCAACACAACCGAAACTATATTCCTTTCTCCTTCTTTTTCTTCTTCTTATTTTTCCGATCACTTTTCTTTATCTTGTTCCTTTGCTTTATCTTCCGTTTGTCTTTTTTCTTAATTTATCTTGATTTTTCAACGAAAAATACTCGGCACATACTTCTCGCAAAGCAAACAATTCAATGCAGTCTGCGCTTAACGCGTCAGGCAGACTGTCATATTAAAACGTTTTATTAATTAAAAAATTCTACTACCATTACTACGACTACGACTACTACTGCTACTGCTACTGCTACTACTGCTACGGATACTACTCCTATTATTACTACTACCGCTACAGCTAAAACTATTACTACTTCTGTTTTTACTTCTACTTCTACTTCTATTCTTACTCCTGCTCCTACTTCTACTTCTACTAATACTACTACTAATACTAATACTACTACTACTACTACATATAGGTATTTATATATTTACAATTGCGTGGTGTGGAGTGGAACATTGTGATATAATAGATTGGTGCTAACACCTTATTGAAATTGAGATGAATTTAAAGAAATCGTGCAATATTGCGATAGTAATGAAAAAAAAAAGAAAAAAAAACGTGAAGAAAGAACGGAGCGAGGCGTTATCCCTCACTGGATATGTTAAGTAATCGGGTACGTAGAGCTCCAGGACCGGATATTTACGCGGATGTGCGTGCCAATTTGGAACAGTTTGGAAGATAATATTGAAAATCCACAGACGAAACGAGACGTAGGAGACGTGTGAGGATTCTTCATTTTATTAAGGCAAAAAAAAAGAATAAATATAAAGTCCAATTGTGATAAGAACGGAATCGCGTTTTTTCTAGGGAGTTTTTTTTTAGGTCGTAGTAAGTCCTAATTGAGGTGGTTGTGTACGACGTGGTCGTCACCCCTCGATAAAAAGTCAGTTGAGTAGGAATGAAGTAAAAATGAAAAGAAAAGTCAGTGGAAAAGAGTGAGAGAAAGAATCCGCCGGGGATGTAGTCTTTGGAGATAAAGTGAGAGAGGCATTTAAAAAAGAAAGTGAATAAGAGATAACTGGAGCAGATGTACGCGGACGTGGGACCGACGCGTTTCATAATGGAATGACGACGGACAACAGAAAGAAACTATGGCTGTGCAAGAGAACATTATGAGTGTAGTTTAATAGGCATAGGTGTTACCTAGGAATTAGGTTTAGCTGATAGGATAAGGGGCATGTTTAGCGTTTCGTTTAACACGCGTACACGCGTCTTGTTGAGTGATAACACCTTGCTCCCTGTACATTATTATAACTAAATAAATACTATTATTAATATCTCTTTATATAATAATATATACAAATTACAATTAATTATGGATATATATGTATATATATGCATACATATATCTTCATAACACACATATGTGTATATATATATACATTTTGTTATTTTTCGGGGGAGGCTGTATTAAACAAAACGAAATCAAGATTATTAAATTCGTACGGGATTATTCCTACGAGAGAGAGAAAGAGAGGGGGGGTGGGAGGGAGTGTGTGAGTATGTAAGGAAGAGACAGAGTGAAAGAGAGGAAAAGGATGCGCGCGCGTGCGCGAGAGAGAGAGAGAGAGAGAGAGAGAGAGAGAGAGAGAGAGAGAGAGAGAGAGAGAGAGAGAGAGCTAGTGCGAAAAAATGCATGAGAAAGTAATTAAAGAAATAATAAGAAACGGGAGAAAGGGAGAGTGATTCTTTTTCAAAATTTTAAAATCGACGCGACTGTATCGTCAGACTGATGTTGTGATTTTACACGGCGTAGAACTTCTCGATTCGATATGACGTACCAAGAAGTCGTCGAGTATTGCATTTTTCTCGTGCAGAGGTATAGCCGGTGGGGGGGAGGGGGGAGGGGGAGGGAAGGTGATTAGAGAGAAAGAATTTATCAAAGAAAAATGAAGAAAAAAATTAACGAAGAAAATACGTGAAAAACGCGTAAAGAAACTTTTATCTTTCCATTCGCGTGACTCTTCTCCTCTTTTTCTTTTCCCCTTCTTGATTTCTCGATTTTCTTTTTCACGGTTATCGTTTTCGCAAGCAACCCCTTTTTTCGTCTTGTCTGTTATTATTAACTATTATTATCATTACTAAGAATTATACTACTCTATCGCGACAATTTTTTTCTTTGTCATCTATCGGATACACAGCAAACTTTACCTTTTTTCCCCTATCTGTTTTCTTTGTTAAATTATTTTCGTCTCCTAAATTTTTGGTATAACTCTTCACTTCGTTCTTCTCTCCGTTGTCATTCTTTCGTCGCGAAAATTCGAATGAGACAAATTCTTATGACAATGCAGTTACTTACAGGACACGTGCAGTGGCGGCTGATGCACTTTGCTCCAATTTCGAGCACAGCGCATGCATACCGCTCCATGCATTCACTGCGGCACTATACATAACTGATAATTGAACTGCTAGAATCTAGAACTCTAACTACACTACATTTATACTGCACAGTAACGGTACCCTAGTAACCAATACCTTAAAACGATTACTAAATCTTTTATTACCTATAAATGAATGATGGTGATGATGATGATGATGATGATGATAGTGATGCTCATAAGGATTATGACGGTGATGCAATCACTGATACCCACGAAACGGCGACGATGCTCGTAATGGCCGATGCGAAATATTGTTGCGAATGTGACGACGATGGGGATTAGGATGAGGGATAATTACTACGAGATGACAATGATGATGCTTGTGAGATTTTGAGTAAACGATAATTACGAGTTTTAGACGTCGATTATTTAACGACGACCACATGGACGTTTGAGCGATGTCGAACGGCGATTATGTCAGTGGACATCGTTCTACTATACATAGATCATTGTAATAACTTTGGCTCGAAACGTACAATAGGCACATACCTTCTGACCATGCAGATAAGCTAACGATTTAAGGAAGTAACCCGATTTTATTACGAAGGAGGGAAGAGAGAAAAAAATCAATGATGAATTATTCTTATTATCCTCATATTATTATTATTATTATGTTTATTATTATTATTATTATTATTATTATTATTATTATTATCATCCTTATGATTATTCTAACATAATTCTTATGTTACGTTACATTATACAATTTTAATTACACTAGTGTAGATAATACGGATGATGAAAAAAAAAAAAGAATTAATCACATGTGCATTTAATGTATTTCTACTAATTTTTTGATTAAACATAATTGTGTGTTAACCGATCGTTTCACTTCTCTTTTCCAGATCTTTATCACGCTCTACTATTATTACCCCTAGCTCGCGAGCTCTGCCGTCTTTTATCCTTGTTGCTCGTTTCACATTTTCGTCTGTTTATGTTCCCTTATCCTTGTCAGATCTAGATTATTAGCGACTTGTAAGACGAGATTGCTTGATAGTGCTACCGTTAGGGAACACGAGAGTCGCGACCAGACTCGAGTGAGTGAATGAGCTTAAAACTCCAGCGTGCTCCGACGATGCACTTTGGTCGAGGATAATCATAATAATCACTGGAGCGCATCAGATCGCATAATATTACGATTATCGATCGCTCGGAGTTATGTTACGAACATTGTAGAGATGACGTCACACGACAAGCGAACCTCCCTGAATCGATGCCCACGAGTATAACGATAGTGACCAGTGTGAGTGTGTTCCGGGGCTGAGGGGGAGTGTTCGGAGCTGTTTTCAGGAATGCAAGATGGCGTTTCGATTTTGGTGACGTCACGAAAAGCTCCCCGAGCCTTAGTTACGCATGACGAACATTAGCTCTGTGTTTGCGTGCGGCTAAATGCGAGAGAGAGAGAGAGAGAGAGAGAGAGAGTGAGAGTGAGAGAAAGGAGGGAAGAAAAAGAAACGTATGACAAGGAAAATCAAAGTGGATGAAGGATTGAGGAAGGAAGGTAACGCGATGCGCGCAACAAGTGTCATACAATCCAGTACAGTTAACGTGCCTTACGTAACCGATATGCAAGTAAATGCAAGGTGCAACGGTCCTGTGACAGATGCACGTTTTAAGATCCAATGCACCAACGAGGGAGAAGGCGTGCAAGATTATCGCCATATGGTACAGAGACAATTCTGCATGCGTTGTTTGACGTTAGCGACGTTTCCTGTATACATGTAGGTAACTGCGAGACCGTTTCGATAAGATACGTTTGTTTTTATGGTTTGTATTTTTTGTTTAGTATGCGAGTGCAGAGGACTGCGAGGCAAAGTGAGATGGAAAAAGTGTCACTGGATCATATAGATTGTGCCTGATAAGGATCCCGTTTACGCTATTCCACGTCATTGCGTTTCCCAGCCTCCGTATCTTCGTGGCAGAGCAAGGCTTAACTATAGATATACTGTATGGGTATACTTTAATCTCTTAAGTCGTTTTCGGTATGCTATTTTTTTTCATACTCGGCACGTCTGGCATTGACGCCATTCCCAGTGGTCCTTCGCTACTTTCTTCTAGGACTATTGCTATATTACTATTACCATTGTTATCACTTAATATATTATAGTTGCGTTACTCCGGTGGACTTTCCCCTCGCTGGTAGGGCGTCTACTTCGTAAGCTTGTAACCCCAATTTTGAAATTGAACCTATATACATGGTATAACAGCGATAGACCGATGATTTATTCAATAAAATATTAAACCAAAAATTCTTATGAAGAAGCTCGTGTGGTTCATTTAATCAGGCAATTACCGTGTAACGATAGGAGTGCCGCTTATTGGTGGATCATGCAAGTATGAATGGACTTATAAATTGTATGTTGGTAATACGCAATACACTCACTGTGGACACTTCGTTAATTTCACTCACACTCTCCATTGCACATCAGCGATATTCAGATCGAACACAGATTATTGTATCGGAGATGAAATAGAAAAAAAAATGAGAAATCAATAGTAGCGTAACAGGTATATTGAAATACGTGCGCGCGCTCTCTCTCTTACCGACACTCACATAACGCACATTGCGCACGAGCAGTGCCGATTCAGACGTGACAAACCTGCTGACTGTCGTTTCTGTTGTTACAGAGCTGAAAAATTGGAGGATATCACAGATTTTTGAGAGAGTCAGTAACTCCGACGAGAGGAGGCGGTGCTCCTTGTGTGGTAAGGTCGTGACTAACGTGCGCAATCACTATTACGTGCATTTCCCGGGCAAGTACGCCTGTCCACTTTGCCCGGCCGTGTACACACGTAGCGATACGCTGCTCACGCACACGCGTACCAAGCACGCCCACGTCCAATAGCATCCGAAATGGTATCATCCTTACTTCAAAGTGATTTAGTCATTGCGCGAGGACAGGAGGCTGCGTTCCTAAAGTCACATCGATCGATCCTCATAACCTTTGACCTATCTCGCGCTGCAGTATCTTACCTATAACTTGGGTACGTAGAACACCATCTTGATCCTATGCTTTGACGAGCCATCAGGTTCCTCGAGGTTCGGAGGTCGCCCTTAGGAATTCACTCGTACTCCCTTGGAACCACTTCCGCTTCCTCGTGGGCTGAACGTTTCGCCGAAATTTCAAAGTGCGCCGGACATCTTGGCTTGCGCAATTGAAATTCGATGATTGTAAATAACAGTCAGTCTTATATATGTGGGAGGGTCACAATTTTAGGATACTTATGTACGGGTACCCTGTGTCTCCGGTATGACATTTTTTAAGTACGATTCCTGCGATTCGGTTCCGTTCGCCGCCCGATTGTCTCTGACGCACGTATGTAAATCGGCAATGAAAATTTACGGTCGGTAAAGTTTTTCACTTCCGGTTCGTGTTCTCGATGCTTCGTCTTGAAGTATCAGGACCTTGGCTCTACTTTGTCGTTACGTTTCTCAACGTCGCGTCTTCCTTGCGGACTTTGCCAAAGTTTATGTCTTCGATCTGATCGGGCGTCTCAATGTGGCAGGGTACGTGGGGAATAGACGATTGTACGTTTACATACAATACGACGAGAGAATCGTACAAAGTGGCCATCTCGTTCTTCGTAGCGGCAATAACGCGCCTGAACTATTTGGACAGTCGAAAAGCAAAGAATTGTATCAGGCGTTATGATCACTTTTGTCAATATTGGTATTAGCGTTGCCTAATGTCGCGGTTTATTCAAACGAAGCACGTGCACTGTACTAAAGGCAAACCGGAGCCGACTCGTGAAGTCATCGATCCAAATCACTACTGTATATAATATAGGAAAATGTACGATTCACGTCGAGTCCAATCGTAATTGATAACTCGACAATAGATTAATACGTTTTCTCCTATGGACATGCCAAAGAGGGATTTTAATGAAAAAAAATTATATCTAATTATAATTAAAATACGTATACCTTGAGAATCAGTGCGATACCAATGCGTTTCTGTATATTGCTGTAAATTGAATTTTGGATATTCACGGTGTCGAATCGTTCCTTGGATACTAATATTAATCTAGTTTACACGCGGATTAGGCTGATGGCTGTTTTGGAAAATGATGCCAAATCCTTGGAAATGTTATAAAGCAATACCCATTTACGGCATAAGGTTTTGATAATGTTGTCAATTTTGATTTTTCTTATATTTTTATTTTTCTTTTTTAATAACGTTTTATTTAGAGTCTGTCCATTCCAAGAGTTTTATATGCGAAAACTTAGGCGGTACAGTCTAGATACTATAAATAATTAAGCCATACTTTCTAAGGTACTTAGAGGCTCTAATGATATGTAATACGTAAGGAGATGTAAAATACGAATAAAACATATTGACAATTGCTATAAGCACGTTTTGATGTTCCTAACGTCGCGATTCTTAAGTGCGAACCTTCATGGAAACGAACCTTCACAATTACAGATTCGGAAGATCCAAGATACGCCGGAGCAAGTCATTGGGAAAGAAAATCGACGGAAGAGCAAGGAAGAGATTAGAACTTCGGAAGCGTAATCTTACATCGTTAAGACGGTGTGAAATAGATAATTAAGTATGCGCTAATCTAATAGTAAGTTAAAATAATTCTTTTTAATCTTCCATCGATATCACGTTGCTTCTAGATAAAGTTGCTACAGGATAAACCTGAGAGTAGTTCTCATATTTGATACCGATGATACCGACGATGACGTAGATATCTCAAAACTACGATAACACTTTGACCACTCGACACATTCCAAACACACAACAGTTTGATTATCCAAAAAAAAAAAACACAAAAGCATTAAGCAGTCGAACCCAAGATACTAAAGTTACGTTAAAAAAAAAAGAATGATAATACACGTCACCGATAAAAGAAATAGTCGAATCGCAATGACGTCAAAACGACTGTGTCCAGCTCCTTAACGAATGACTGTCCAGGTGTGTCCGATTAACGAGGGTATCAGGATTCTGATAAACTCACAGAGTCCACCAGGTGTGCGTCGACGTGAGAATGATTGTGCCTATCTGAGAAAATGAGAGTGAATGCTAAATACGAATGATAATCTTGATCGTGATAAGCGACTCCTCCGTATCTGGAATGGAGTCTCGAGATTTGGTGCGGTCAGATGGCCTCAGTGTACAGAGAGTATGAAGCATTTGGGTTTGCAGGTTCAATGCCGAGCGTTCCTCTCGGGCTCTCTTACCACGAGATGTTCGACGTGTCCCTGGGTAGTCCAGCACTTTGGAGATGTCGCGCTTGCGGGAAACAAGTGTCGAATCGTTGGCACCACTTCCACATACACACGGCTCAGCGTTCGCTGTGCCCATATTGTCCAGCCACTTACAGCAGGATCGACACCCTGCGATCGCACATACGTACCAAGCACAGGGAGCACCTCTTCACCAAGAGACGAGTCTTCCCGACGCCCTTGTAGAGAAGAGCACGAGCCTGGCCGGATCGCGATTATCCACTGGGAAGAGGCCTGGGATCGCGGGACTCTTCCTGCGATGATCATCCTCGAGTGATTGATCGTCATCGAGGATACAGAGGGGAGGGAAGATCGACTAGGGGATCCAGAGCCGGTCACCATGGTAGATCTTCCTTTCTGACGCCAGAGAATCGCTAATACTCGCGAATCGGTTCTGGCACGTGTTACTGGCTCCGTCTGCTTTACATTTTTTATTTCATTTCCTTCGCGATCCTTTTATCGAATATCGAGTGCGTACCGTGTTTTCTCGAGATCCACTGGACACTTAGGATCTATCGGTAGTGAATCGTCCGGGTGAAAAGCTTCCTTAGGTGTGTCTGACCACGAATCACCCAGGGAAACGCGGGCTGTGATTTCTCGAACACCGAACTTAAAGGTACTAATCAATCGTGAATTTTGACTTGGGCTGACAGAACGCGCATGCGTTCGCCCCTGAGGAGTTTACATTTATATTCGCGTATCACTTTCGAGTGATCGTTATTTATATATGTACTGTGTATATAGAGTTGAGTCTGAATTCTGTTAATGGTAATTGCGATTAATGTTACATGTATATAGTAAATACAGCAACGGGACACTCGTCTGCTCCGTCGAGATTATATTTAAAAAAAAAAAGAGAAACTCAATCGATCGCGAAGATTTATTTGGGAATCGCGATAATCTCGATGGATTTGACAATCGTTTTCGGAGATATTTTCGGGTGACGAACGACGAAATTTCTTCTTTGAAAGAAAAAAAAAGAGAGAAAGGAACGAACGATGTTTCCCAATGGACCAATACTCATCGTCTAGTTCGTGAAAAAGTAAACGAAAAGGCTCGCTAAGACAATTTAAATTAAGAACGTTATCGTCCGAACTTTTTGCCGGGACCCACTCTGAGAAATAATAAATTAATTTAAAGATATCACAAGGCAACTTGTGACAGTGAGAGATTTAAATTAAGAAAATTTTATATGTGTACAATTTCATGTAATCCCAGGCCATAGGACGTACAATGTACATTGTACATACAATCCTGACTCACGGGCATACTCCGTGTGAACAGACAGGAAGCTCGGATCACGGGGACGAGGGTTGATCCATCCCTTGCAAGAAAGAACAGTATTTATATGAGGGCTTCGAACTCTACTCTAAACCTAACACTATAAACTCTTTTTGTCTCGTAAACTCAATGGTCTATATTCGTATCAGCAAATTTAAATCATCATTGTCCGCGCGAGCTCGTATCGCCGTCCGTATCGAGTATATCCACATATGCGATATTCTTATCGCCTTGTAAAAAAAAAGTAAAAAAAAATAAAAAGCTAGATGTGTATCGTACCCCAATGACCCTACGTCATTCTTCCCGATCTTAACTCGATGAGGACGGAAGTGCCGGCTTCGCCCTTAACTGATGCCATCAGAATTGCATATACAAACCAGACGAACATATTTTGTTCTCCTATTGGAATATTCGAATGGCTTTACGAAATTCAATCTCATTTAGATAATTTCGCACGATTATTATAAATAACAAGGTGCGCGATTGTGGACTCGCAGTTGGATCTTTCAAAAATGTGATAAATTCTTATTTATAGATTGGGACTGTTCTGTGTGTTCTTCTGGTAACGGTTAAGGGTCTAATAACAGTTATTACACAATCGATGTAATTATTAATATCAATATCGAAATGTCAATCTTATGTCTTTTTGATGGTACTTAAATGGAGTCCGTTTGGATCTTCACTCAACCGACATTGTACTGGAAGTATTATTGTATCAGTTGTTGAATAGGATCATGTTGCTGTCAGATATTCGTTTCACTACAGAGTCAGAATGTTTTTCAGCCATTTTCAGGCATTGTCATTTCTTCCCACAGGCAATGGCGTGGTATCACGCATCGTTCAACTGTTGCTATTTTACATGAAAGAACAAATGAAAATGTGAAAACCAGAAAAACAATGAAAATACCCGAATTCTATATCTGTCTACGGAATCGTTGTGCTTTCCGACCTAACGTAACAAATCGAGTAATTCTTTTCAAGTGGCGAATCGGCCTTGCGCATCTCTACACGTAACAATTACTCCTTTATATGATGTATTTTTGTGAACAGTATTGAAAGTCCTGCTGTTGTACAGTTACTACGATGAATGTACGATGATGTACCTATAATGTATATAGATATATTTAATTAAAGTGAATATGAATTTGTGTAACGTCTGTTGTAAGTGAATTTGCGGCACCCCGAACTCGTTAATTTTTTATTTCCGTTGTAACTTTAACAATATTACCAATCATGTGTTTGTTTTTCAAAATTATCAACCATTCAATCTTCCATCTCACAGGGTTATAACAAGATCAATGATTTACGTTATTTTATTCATTGCGTGTCATTAATTTCTCCTATTTCAAATACTATACTGTGTTGACGCAGAAATTGCTCTTTCATTTACTTCCCTTTCAAGTATCACTCTAATATAAGAAGCTAAAAATTGTTCAACTAACAAATTTTGTATAAGTAATAATAATAGATAAATTTGGACTTAGCTGTACTCATCGTATAGAGTACAACAATAATTTTTATATCGGTTAAACTTTATCCATTATGTTCAATGGCAGTTCGTATGAGTAATTACTTCTCTATTGGGAATAGTAATCGCGGTGAATTCTGCTGCTTGTAAATTCGTCTCAAACCTATCACGTGGTGCCCTTTTATCTACAGCCGGTCGAGCTGCTCGTGGTGTTATCAGTGCACGTGAACCACGACTGTCATATTCTTATTTGTCCCATTCAAAAATCACACTAGATATAAGCTTTAACGTAGCTTCACAACTACTGGGGATTTCTCGCTGGCAAATTGCACAGTTTAAGAGGCTCCAGTCGTCTCAGCATCTCGCTACGATCGCCACGCTCCTGTTGCCATTTCCATACGAGATGACTCTGCAGGCTATCAAGTGGGAAAACGGCAAGCTCGAGATCCTCGATCAAATACTTTTGCCAACTATCTCCAAGTACGTGGTCGTTAAGGGTGTCGAGGATGGATGGAAAGTCATTAACAAGATGCAGGTACGCACTTACAGCCTCCCATGATTGCTGTCAACTTCTATATCTGCTGGATTGCTTGTTATGTAAGTTAGGTTATTTCTTGACAATTGCAGCCGGCTTCTGCACCCGGAGACACGTGGGGTTATACGAAAGTAAATTGTGTTTCATAATAATGTATTGATGGTTTGATAATTTGGGATTCACTGATAAGCTGATCGGAATGTCATTTGTTTTGAGATATTAGGCGAATTCGTAATTGATTCTTTTTCTGGAGTATCTTGGAGACAGCTTTATTTCCCTTGTACTCTTGGATTTATTCTAATTCTGCAGTTAACGATAGTTAAATGTTTTAATTTGGTTTACGTAACTTGAAATATTCTAAATTGGATATTAGTAATATTACTATGAAAGGTTTTCTATTATCTAATAATAGACTGAAATTGAGATATAGAGTTGTTACTTCATAGCTGTTTTTAACCTAGATCTGACTTCATTTTAATTGAAAGAGTTGGGTAGTTTAAATCATTTACTTAAAGCAGATGGTAATAGTATCACTGAATACGTTTATGCTATATCATTTGCTACAGTTGCAGAAATATTATTTATAGTATTTTCATACAGTTTATAACACATATTTTTCTTTTAACATATTCAGATAATTTTTGTTTACTCGATATTTAGATGAGTCATGTGTCCATTCGCAGTAAGATTCTGTATCTGCAGTTTCCTTATTCTATCAAATATAATATATCAATGTGTCTTGAATGTTGTGACATTATTTTTATACTATTTTACATATGTAATTTTTGTGGATAGAATTGAGTAATCTTTGATTGCATATGATATTTCAGGTGCGTGGTGCGCCAGCGATTGCCATTGTTGGTTGTCTCAGTTTGGCAGTGGAAATCCAAAATGAGGAGTTTGCTGACAAGAAAAGTCTTCGTCAAGAAGTGGAGGGCAAGCTGAACTATTTGGTCTCAGCACGGCCGACAGCAGTGAATATTAAAATAGCAGCGGAGGAACTGATTACCCTAGCCAATAAACTTAGCAAAGATGAAGATATTTCAGCTGCTGACATGAAAAGAAAGTAAGACATAAAACCACAATTGTTATAAAATATAAGTAGACTTTTCTGTTAATAATAGAAAACAGTTATGATGGGTTCATAATTGACTCACTGAGCTTGCTTATGAAAATTGTTACAGGTTCCTAAAGGCAATAGATGATATGCTAGAAAAGGATATTGCTGATAACCAAGCAATCGGTGATTATGGCGCTCAAGAAATTTTGAAAAACAGTGCTGGAGATGGTCTAGTTAGGATAGTAACTCATTGTAACACGGGGAGCCTTGCTACTGCTGGATATGGTACAGCATTGGGTGTCATTAGATCTCTTCATAAACAAAAGAAATTAGGTAAATCATATTGTTTGTAATTGAACTATATGCTTTGTGAGAGTAATTTGTTATAATTAATCAATATTCACAGAACACGTTTACTGTACTGAGACCAGGCCCTATAATCAAGGTGCACGTCTTACCGCTTACGAATTAGTTTACGATAAAATCCCAGGAACGTTAATATGTGACGACATGGTAGCGGCCTTAATTAAAACACGAAACATTTCAGCTGTCATTGTTGGAGCTGATAGAGTAGTTGCCAATGGTGACACTGCCAACAAAATTGGAACGTATCAGGTAAAATTACAAATACATACCTAGCATAGCTATTATGACTAATTTTTAACGTATAAACATCGAATCTTTCTGGTACTAAATAAAATGTTGTACATTACACAGATTGCAGTCATTGCCAAATATCACGGCGTCCCTTTCTATGTTGCCGCTCCTAGAACATCCATCGATTTCACTATTCCGAGCGGTGATCGCATCACTATTGAGGAGAGACCTGATAGAGAGATGACCCACATCAACGACCAACGAATAGCTGCGACCGGAATCCAATGTTGGAATCCAGCCTTCGATGTAACACCGGCTAGTCTTATTACGGGTATAATTACAGAGGTTGGGGTTTATAAAACAGGCGATTTGTCGAAATTGAATATAGAAGACAATTCGAGAGACGCGAAAGCTGGAAATCTTTCCGAAAATTCCACTGCCAAATAAGATGAAGACTGAAATTCAAATTGCAGATGCATTTCCAAATATCAATTCCTTTACATTAGTATAGTGTCGTAATGATCGCTACTACTATTTATCGGGGGGTCTTCGCGATGTTAATTAGGTTTTTCTAAAACTGTTTCATGATTCTATAATTATTCCAAGTACCTTTGTAACTATCTTTATGCGAGACGTAACGTTAATTTCAGTATTACGATTTTTCAAATCAAATTCTGCGATTCGTATGTTATTGTCTTCGTATTTGGATTTCGTCTTTTAGTGCGGTGGTGAAATATGTTGTATTTCCGTACTGTACCGTATTATCTTAAAGACCGTTCTTGTCAGCATCGCGAAGATCGCTGTAACAAAACTATTGCAATCGAACTAAATCATAGTACGCATCGCACAAATGAACGTTTGACACTTCTACATCTGGCTTTATGCCCTATAACAAGATGTCGATTTAATTATAGAGTTGGTCAAATGATATCGGATCGTAAACTTTTAATTTATATATAAAAATACCCTGTAATGCCTTATACAATTTTTATCGTGATTCTTGCCAGCGCATTTTAAGATTCTAACTAAAGATGCATTATGACGTGACAATTGTTTAACCTTAGAACCGATAATTGTTGCTTATCACGAGAATCGCCAAGAAAATTCTTGGATGAGATCTTCGAAACTAGAATTTCTTAAATCAATTGAATGAATCTATGCAAAATAGAAGTACAAACTATGAAGGATGTATCAATAGCGGATACGTATTTCAACCAATATTGGTACATGCACTGAAATGTAATAATAATTTCTCATCTGTAAAGCGTATCAACGAGAGTAAAGAATGAAACAAGGAATATGTACAGAGGTATAAATTCTAAAATGAAATATTAAACGATTGAACTGTATATTAAATACCTCTGTGTACAGTAGCGAAGTACTTGGTTTTGATAAGGAATCCAGTGCGCTTGTATACTTTGTTAAATGTTATATTTTTATAATTGCTTACTAATTGCTTAGGAATGCTTAAGCTGATAGTGCCATTATGAATAAATGATTGTAGCACTAATGAAAAATTATAATGGATTCTGTTGGAACACGAATACGAATACCGCTCCATTTGAAATAAGAGAAACCTGAAGTCTCATACTGTTACGCATTGGGAATCCGACGCAGGACCATAGAAATTTCTCCAGCATCCTAACAGTCGAATGGACTTTAAGGAAGTGCGCAAAAGGAAACCGGCCTCAGAACACGAGCTGCTCCTACCTAACAGGGGACGCTTAATACGCGCCTAAGTAACTCCGTGACTCCCGGGGTAAACCGTGGTAACGCGCACACGATCGGAGGAGCCGAGTTAAGGGAAAACTTGAGTTCTATTTTCGAAGTGTACCGACGTGTTTCGGAAGGCCGGTTGGCGGCTCTTAGCTTTAGTTCAGCCAGTCTCGTCGCTCCGCGCAGACGATCCCGGAATAGTACGGAAGAGTCAAGTCGTTCAGTCAGCAAGACGACTGGTGCACGCGGCGATCGTAGTTTCGTGATAATAGTAAGCCGAGGAGGAGAAATCTTAAAGATAAACAGAAATAGAGATAAACATTTTAATCAAGAGGATCGGTTGTCGTGGATACTGTTAACAGCCCCGTCGAAGGAATTAACAAATCTGGAGGCTGACACGGAGAATAACGTACCGCAGATGGAAGTGATGGATGCTCTGACTCCCATGTCGTCCACAACAGCGACGTCCGCGCCGACCGTCGAGGTTACCGAAGAGGATGGACCTACAGTCGAGGAGAGCTATGAGGTTACCACTACAAGACGCAAAACCGTGCGCACCAGTTACAAGATCCAGGAAGTAAGTTCAGAGATTTCGCATGCTAGGGTGAGAGTTCGATACGTCTGGTGGCGCGTTACATCCGGTATCTATTGGATACACTTTATGACTCCCTGGACATTCTCTAGGTTTATTGTTGGAATCGGTTGTGGCGCGCCATTCGGCATCCTCGGAACGGTTAAGGAAGAGCCTAGGAAAAGTCTTGCAGGACTCATTCGGTAGAAGAGAAAATGATCTCCATTGGCTGGAAGTACTTGGCCAGATTATAGCCGCTCGTGGGTTATTCACGACGAGCGTACTCGATAAAGACACCTTGCGACTGAGATTTGTATGTCTATTTATGGTTGTCATGCAATGTTATAAATTTTACGTAAATTGCACAATAATGTTATGTAAGCCAGAGAGACGCCGTTCCTCGCGCAATGCTGCAAAACACGTGGCGCATTGCAAGAATATCCAACATGCCTATTTGAGATAGAACAGAGACGACCGGACGATTTCGTAGAAGCCATCGTAAAGATTTGACGTTAATGATGTTATCGAAGAATTTTACTTTTCCACGAAGAGGACACGACCTTACGGAGGCGGCTGTCGATACCTTCCTAGTGTGTTGATAATTACTTGTAACTATAGGCAAGCTAAACACTGATCGAAAAGCACGCATCCGATGTTCCTTTTCAAACAGGTTTACATTAACGATGAATCGCCTGAAGCAGGGTTGACGATAAACACCGAACAGTATATGGTATATCAAGCCACTTTTTTATCTCCAGTGAGTTGGCCATTATTGGTGATCTGTTTCTAAAAAAAAAGAAAGTTATATCTTACCATAGAACACTCTAGTAACGAGCTCACAAATATGTACAAAGCTTAATAATCGCCGTTGCCAAACTTCCAAATAGGTAATTGGCAATGGAGATCATTTTTGAGAGCACAAGATGCGTGAAGGAGGTATGAGCACTTGCGTCGAGACATTATGTTATGTCAAAGTAATGGGAATGCGTGCTGATCATTTTCCACTAGATTTTACGTCACTGTCAAAGACGATTTTAGATTTGGCAACGATCTCTTTTCACGTATGGAAACGCGCTACGTAAATCCGGCCGGATAGTCAAGAATCATCATTGGGACGCAACGCTGGGTTGTCAGGCGCATTAATCGTTCTTCGACACGTCTTTAGAATGAATTTCGCACGACGTCATTTGGCCAACTCAAAAATACAAAGAATACGCTAAAAAATATTATTTCGTACCAAAAGTCATAACGCAAGGTTTACATGTTTTACGTATAAACTTGCTCTCCCATGTGAGCCCTGTACTCTCACGTGAGGCTGTCCTCAGATTTTTTTTCTTAATGCATTATTCTCAGACATCTTTTTTGGCCAGATCGACTCTTTAAATTTATTTCTTCTCGTGCATAGGACATATTTTAATCAAAGAGCTGGCTGTGAATTTACGTCTGGATGTGTAGTAGCAGCGCAAGAAGCCGTCGAAAGAATTAGCTCAGATTATTTCGGATCCTCTCAAGAGCAGCAGCATCCTGAACATGTTTCACGGATCTTTCTCCGACAGTGTACAAATTTCTTGGACGGATGAATTATCGGCTTTTATATTGATCACGCGCGCCGTTGTGTCTGAGAGTTGGATGTTGTCTTCATACTGGATAAACACGAGTTTATATTTTGCCAAGGGTAACAAGATTCGTGTCTGTTCACTTGGTTTTAAATCAAGCGACATTTTTTTTTTCACATTCTTACGTGTGCTTCCCATTCCGACGAATTCTACACTCGTTTATATTGATTTTAATTTAATTAGACCAGACACTTCGACCAGACAGATTGTATTCGTGCAAGGCCAAGCCAAGAGTTTTGCAATTTTTGGGAAACGGCGAATCGGTCGGTTCTCATGCAACAGCTGTGTTTTCGCGCTCTAGTTCAATTATTAGCGTTCGTTCTTGGAAGATTTAGTATACTTTTTTTTTTAAATTTAGTATCCTGCATAATATCACCAAAATTTGACAACGAAATACAATTTTTTTTTTACTTACTAAGAACCTGAAAGATTGAAACTCAATAGTCGATTTTATTCTTGTTATGTGTTTATATCAATATTCATAGTTTATCAGAGCCAATACTATGTAAAATTAGAATGATAAATATGTAGGTCTCCGGAGTGTGAACGAAGAATCAAATGTTCCCTTCGACACTCGTGTGTATTTGTGCAACGTGAGGAACCTCTGGTTTCGCAGTTTTCCGTGGCAGTGGTCGCTCACACGCTAGAAATACACATCGACGTCTGTTTTGTAATCGCATTAGCGGCAGCCTCAAGTTTTTCGATAGGCTTTTTTTTGTCAGTCCCGCGTCGCGCGAAAAACACAACAACGTTGCTTCAAGGCTATGGCGTATCTTATCTGTATTTTGATGAAAATTTTATAAAATTTCAATCTGGCACTGCTATCGTTATCAATCATTTTCGCTTTTCCTAGTCTTCTACGAAATTTTCACAGTTACTCGATTCTCCTCGCGATTGCCCGACACTCGTAGCAAAATCAAATTCTTTCGTTACGCGGGATTCCTGACGTTACGATTCGCTATGCCGCATGGGCACGCGTGCGGGTTCAAGGTCGCCGATTTTTCGTTCCAAGAATATTCGTCGCCGATAATAATTTCGTAACGACTTTCAAGAAAGTCCCTGGTATCCGACGCCAGTGACTCCCCCGCGACGTCGCGACGCCACCGTCCTGGGACAGACGTCCATCCATTCCTCGCCCGGTAAATCTGACGTTATTCGCACCAGCTGGTCGCTGCCCAAAGCGCAAAGTTTCACTTTTCAATAGCTAATGGTTGGTTTTCATCGCGCGAAACTTCCCGATTGCGATCTTCCGTTCGCACTGACATTTTAAATATAAAGAGAAGGAAATAACAATGTGGGACGCCAGGCGCCCCGTATCCACAGGTTGGATCCGCTTCTAATTCCGTAACTTTCAGCCTTTGTACACCGAGAACAAATGAGTCCTCGTTCACCGAGATTTACGAATCCGCAAATAGCTGCTTGCCGATATCGTCAATAATTTTTTTGCAATTTTTTATAATTTTTTTTTTTATACCGGCAACAAGATCTTAACGATGAATCGTTACAGGGTGCAACTTCTAATTGATAGAAAGACAAATCTCTTATAAAATATAAAAAATAAAACAAAAAGTCTTCGCAACAACCACGTGGTCAGGAATTCATTGGCGAGCTCTGGTATCGTTACGGCATCCCTGCGGGAAGTAACTCAAAATTATGCCGATTAATTTGACGTCCGGAGCTTTAATTTATCGGCGAAATTTGGGAGCAGCGAAAACGTCCAAGTAATTTATCGGCATTCTCAAGCACTTGGCTAATTGATGTGACAAACTGCCTGCAGCACACGTTTCATACTCGTTAATCGATTTTCATCTTTATGGCTGATTAGGGAAAGAGCACGACGTTCGTTACCGATGTGACCGGTAGAATTATCGAAACGTGAGAAACTTTGTATACCGTGATAACTGCATTAAAAGACCGGAAAGAAAGAAAGCGACCCGGTTGATATTTATTCAGGCGTAACTTTGATCTCTAAAAATATATTTGTCCCTCCAAAACCTCGATTTCATCCTTGCTTTGCTTATTATGACAAACCGTGTTTCCGTGTCACTTAAACGGAAATGCTTAGAACGAGGAAAACTTTAGCTAGACTTTAAGCTCTGTCGGTAGTATGATACGTACAGTGGTATAGGATAATACATGTATAACGGTACTAGCCATTTTCATTTTCTATTTCCTCAAAATTATACCAATTTCAATGATTTTGATATTAATCACTAGTAAATATTAAACTTTGCAACGATATAATAATTCCAGAGTATTAAAGCTACAAGTACAATTTTTAGATTTCAAAATAAATAACTATACGAGTTTTCCCCTACATCCCTAGGCTGTGATATTTATACGTTCTTCACGAACACGTCGGAAGTTATGTCGTGTCGACTCTAGATACGTTAACGTATACGTACGCTTGTCGTTTCTCTGACGAGACCCTGACGTCATTTCTATTAGCCATTGTACTCGGAGATCAAAAGACTGTCTAGAATGAATTATCGGGAGAGCTTCAACCCAAGGTACCTCGATTTTGGATAAAAACGTAAATTTCTAAAAATTTCTAAATATCAATTTTACTAAATGGCAACGGAGCCTTTAAAGATAACCGATCGCGTAAGTGAGGAGGGTCGTGCCTGTTTGAGAACGCGGTACTTTTATTTTTAGGGAAAGAGAAATGAAGAATTTCTTTCAAAGTTTGTTTCCTCATTTTAGCACGGCGTCTTATTGATAACGAGAGAGTAAAACTTTCCAAGTTGTATATACATATATACGTAGGTATCGCTTCTTGATTTTGAGTTCAGCAACATTTTCCCCATTGTACATTCTAAGAGAGACGTCATCGTAGGAATGGAATGCAAGTGTCTATTAGAACGACGCTACATCGTCTTCCACGTTTAATGCGAAGTGAGGATGAAGTTTGCAAGCGGCGAGACTGGCGGCCCGTGGCGCGTCGAGTAGCGCCAAAGAGAAACGTTCAGAAGTTATCATACACAAAGCCTGTTGAGGGCGTGAAATAATGTGATGCAACGGAAGAGACAAGCGTGTCGAGCCAAAAGCCATCCGGGAAACTTACGATTGTTTCGTATCAAGTATAAAATAAGAGCATTTCGTCGCGGAGCTAAGAGAACCATAACCCACTTGAAATGTAGGGGATTCTTGATTTTTTGGAATTTTCTCTAATAAATCATTGTGATTTCCTCATCGTAATTTTCACTTTTACCACACGCAGTCGGTCATTTCAAAAATATCTAAAGAAGAATGGCCTATTTATAATTCATTAATCAAAATGAAAAATCTTTCTAACCGTAATCCGTTCGTTTACTTAAAATTCGAAAATTGTAAAAAAAATTTTTTAATCGAACCAGCGCCATTCACGAATTATGAATACAGCGAGGTGATTGAATTTAAAACTCTTATCGGCTTATCAATCGTAATTACGCAAAGACATTAGCGAAGCGATATCCTTTCGTACCTTTTTTGTGCTGCGAAAATAATTGTTCAAAAGTTTGTATATTCACGCAGTAGTAGATTCACTAGATTTAGGTGTATCTATGATTTCCGTGAAGTCATTCAGGAAGTGTTGGCCAAAAATAAAAAAATTGCTAGTACCAAATAGCAAAGACCGACCTGAGTCGCATCGTTTGCTGCGTTCACAGCGGCACTTTATAAGCTCGTTGATCGCTTCGTTAACATAAGAGAGGCTGTTTCAGTTTTCACCGTGCAGACTTTACTCGTAATGAGCCTCTTTGGGTTTCCGTTTGAGTTCCTGGTCGATGCCTACGGCGTCTCAATTAGACAAGTGACGGCGCCGTTTCGCTGTGGCAATGGACGCCTCACCCGAAATAGTTGAGCTACGTTACTTTGACTGCAGAACGTGAAAAATATCGGGTCATATATGTGCGCCCTAAACAAGGAAGCACCGTTTACCAACTCAAAGAGAAAACTGGTGCGACCGGATGCCAAAAGAAGAAGAGACATCGTCGAGAAAAAGTAGCCACGGAAGAAAAGTGAAGTTCGCAAGATTATGGCAAGTGGTCGATTACGTGTATATATTTATACCTTTAGAAATTAGCGGGAGAAAGTTTTTCCTGGTGAAAGCTTCCCAGAATGAAAGCTTTCGAATGACCTATGCAAGTCCCGCGGGATGACACGTGGATTGATGACTGTTCTGACCCGGCAGACACGTGCAGTCGTAAAGCAGCATTTCTTTTATTTGTCAAACATATCGTTTCTTGCTGAACAAGAATTTATAAATAGTTTACTAAGTTCGACAACCAGTCATTCACCGTTCCCAGTAATGAACTGACTCATACGACGCAATAGGAAAGATTGTTATTAAATCGAATATTTTAATACGAGAATTTTCATTGAGACAAACTTCACGTGATTTGATTACAGATAAAAGAAATTACTGATAACGACGAGAGATTCATATTTTAGACTGGCGTTGCTATGTTTTCGTCCTGCGTCAGCATTAATGGCGGATGAGCGGCCGATATAACTGAGGTAACGAATAGCCTACAGCTGTCCCGTTTATCGAAGTCTTCTTGGCTTGACCCACGGCATTATCCTTCTAGTCTAATTCCGATGTGCAGCCAAACTTCGTTTTAAGACAAGAAAGTACTTCTGATATGCATACAATGTTTATACACTGCAGAAGTCTTGCTATATTACGTCACACGTGGTATACGATCAAAGTTTTTATCAAGAATATACAATTTAAAGGAAAGTACGTACTTCTATTTCTACTGGATATTTAAATGTAGGTCGATTCCCACCTACGTGGATGCTAATAGCTGCGGGTGGTCACCGTGTTCACTCTTTGAACAGCGTTCGATCGAATCAGTATAATCCGATCGAAGAGTAATTTCAATTGTAAAATCAGTACGTTAAATCATTGCCTATACTGATAGTGCAAATGAGTTTAACGAAATGTTTATTTTTCAAAATATTAGCCTGCTCTTTCAATGCCCTTAAAGGGAGAATTCTCGAGGAAAAAAACAAAAGCGTCGAAATATCTCGTGGAATTTCCTTGGCAGCCGCTACGACTCCGTAGCCAATGACAGGTCAACGAGGTATGACAAAGCGTCCTAGAATTCGGGTTGAAAATGTGTTTGGTGACGCCATTGGGACAGTTTTGATTAACGAGAAAATCGTAAATGTTTTTTCATCTTAATCTTGAAAATATCGCGAAGGCCACACGGTCGATTATATCAGAGCGTTTTGTAAGAAAGGGGGGTCGTCCACCTCTGGGTAAGCGAGTAAGCACGTGTCTATGTCAATGGCAAAGACGACTGCTCTCATTGCCCGGTAGAAAGCAGCGTGAGGCTGCTTAAAATAAAAGCCTCACGCCATTTCGAGTCGGGCTGTACATATTTTTAATATAACGAGTGTCCGGCTCTTCCTGGTTGCTCTAGAAGTGTCCGAAACGTCTACGCGGGTTGTTTGACTTCTCAGATCCTTTTTGTAACCTTCTCGTGACACAACAGCTACATACACAAAGGCTGTCTTTGCCGGACACGTGGACCTCGTAACTGTTCATTCACTAAATCTTGTAATCGTCGGCCTGAGCTTTACGCCAATCACGGCCCAAGCTCATCTAGTCGTAAAGGATGGCATAGAGTGGAAATTGAGAAATGCGACGTGGATCTAGTAATAATTCTCATTCATAGAAATGCGTCATAATCTCGAGGCTGAATGGTCCTCTTGCAAAACGTACTCACGCTTATTTGAGATTCGGAAAAGCTCCCGGACTCGCGAAGACTGACGTCAGACGTCGGGGAGCGTAGCCAGGTTACGCCCTGTTACATGTATTCGAGCGAGAAGCATCTCTGGGGCAATATTCTTGTTACCGGTGGTGGATGACGTCGGCGTCGACGTTCATTTCCATACGTCGCGCTGAACACTTTGTTGGAACGCCCATGTAAACGTTCCTGCATCCAAGCTTCATATATTATTAACTGCGCATGAATACGAACACGTGGAACCGATTGAGCAACCTCAGAAAATCGAAGGTCCGTTGGGGAAGGTCTGAGTCCGAGACCCACTATACGCTTCAGTGTGTGTCTTTGAAAAAAATGAAAAAAATATTTAATACCATGAGTAAGTCTAGTCGTAAAAAGAAACGGTGACTGAAGCTGCTGATCTGGCGAGAAGTAAAAATACCAAGCGGCTAGAAGTTTTTTTTTCGTGCGGTTGCAGCATTCGTGGAAAGTTTTGAGTTTTATCCATGACGGTGCATCCGCCCGCGTTAGGGAAGTGGATAGAGAAATATAGTGAAGATGAGTGAAATGAAGAATGCAGCTGGTGATGCACGGCTTCCGTGCAATGTTGGGCAACACCTTCTCTACCCTGGACGATAAAACGAATGTTATGGTTTCGCCGATGGTTTTAACGTTGAATGATTTTTTTTTCAACGACTTGTCGGTAAACATTGTAGAAACACTTTTAATCAACTGTGAGATCATTTAGTTAATCCGACGATGCTCCAGGAATATGAACTGAGTGTATAAGGGTTTTTTCAAAATGTAGAATGAGGTTGTTCAATGTAAAAAAATCAATGTCTTCATTGCATAAGTATTCATGCTAAAACATTTTTCAGGGTACAAGCTTCCGAGCTGACAGTTCGTACAGTAGGTTCCTTGAACACAGCTAAGTTGCTATAGTCTGTCTTTGATAAGTAGCAGAAGAATTAAATAGAATGATATTCGGAGCATCTGGAAAATCTCGTTCAATATTTAACATTCTGGAAGCAGTGAGCTGTTCGTTAAGTATATCGTACATAGAGGGTAGAATACTGGTAATGGTATACATTTAATTTATTTGCTATTAAATTTGATCGGTAATTCAATTTAATGCTTAAGACCAAGCTTTCATTTATTACTTAGCAGCAGGAGCTTATGTTACACAGCTGCCAGCATAAGATACTGACAAGTAATAACGTGTAAAAAATAAACGCTTACACGGACAGCCAGTAATTCACAAAGCAATGGTGAATTGTTTAGAACGTAAATGTCATGGAATTTATGTACATTTCGGATTTTTAAATTACCAATTTACTTAAAACGCGGGTTTCGATAGAGGTAAGGTAAGCTTTTTCGAAATATCGTGGAAAAATTACGTGAGACTTCTTCCACGCGTTCCCATTTATCTTGTAAAAAAATATCTCGGACTTTCTGGAATAATATAGCTGCTTGCTGATTCCCCACCGGATGTCTACTTAGGCAACAGTGCAGATTGGCATTACCCACGTGTCCTTCGAAAATACCTATTGATCATCAGAGTTAGACTTTACGAAAATAACAACGCAGCCATCGGAGACTCGTGACTCTCGGCGTGCAATTTATTATCATACACTTTGGAACCTATAAGAGCTGGACTACTGGTCAGGGGCAACAAGACCTTCGCAAATGTGAGATCTCGCATATAAACGCATTTCACGCTATTCGTATTGATAGAAATTTTATTACCGGTTGGCTGATCGTAGAGCTTCGATATATATAACTTTTGTTGCGGTGTTAACGATTCCGAAATCATCGTGTCGTTCACTTCTGCTGTGAACATATGACGGACATTGGATATACAGTGAGTGTAATATTCTGGGGATTTTCTTTTGTATGGTAAATCACAAGCCGATGACCTTTAAAAATGGAACTGATGTCAGAGCTATAACATATGTACATAGATGCCAGGATGCCAGGAATTTTGAAAATTAAAAGAATTAATTATGAAAAGTACGATATTGCTGGGTAAAATATTAAGTTTACGATTGGCAGAATGCGAGAATCTTTCGTGCCCCATCTGTCGGTTGCGCCGGCGAACTCTAGACCCGATGAGCTTCAACAGTCGGCCAGTTTGTAGGAAACTACGCCACGTAGTGCTGCCACCTACTATAAACATAAGCAACTGTTCTTTGTAAATGATGCAACGTCTATACGGTCGTCTGTAAGGATATTATTAAAACTATCAGAAACGACGAACAAACACCGGTTATATTCTTATCTTGTAATTGTTGATCATTCAAACATAATTATATGGTATCCCTTGTAACCTTACCTTCTTGGTGGATGTAAACGGGCCGTTCCTCATCTACAAGCTTGTTACGAATAATCATGAATCTTCACATTAAGACACAGCAAATCATCAGGGATGAAGCGTGACCCCATCTTTTCGTAAACAAAGGCGATAAATCTGTCGGGGAGCATCGGAGCCAGCATCCCCTTTTATCATTCTCTATAACCGTAGAGATGGTGAATCGTGGGGGTTTTGGCTGTGACGGGGATGCTTCTATTTGCCCACAGTAAATCACTTCTGGGAAGAGAACGTTAAATCATGCGTCTCCAGAACCTCGACTGCTCGCCCCGGCTGGTTGACGATACGATGTCTTCTGGTTCCGTCTCGTCGCACCTGCCAGGCCACGTTGTCCGTTAAGACCCAAGCAACTCCCGGGGACTTTTGGGAATTCACGATGTCGTCTGTAGCCACTATCGAATCCATGTATCCGTGAATAGAATTACGGAAGTATTTGCCAGCAGCAAACTTGATCGCATTTTCCCTGGATCGTATAATTCTTCGTGATCGTAATCGTCATTAGCATCATCCTCCTCCTATTTTATTTACTCCATCATCGGACGCCGATAGTTGTCACGAAAACAGACTTAGACCTGATTGCGCAATTTTCTCAAGACACAATCGCGACGTAATGGCTGAAAGCGCCGTTAGCAATTGAATTTCGTTTTTTCGTAGGCGTGAAAATTAATGGCGAGCCGTAAGAAAGGGAAAAGGACGAGGCAGAAATTTGAGGATCTTACGGCAACCAGGGAAGAGGGGCGGTTATCTGCAAACTCTTACATAAACGGAAGGCTCGCTGTGCCAAATATTATTTCTGCGTTCGCAAACAAACACACTTTGTAGACGATGCGTAGCTAGGTTAGGGAAATTCTGTGGACAGTTTTCGCATGCAGATTCCGTATCTTCAGTTTCGTTTGACTTTACGCATTCACGGGCTCCACAAGGCCAGTATATCATCCTCTGGTAGAAATGTGCTTGGGATGGACCAGGGCCTGTCCAGGTTCCACCTGGGCCAGTTCAGGACTAGCTCAGGCCTCGACGGGTGCTCGATCGTCATAATGAAATTTGTACTAAGTGGTCGGTAAGGTTGCCGAGAATTTTGAAAAATCGCAAACGATCCGAAGTACTTGCCAAACAAAATGGCAGAAGTAAATAACAATTTTTAATTAATCGTATATAAATTTACCGTGAACATTCTTGCCTTATTCTACATAATATTTTTTAGTTACCTCGACTAACGATTTTATATTATTATATAACTCTGCTTCTTAGTACGTTTGATTATAATGCAACTTTGTGAGCCTATAGTAATATCTGTATCAGACATAGCTGTCAGTGCAGCATATGAATACTTGTCAACATGGTATAATTAGCAAGGCGATGAACTGCGCGATTTACAGCCTGTACATACAATACATTGTTCGCAAGGTTGTTTGCAACGCGCTAATATCATCAGTGCAGGGTTACTAGTACTGGCCACGGCCGATCCGCAGCAAATGAGTCGTTAAGCGAAAGTTACTCGCACTAATAAAATCGCTCGCTACTTGGCTGCAGTTTGCAGCTGTGGATAGGTACCTAAGGCCACCCCGTGACGACGTTTAGCTGTGACGCCACGAGTAGCTCGCACGTAGTTCGTCACGATGACGTTCCTGGGAAGGAAAATAGGGAGGAAAAATTGAAAATGAATTTATAAACTGCAAATTGCATAACTAACCTCAAAATTACCCAAGTACATGTATTATGCTACATTTATACTCAGGATTAACAAAAACAGTAACGTTTACCCAAATAGCTTAATATAAATTTTTTACTTGAAGAATCTGTTCCAAGATTTCTATACGTTAAAATTTAATTATTCAATTTCATGAAAAGCATCGCTTCGTGCATGTGTAAACGTCTTTTTGAGCTATTTCCTAGCTTATTATATTAGGCACGTTGGATCCCTGCTCGGAGTAACAAAGCGGGTTTCAATTACGCTAATTGGAAATTAGAAGCCCGCCGAGGACCAGTTAATTGCCGTATCTCGGCGTAATTGACGCTGTTCTCATGGCTCATTCCGTATTTATGCATCGAGCTGCAGCGCAGATCGTTTACTCTGGTGGCGGTCACAGCGTGAAATATTTATTTGCGTCTAAATATCCGTAATACCGGGGCTTTTCCGTATTTCTAAAATAGAACGGAGGGATTAACCGTAATACGAATAGCATTTCGATTCAATGGTCGCTGCATTTATTTGTCATTCCCGTCACGACGTAAATAGCCAGTGTACGTCCCATTGTTTTCGTGAGTGGCGCTGGGCTTAGTGCAGCGTCGTGAAAAAAGCATGCGATTCGTGAGCTTTTACTAGCCAACAGTTTTGTCATAGGAGAAACTATAGGTATGACAAATCATGTATTTTCGTTTAATTCTCCATCAGTTCTTCGGGCAAACGATCCGAGCTAAAGATATACCGGTTGTGAGACTCACTTATCAAATTTGACAGAGACTGAAAAAAAAATTAAATGTCACGAGTAAAGCCATATTTTCTTCTCATTCTCGAATTTAACAGCAAACCGAAGTTTGATTCTATTATATTGAAATGTCGAGACTCGAGATTCTCACTCGTATCTCGGACTTGCAATAGTTTTCAAATGGCATCATAAAACGAACTTCCGGTTTTGAAAATGAAATATAAAAATATTGAGACTCGGTCGCGTGCACAGTAGCTACGTCAGCGAAAAATGTGATAGCGAATATTTATCTCGAATTTTTCTTGACGAGTTTGACTGTGAAATACGAAAAGCGAATCTCAAAACCGATATATTAGCCAGTATCAATTATTCGCGTCACTAACTGGGAGTAACTACTACAGTCGGTTCGAAAAATCAGACTTTGACAGATGGAACATAATATAACCTATTTTCGATATTTCTCCAGGTACAGTAGTCCAAATATGGTGAAATACTTTATACGTCATTTTTCTGTTAATTAATTTTAGACCCCAATGCGCACGCGCAGCAAGAAGCAAGACAGTCAGAATTCTCATGCGAAGTCGCATCAATATCCTCAGTAATACCAGTACCGGCATTTCTAAACCGATTTGTGTACCTGCATACATAGGAAACATGCCCTTGCGGTAAAACACAAACTGGAAATAGATCGCGTAACCCGGTCTAAAGTTCGTAAAACTTCCTTACAATTGCATTAATCGGCATTGTACTTTATCGTGGACGGAAAACGCATCTGGCCACACGAAAGCTTAACACAAAAAGTCTAACCGATTTAAGCAGGTGTCTGCATAGTCGATTTGGAAATTTTATTTGTTCCGCAGTCCCAGCCACGGACCATACCATATATTACATGGCAGTGACATTTACGTTACCATAGATTATAGTTATTGAACTTCCATGCCTTCTTGTTTCGTCCACGTTGCAAAGGAGATTTTCTATTTCGGGGAACACTTATCACGCTGATTATTAGTGTTCTATTTCTACTTGAAGACGCGAGTACACACGTGTACTATAGCACATACGGTCGACCGTAGACTCACTCAGCCTGTAAACAGTTTACTTGCGTATTCTAGTAAAAAGCTGTAAGCTTCGTTCGCAACGAGAATTACGTTAAAGCCAAAGCTTCGAAGAGAGGAGCAGTGCTTCCGCGAGATGTAAAATGAACAAGAACGTCTCCGCTTTATTTCAGGTACTTCGACATAGGATCAGAGGCTGCCGAAGACGCGTGAGCGTTTTATTTTGAGCTTGGGTAATGGCGAATCGGGAGAAGTGCCGATCAGCTAGGAAAATAACGCATACGGTGATCCATATTAAGAGAGTCGTCCCAGTTGCGGATATATATTTTTAAAAAAATTCCACACTAGGCCAGCTTCGGAGTAACGTGCTTTATTCCAAATATTACGCAATTTGTACTGGTGGTAGGTATAGTGTACGAGCTAAAGATTTACATACATATGTCGCGAGTCGCTGGTCTCGTTAGACTTGAAGGTGTCGACAGGACCGATGAAAGACATAGAAGTCCCAAGTCATTAGGAACGGAAACACCAAGCGCCGGAAAAAAATTAACTATTTTTGTATCGTGACTGGACCCACGATAAAACATAACATTGTGTTTTTTCTAATGTCCGTGACGTCACTTATCTACCGACTGATTTTCTTGATTCACGCTGACAAGGACCATCGACGGGATGGGTGTCACGATGGTGACTGTGTCTGTCACGGGATATTATATACGGATTAGTATATTGAAAATTGTTAGGGTTGTCTCTAGAAAATCTCTGGAACTGTCTAGGAAAAAATATTCGTGCAACGACCGACTGATTCATCGTGGACATTTACCATCGGAACAAAGGCGCTTTATTTAAATCCACTGCGATAAATATTCTAAGGGCATCGAGGAAACGTGGGTTCGCTTACGTGTTTCGCTGGGTTTGTCGGTTTACGCGATAAAATTTGCAATATTTTTTTTGTCAAAGTTTTCGAAAAGATATTACAATTCGAGCCCGTCTCTTGTATTTCTTTGGGATTTCTAAGGAGTATCCCTTCTTGAAACAGAGAATACTCGTTCTAGCAATCCTATTGAGTATGACGTATATAAGCCACTATGAACAGCCCGAATCTCTTGGATCTGATTCCTCGATTTGTAAACTCAGCCGGTTCCCGACGTCGTTCCAGCTAATGCATGCGGCCATCAACGCCGCACGCGTCGTCCAAACTCATCGATAACCGTCGGCCGTGCCTTAATTAAACGAGACATCAATGA
Source organism: Trachelus tabidus (assembly GCA_030142655.1). NCBI lineage: Eukaryota > Metazoa > Arthropoda > Insecta > Hymenoptera > Cephidae > Trachelus > Trachelus tabidus. The sequence continues at coordinate 1,245,705 of JARQTI010000336.1, forward strand.
GAGACGTGTCTAAAGTTAGTCCCGTATGCGTAAAGAGTCACCATTTCGTGGATGGAGCTGACAAAGATTTTTTCGAGAAGAATCTGGTGTAAAAAGTATTAAAGATCAATGATAAAAATCAAATTTTATTAAAAAAAAAATCTCGACTCAAAGTACTTTAGGTGTATCTCTAGGTGTCTTCTAGCATAGGACTGGTGGAACGTATGAGCTGAACTCTCCTGCTCATCCCCATCCCTATCCTAATTATATTTATTTCTCCGTATTTCTGGAATTGGACTGACGGGGCGCCGGCCCGCTTGGGCTGTGATGTCTTCTTGCTACCTCAGTCGCGCGAGGCCCACCTCGCACTCCACGCACACGGGGCTTCGGGACGTGGCATATTTTTTGGAATAGCTGGGACTACGATCCCAGTTCGAGAAAAACGGTAACCACGCGAGATTATCGTGATAACGCGCCGTTCGTGAGAAACCAACTGTGATTGTAACAGCATCCTGTGATAACTGTGCAACTTCGAATATTTATATTTGGTAATTCCGACATTCTATGCCAGCCACTTGTACCTGACAGTTTTCACTGTATCCACTTGGACTTGGGGACGCTTGGGATTGTTCAGTTACTTCATTTAACGAGTAGTATTGCTGTATAGTAATGGAAGGTCTCATATTGACTTGAATAAAATATTCATTTTTTAAAACTTTTTCGTCCCTGGCTATTTATTTTTTGAACTCTTTAAGCGTCATGGAGTCATGCACAAGTCCTGGCATAGGTCAATGGTATTAACCCTGCAAAGGTAAGGTACCTTCAAGGTACAATCAAGGTGATTGTGCAACGAGAATTTGAGAGGGAGGGAGAAAGAGAGGGAAATAAATAGTGATTATTCGGTCAAAATTAACGTGGCTTCTTGGGAAAGAAGCGAGATGCGTGCAGTACCGGTGCAGGGTTAAAGTTCATCGCCCAGTTGAGAACTCCCATGTGACCTTAAGAGTACCAAAAGCAACCAAGTGGACGGCGTATCTGCCCGTGAACGTCAAAACTTTAAAGAGGACATCATCAGCAAGAGACCTAAGAAAGGATAGCGATGGCGACTACCGAAGTCTTCCAGGACTGGGACTCACCCCATGAGAACCTGGCGTCAAAGACCACGCGAAAAACTACCCGGACAACCACCAAGACTACCACCAGGCGAGAGGTGAGAGGTCGTCTCTTTGTCAGAGTCAGTATAGCCAACCTAGAGAAATTGTAAGAATACATACAAATGGCGAATCTTAAATTTGCTATCACAGCCGCTTGCTGTCTCTGGTATGTTTTTTTTTACTGAGGAAAAAGGAATATGTCTGGAATTGATGGATGATATCAGCCACTAGGTCCGTTTTTCAAAATTGGAATATTTGTAAATTTTTTAAACACGAACAGCGATTTGGATGGTTTACAAAGAGGCGACGCAACCGCTTGTCAAACTAAGTGCTTAGTTACACTTGTGGATCTTCAATTTTTCTTCATCTTTCAATTCTTTGATTTTTTTTCTTCTACTCAAAGTTTGATGGAAAGTCACTTGAGTAAGAATTCTTTTTTCTTTTCTCTCGCAACGATGGTACCCCTGACTGATTTAACTTCAGGGTACGTATGCTCTTCGACCGTCTCGAGGTATTTTCGAAAATAACGCGTTGATTCACACCCACCCGCCATATCCTCCTTGAATCCGCCCAGTCGATATATTCTCCTACAACTGAGTTGGTTTCTTTTATAAGCTCAGAATTTTGGCATCAGATATTTTATACTAATAGTATGGCTTACGTTAAGATTTTTAGTTTCACTTTTCCATGCGTCATTTCATTTTATTTGTGTAAAATTTTTTAATGTTACATGTTTGAGATTATGCTACGACTGTACATACAGATCACTGAATATAAATTGACTAAATTTTGAAAATGAATGTGAAGTTTTTTCGAATGCTGTAAATTTTATTTTAATCAGATTTTTTGGCAGGAATTCTTTTGTGAGTGCTCGAATGACACGTGACGCAGTTTACAGTTGGATGAATAAGTACCTGTCCATGGTTGAAAACGTGACGCGAGCCACGCCAAAAATTTCCTTCCTCTCTTCTAGACTCTTGGTCCGTTTACCTAAATCCACGGAATTACGTGACGAATTCTCAAGAAATGATTCAGTCTGCTTGCACTGTTTATCAAAGCCGACATCGACGAATATCTATGGCCTATTCTTAGCCGTCGGGTTTGTACAAGATGATTGGTCGACTTTCAGAAACCGCAAATCCTCCGTCTCGTTTGCACGTGCAGTTCAAAATTGCCACTTGCGTAAAAGCACGGTTAAATTTTTAAAGAAAAAAAAGTTTAAAATTGAAATACTCGTTTAATAATAATAAATCATGTTCACGTGTATAGATATGAAAGAGTGTTCCATCTTTAAAAATAACATCTCCATTATCACTGACGGCTGTAAAAGAAAAACTGTCAGAAGCCATATTTGTGTCTTCGTAAAAGCCGTTTGCAATATCAATGACGTGAAATACGCGAATCGCCGATATTTTCGAATAACTGTTTTGACGAAATTCTTTGAGGTTATTCGAAAATGTGAAAGAGATGAAAGATTTTCATCGGCCAGCAAAGTTTCTTTGTTCCTAGAAAGCTCGACGAGTGTCCAAGTTCGAAGCTTTTCCAGCTATGAATAGATGAAGCAATGTGGCGTACCAAGGATGCTACGTGAAAAATACATATAGAATCGTTGCCAGGACTCAAGGCTGATTCTAAACTGCATTGCGATAAACGCGAAAGAAAATCGTAAACATTGCAAGAAACTTCAGCCTCTTCCACACGGGTTGCTTGTGTCGATAAATTGCTTAGTGTCAATTCTGTAATCGTTATCTGACAGACAGATCTTCAAATTGACAAGTCGAATCGCATTCCCGTCATTTAGATCTTAACAGATCACTTATGTCCTCGCGGACTGCAATATAAAGTGCGCCTTTATGCTTGGCAAAGCTTTAAAGGCTAAAACGACTTTATGGATTCCGACGACATAGTCCGATACAAAGTGCATGTCAGGAAGCATTTGGCAGTCATGACTCGAGATCCTAATCGCATTAGTTCTGCTGAACGTGCCAGTTTTCATTTCGCGACAGATTCTATGCTTCGCTACATAACGAAACGCTTATTAATCGACGCAGCCCATTTTGAATTCAGGGCCGCACAAGCTAAATATAATTATTTCAGTGATTGGTGGGATGAAAATTTTAATAGACGGAATTAAATTGTATTATTAAATAAACGTTGATCAACATATAACCTACAGTTCTTGCAATGGTAAATGCACGTCTACCAAGATCATTTGAAAACTGGTTTTCCTCGTGACTTGAGTCTTGCGAAAAATTCCCACGTTTCTTACACCTCGGAATTTAGTTATTCGAAGCAGATGCGCCATAACTCTCAATGATAAACACCAAGGTCACCCGTTAGGAATTTTGGCCGATTGCAAATTCTACATGTACTTCGCTCTTATAAAGGGGTACTTGTAAAGAGGAACAGCTGCTTTATAGGGGTTATTACTATCGTTGACGTTTCGCGTCGCGACGCTCCAAACTGATGACGCTCTTGTAGTTGCACCGTTACTCGCAGGTTTCCCATGTTTACGAAAAAGCTTCGCGTCTTTCACCCGGACGGAAATAGCGGCAGTAACGTCCAAGTAGAGTGGAAAATTTCTTAGGCTAGGGCGAACGTCTAGGGCCGGTGAGTGTGACGTTTGAGATATCCTACCGTGACGATTCGAACCGTCGGAAATCATAGATTCCGCATTTATATTTTTAATCGACATATGAAATTCCACGCAATAATATTATTCCTCGAGTTCTCGGCCATTTTTCGCTATCAAGTTAAATTAATGCTTAACTGCATTGCCAGTATCTCTGGTACATGTTGAACGTGCAAATTTATGCCTTTTGGCAAAGTTCTCATAGAAATTTGGCACGTAACATTTAGTACCTGCTGATGATGCTTTCGATGAATTTTCATGACATTAATTAACGCCTTTTAACAATTACGATCAATAAACTGTCTTTACGCAATACATATCACACGTGTATGAAAATTCCTCCTACTCTTTCAAGCGAAATATCCTATATCATTATCGCGTACATTTACCGTAAAAAATCTATAAGCATTGCTATAGCTAGTTTTGAAAAATTTTATAAAAAAGTATCCAAGTGCACGAGTTTCAATCGTTGATTTCCCAAGCAATATATACGTCCACAATTCACGTATCGAAATCGCTACTTGAGCGTCTCGACGATTTCGAGATAGCGCATATGTTACCACAATTCAAAACGCATGACGATCCTTGTCAAAATGTTTCGACCCACTTGGACGCTGTGGAAGTGTGGTAGAACGCGAAAAAAGTGCAAGAACGAAATCTCTTTCCGTATGCGAATTTGGTATTCATTGATTCCTATAGAACGTATAAGAGAGAAGTGCCATTCCGGTAGCGGCTGATCTTGCGAAACGATAAATTGCGCCTGGCGCATCCTTTTACTTCATCTCGTAGCATTGAGCACGACTTTTATGAGATTCCCCGGTAAAGGATAGATGTGTTGCTAGATAGACCCAGACAAGCAAGCAAGATCCAAAGTGAAGGATGTTTCGCAACGACCTCAAAGGCTGTCCCAGAGTGGAGTCTATCGATTTATTTTCCAGGCGTGGTTCAGTGCCTGTAAAAGACCGCCCGTTGAGTATTTAACGTGTCGAATATTCTGCTGATAACATACGGCTAACGTTCCACTTCCGGGGAATAATTTTACTGACTTCGGCTGAGCCATCCTATGAAACTAAATATATTGCGAGCTTCGGTTAAACGCATTGCAATACTTGACCCGAACCGCTCAGTGTTTCCTAGTCCGGTTCTAGCGACTTCATTCGCTAGGCCAAGGTACAACGACCTGTACTGCTGACACGGTTCTTTATGCCTGGACAACATATAATTTTAAAAATAACTAGTTTATAAAACTGAAGCGATATCTATGCGTAAGATGAACGTTGGCTAGGGGATTTTCTTAGTTTGCGAGATGCTGTATGATTTTGAAAATTTATCATGGACCAGTCTATGATGGATCTAAGGCATTGGTTCCTGGCTGAGGACGTTGATCCGCGTAGGATGCACGAGTAAATAAATTAATATCTTTCTCAAACAAACATGTGACCAGTTAGTATTTATACTCTGACTTCGATGTGAACTCAGTGAACGAAAGTACAGCTGCCAGGAACGCCCTCGAATTTTCTACCCACTGAACTCAACCGGTGAGATAATCAGTGATAGTGAAGATCGACTTTGAAATATTTTTCTTTATTGATAATTATTTTCAGCATGGTTCAGATGAAGTATAAATGGTATCAATTGTTGAGATTTTTTTTTATCATGACGAAGCCTTTACTCCGTCTGGAACGTCCTCTGAAGAGGTCAAGGAGGTACGACCGAAACCTTATCAGCTTCACTGAATGATCTTGCAGCACACTTCAAAGTGTGGCAATTACCAAGCTAACGGGTGTGCGCGAATTGCATGTCAAAGAGAGTAGGATTATTTAAATGGGTTCTCACGACAGACGAATAGCTGTTCTCGCTCCCTCGGGATACTTTAGCAGTCCCAAGAGATGAGAGAAGTCACTCCGAAAGCTTGACTCTAATGATCCCCGCAGGGACTTTTCTGGGACACGTAGAAAGTGAAGCACGTGCGCCATAGGGAATCTGGTATCACGATGTACGTGAACTAACGGTAACTTTCGCAGGCCTTGGATTTAATAGGAAGACACGTGGGAGTGAATCATTTGTATATTTTCATAATCAGAAGCTTTGATTACCATAGAGTCTAATACTTTCATCACAGGTAGACAGACAGCTGGGTAATAGAAAGAGAGGCTGAAGGCATTTTGTTAGTTTTTCGGTATTTCTAAATGTCGAGCTGCGTGATTACATAAATACGTGCCACTGCGCATGCGCCTCAATTTAAACTTGATTTACACTTAGCAATGGAAAATATATTGCGGTTATTCGATTATTCGTCTTTCCATTTTAACCCGTATATTCGCGCAGGAAACGTACACACGTGCAAAACTCGCGAAGACGTTCGTACGTGCGTGGCTATTTACAAAAATACACTTAAACGACTGCGCTATTTCCAACTGGCTGATCGATTCACCAGCATATTTTCAGAATGTACCCGACCTTGTCGGCCATTGTGGTTTTTCGTTTTACGATGTCAGATGGATAATTGAGATGTCACCGTTGAGTAATATACCGGTGGACACGAAAAGAAAATAACAAAGATTATAATTTCCCACGTGGATTACGTAACCTATTACGAAGTCACGGATTCTTCACTAAGGCTTTGTATAAAATTCAAATTTTACGGGGTGCCGTCGAGAATTCTAGACTTTGAGGTCGCTGACATCGAAGTCTATCCGAAACTGAAAAGTCTTGCCGATCTGGGTTGAGTGGCACGTAAATAATCGCACATGTCAATTCGGCCTAAGTATAGCTGAACATTAAAGCACAGATGTGTACGTGCCTTAAACTTTACGCAGTCTCGCTTCGTTGCAGCTTTCAGCTAGCACGACAGCATGGAAATTGGCTTGAAATATTTTACACGGACGTTTCCGATCTCACTTGTATCGCGTAATAAAAGTTTTTGTAAATAAATAAAAATATGTATATTATTGTTATATTTATATATTTTGTATACACATGTATACACATATATCAACAATTTTTGAAAACACTCCCATCCTCTGACGTCTGCACGTCTTTGACGTAGAAATTTAAAAATAAATCTGTTGCACCAAGATAAAAAAATGTTTTAAATATTACGTCCGAAAATTGCTTATTATATCGGGACTGTTCTTACGAGTCAAAAATTTTATCAATACCATCGTTTTTCGTACTCTCTCAATTTTTCACTACCGATACTGACTCGTCTCTCTCATCACGTATAACTGTCGTCATTTGTATTCCTAAGATTTCAAATACATTCCGGCTGTTCGTATGTCCATAGAATGTTCTATGTCCACCAAGAAACACTTACGATTTAATTGCCGATTACAAAGTCGTAACGTTATTGTTGATGCGTGCTCGCTAAGGGTTATGAATAAAGGCTGATGGAAGAGAAAGAGAAACACGAGAGAGCTCGTGTAAGGAGCGACGTATCGCTTGGAACAAAGGCTGTGACGTCCCTTGAATTTTCTACGACCCCTTTGTCTTGGGCATTCGTCATTCCGCAACGTGATACGTGGGAAGGGGACCACCTTACATATTAATCGCAACAAGGAGAAGAATTTCCGTCTCGCTGTTGGAGAATAAAAATAGAGAGACTTGAGATTAACAAAGGATCCAGAGTGGAAGGACGGGACGCTAGGGATTACTGTAAGATCCTTAGGGGGAGTTCACGACAACAATAAAGCCGATGGTTTCGCTTTAATAAGAACAAAGAAAAGTGTTTTCATTGCTTGGTATGCGAATTTGAAATCGTGGGGAAAAATTAGAATTCTCGCAATGGCCGCCAAGCCACCTATTTGCGGAGCGGGTTCGAAATACTTTGACTCCGTTGACAAAGGTCAGTAAGAGCTGGATCAGGATCTATGCGATTTATCCGATCAACGCGTTCTTGTTAGTCTTATTGTTAGATGTACACATTGGATATGTATATTATATAGCTGTTATTTAAATAGTATCTATATGTTAGAGATCGGTGCATAATTTTGAATTATTATTTCTATCCGGTTTACGTATCGTATGTTGTAGATAGGTTTTTTTTCATTTACATCCCACGAATAACATTGAATCTAGCATCCGTAATGACTTTATCCGGCACGCTGAGATCGCATCCTTGAACACGGCAGTGGGCGGAAGGCGGTACTAATTTGTGATTTAGCCCTGAAAACTGGAGCAAAGCGACGATAAAGCGTTTCGCGAGCCACGTGGATATTGCAAACGTAGGATGATACATGTGGATCCAGATGTCCTATGAAAATAGTGTCAAATTCTATATATATGCATGTAGATACATTACGAAATTCTTAGAGTTGCTAAAATCTGTTGTAGCAATTACCTTCTGTCTGACTTGACAAGAATCCACCTACTTTCTGACGTGCTGATCCACGAAGGCTGTACGATATTTTATAATCAGATATAAACTCGTCTTTCCATTACTACAATGACACGATATTGGCGAATATTTGTGAAAGTCCGTAGTACTGTGTGCGTGAATTGTTACGTTTCGTCACGCTAGCTTGGTTAACGTCACTACCGACACGTGGGGGAACCAAAGTGACGGGTAAATCGACAGTATAGGTACCTTTGTACAATTTACTTTGTACACGTAAAATAATGTAATGGATTAATTAATTTAATTTTCTTTCTCTTATCGGTTATTCAAATTTTCATTATTCTCACTGATAATAGAATTATCGTTTTTTAGTCACGAGAGCGTTCTTCCTTCATTTTGAAATGGTTCTTATTGGACGCAGACAGCAATGTAAATGTCACGGCTACCATTCGCGTCAGAATTATATTCGTACTGCGGTTAATTTTACATTGTGCTATTATTAAGGATCGCGTATCATTGCGAAATTATAATAACAGACTTTGCGTCTTATCGAGGTAGGATAAAAATGATCGATTTCGACTCTGTAAATTATTTCGACCCCAATCGGTAGGTTCTCACTGCTCCAGTTAATAATTAGCCACATTATCCGATCCAATGTAGGTAATTGTTGTTAGCGCGTATAGACTATACGTGTTCTGTTTTTTCCATGCTAAACTCTCACGGTGAAACTCGCGTGGGAAGTTGCTCAGGAATACATCTTATTTTTTGCTCTTTTAAGTTTCTCCAGATTTTCCTTTTCACCGGATACCACGAAATTTCACATTTTATTAAAAAAAAATATTCTTTAATTATTTCCCATGCCCAGGTATCTGCATACCTGCCACAGCCTTCGACTGTAAAACATAACGATTTCTTAACTCATCATTCTTCATTCATGAATCACGGACCGGCAGCCAATGTTACTCCATCGCCAAGACTATCTCCTATCTCCCGTAAAACGTCGTGTCTTTTGACAAGAGCAAATAAATATTGCCACGGTTTTCAAAGTGATATCATCGTCGCAGTGCGGTCTCGCATGATCTCATCAGACGGCAGGGCAGGCTCATAATATTCTTTCCACGTTTCACAATTAATTACACTGGAATTTTCCTATATCGTAGAATCGTTTAATATAGCTTATCGTTACGACGATATTGATTATTGACCTTTGGCTTCCACAAATTAACATATCGTTAATAACCTGGTCACTTGATCTATGATAAAATAGACTTGAACGTAGTCACGAGTTGTTCGTACCCATCGTCCCCACTGTCACGCTTTACAATACCACTTCTCGTACGCTACTCTCCAAGTTCCAGCATAACACTCAGTTGTTTAGTGCCATTCGCTCCAGCAGTTTCAACTTCGAACTTGTGCTATTCCCTTGTCGCAGTGTTTCCTTTATATTTAACGCGTTCGGTTTTCACGCCGTAGTATCTTTTCTTACGTGCACAACAATTGGCCCCCTGTTTTACGTATAAAATCTTAGGTTGAATAATTTTTTACGATATTTCCGTACAACAACCTGAACAGTTGTGGTGTTTACTTAAAACTAAAAAGTACACAATTTCAAGGTAAATATCTTGTAAATGTATATAGAGACATAAGATTAAATAGCATACTATGTATAGTGAGAAATAATATTTCTGATCACTGACCTGCCTCAAGCGTGACTTCACGTTTCCGGCCTCGCACGTGCTTCTACGATCGATACGTGAGCGCGAGATTAAATTTGCAAATTCACAGGGAGCGTAAAGTCTTATGGTACATAAATTAAGTTTATAGATACGAAGCTTGAGTTTTGTTTGAATTGGAATTGGTGTATTTGATAATTGAAACTTTGGAACTAGAGCAACTACGTATTCGATAGATACTTTCAAATTTTTTAACTCCCCGTATTTGGCTGCCCTGCTTCACGCCTCGAGCCAAGACCTGAACAGGGTTTTGAAATTTAGGTTTATAAGGAGTTTTTATTTAGACGCTGTCGATTAATACTTAAATGGAATTGACGGAAATTGACTTTATCTTATTGCAGAAAGATTTTTTTTTCAAAAGCAATTTTGACTTCCGTCATTAAGCAGTTTTGCCGTTATCCACTCTGCGATTAAATTGATCGGAAAGCGTGCCGTGTCTTTCCTTCGATATAGGTACTGCCAATCCGAGAATAAGATTGGTCACGCTGGTTCCGCTCGATTTTAGTTGATACCGATCGGCACGTTTGACATAATGACCCAGTCTTGGGTACATTGCCTCCTTTACACTTTCCCAATCATTGATCTATATAGTACAACCAACAAGTAAAATATTTTCTAAATCAGTGAAATTGATAAAAGTGAAGCTTTTTCTTGATTTTTCATTAAAAGCAATCCAGCTAAAACATGGAGTAGGATCGTGATGAATATTGCCGATGGCGTTAGAAGTGAAAGGAAGCGTATAAGTGAAATCAGAATTGATCAAGATCGGAACTTCAATCCTTAAATGGTCGAGGAACCGTATGAACCATTGTCAAGTAACACGTAACTTGCATAATCGTTTGGTCCAGGTAACAATAATATTTGCGCAAAATGCTATTCCATAGTACATAATGAGACCATGAAAGATTTGAAATAAATGGCATTTCCGTTTTAATTTTCACAAAAAAATCAAAATAATTTTTTTTTTCAATAATCATTACCGTTCACAAGTATCTCTCAGCTACTTGCGAGTCTATTATCGATGAATCTTTGAAAAGTAATCAGTTCACCTGTCGAAGTTAGCACGAACGTAGAAGCGTATAAACAATAAGGATTGCTTATTTAACAGTTAAAAAATTATAAATTGTGTAATGCAAATGGGGTCAATCGTAAATTGATGATGCGTATCTCGGATGTATCCATGCAGGTTAGTAAGTGCATTACACTATGCGTAAGTAACGGCTACATGCATAATAAATAAGTAGTGGTTGGGAAGATCATTACCGTTATCCTGAAGTAGGTACCAACCATTGCGTGATGCCCATAACGTGCATTAATGGTCCAGCTGCTGATAATCGACTCCAGGTATTACAGCGTAAGTCTTTACTTATTCATCGTAAGTCAGTATGCCATCGGATAAGCAAGTGCGTCTGATTAACTCGTAGTTGTGTCCCAGTAGCGCAACGTCCGTTTCTAATATGCAGATGGGAGAGATCAGGGGGACAGGAATTACGCGTGACCTCGAATACTAACAGAGGCCTTACGACTTTGCAGTAAGACGAATCTTGTGAGCAGTACCAATATCTAGATAAAATATATTCTATGCATATTTGTGGGAACCATCGACCTATGTGGGAGAAAAATAAGGTTTGAGTTATAGATTTAAAAATTCGAAATTTGATTTGTAACGAAAATGAATTTTCGTTAGTAGGGTCGATTCGGTCCAGACGCTCCGCATTTATTCCGGATCGTCCCTTGAAAATGACTCATCCGCCGGGTTGTTGAATTTTTGAATTGTAAGATACACGAAGATTATTTCAATAATTTACATACCGACGAACGCTAGTAGTAATATTCAATGCATAAGTATATTAGTATATTTTTGGGGTCATTATGATTGACAATGTTATTGTATGATAAACAGGAAAACTTAATTTATCTTAGTTTGTACTAAGCGATTAGCGTTGGGTTAAAGTGGCGGCTTTTCTTTGGACTTTGAAGGGTTGTTTATACTGGATATACATGTGTATGCATATAAAGATAGCAAGGATGGTTTTATCGGTTCTGGATGGGATGTTATAACTGGTAACGGTTCTCGTAGGAGAACCGCAAAACAGAGGTAAAAGGATAAAAGTCAACGGGAAGAGCGACGTCCCGTAGAGAAATGAATGAGAACGCTCTAAATATATTCCATCTTTTATGGACGGCCGGACAAGTCTTTTAATTCTCTTTCTTTGGACGTCCGGGACTTTGCCGGTGTTGCTTGGCTGCCATCACAAGCGACTGTACCTACAACGCCAATTTTATTTTAATCACACGCCTCCGCGTTCGCCACGCAAATTTACGACTCTTTGACTCGCAATTCGCACGCCTGTTGCTCGTCCAATCATACGCCATAACGCTCGTGTCATCTTTTCTTTTTAAATTTTTTTTTCTATTTTCTTACCTTCTTTTTTGACGGATGGACCGAGGTTCTGTGGATGAGCTAATAGCGTTACAACGATCGAATTTTCATTGGATTTTTCCACGACGTTCCACTGCGTCGTTTGCAACATGGAAAACAAACGTTTTGTTTTGGTTACTGATATTATTAGAAGATAGACGCAACTGCTTGCGCAGTTTTACAAATATATAGAACATTTTATTAGATATCTAAATCCCTCGGTAATCACGTTGAATAGAGTTCGGAAAATAAATACCGATCACACTCATATTTGTAGATGGACAAAATGTATAGGCAGTTTCGCGAAAAAATTTGATAATAACTCTAACAAGTACTTGTCTGGCATGCAATTATTTTACACGATTCTTCTCATTGCATACGTTAATATATACACGTCATATGTATGCCGTAAAATTCTACAAAGCATCATTAGCAATAAAAGAATAATGAATGGTACAGTAGGATTTTTTTTTATTATACTTATTGTCATCCAATCTGTCGCTTCTCAAGTATTCGTCTGGTTCATTGTAAGCGCAAACGTTCGTTACGATGGCTGGTGCTAGGACTCGTTTTATGAGCGCTCGAGGGAGTAAATTAATTGGAGAAAAGAAAGCTTTGCTCCGGAGTCGAGTAGTCATTATTAATACGGGCCTAGGTCACGGGCGGCAGATCTTCGTTGGTACCGGCTAGTTAGTTCGCGAGAAGGCCAGTGGCCGCGCTCGTGCTCACTATAAATAATCATGGCGCAGGGATGTCCAAGTATAGCCCGTTGGGAGGATGCCAGCCTGCGAGGAGGCCTCAGCTATTTCTGTTCCTGTCGCCGCTAGCGCTACCGCCCGAGGGACTCTAATCAAAACTGCGTTACCGAGAGACGTCTGCCATTTTTTGGATTGGCCACTTCCTGCCCTTTATTCACACTGATCTTGACCGTTATCTGGATAAGACGACGCGATATTGTAATTTGGAATTTTGGCGCTTTCTTTATTAGCGTCACTTGTGTACGTCCTGTAAATGCGTTACCGACCGTCGGTTTTGTAGTACATATAGACAGTATATATATATATATATATATTATATAGATATAGAAATTTTACACAATTGACGTTTTAAATAAAGAATAGGACGTTCAAATTATGGATCATAAGAATGCTTAGCTTTTTTGCAAATCGAATGTTTTAGGCAACTTGGATATGGAGTGCCGATGATGGCTCGTTGATGTTTGTTTATTTTTTGTTGGCAAATGGACGGAAAATTTTAAGGATTGTATGATTGCCTTAGTTTTTTGGCTCTTTCATACTCTCGTCGTGAAATATAGTTTTTTAATATTTAATTATATCGGAGAATAATAGTTGCATAGGTGTTTAAAGAGTGTTTACTTAACTGTTTTAAATACTACAGGATGATTAAGATTAAGTTAAATATAGATAACTATTTTCACAATTTTGCACCAGCTGTTTTGTGCCTTTAAAATAGAATGATGTGGGCATATCTTTAAAGGGACTAGAGAGTACATTCTAATGTCATATTGAAATATTGTTATTATACGAATGTTTTATTAATATATATTAAATTTATATATAAACGTAGTGCATGCAAATTTTTGCAAGCTGTGCTATTACTTACGTAATACTTTATTACCAAAATATTGTACGCATCGTACGCCTTTAATTCTCAATCATTTCTTTCAAAAATCCTTGTCAGTAATTGTAGAATTTACACAAACATGCATGCACTACGCTACGATAAAGGCAATTCATTAATTCTTTGTAATATTTATGATTTTCGTGATATCAGATTCAAAATAGCAATTAAAACTCTCCTGTTTTCTTAACGCTTTCACTGATTCATTAAAGGGAAAAAAGAGCAAAATGGCCGTCGATTTTCTGGCTTCGTCTGTCAAGCGGTTACTGTATCTGCTACAATCACATACAATTCTGATAATATTTAAATTCAGTTGTTCTGCCGTAAATTTCAATTTATACTGCAGAAAAAAAGTGTACAGACAAACGAAGTTCCAAACCACGTCTAACAGCTATAATATTCCAAAGTACGGAGCTGTATGTACGCGTTGGGAAATGAATTTAAAAATAGAAAAGCCATGCTGCGGTATTGCAACCTGCTGTCAAACTTTTGGCGGGAAACAAACCGTACGAATGAATATTTCAATAATACCATTTTGCTGAGTAACATAATAATACTAAATTCTTACCATTTATTGTACACTTATTGATAAAGAAATTCCATAAGCGATAATCGTGTTTTCAAATGAACCGCCATGCGTGCTAACGGCGTCAAATCTGCGCAAGGCAAGTACTCTGCCGACATTTTCTATAGGCTGAGCCTATACCATGAGCGTATACCACATTTATTATAATACTTCAGTAAACGATACGACAATACTTGAAGAATCTTACAGTGAAGTTATAGATTAGATTGAGGATAATTATACGTATCTCGGCCAATCAAACTATCAATTGGATAGGACGCGAAGGTTATCTTGATAACGTTGATAGAATTCATACAAAAAAGGTAAGATCTGACAGTGTGCGGTTGTCAGGATTCACAATCTTATCGTGAATATAGTATAGTCTGTAAAGGGCGCTGCCGCATTCGTGAACTGGTCAGTAAAGTGTGTGTCTGTGATAAAAAAGTGGGTGAGGTTTTTAATTTCTAAAGTTTTGACAAAATTTGTAGCTGGGAGAATCACATTCTCAGGGGATAGCATAAAGGTAGATTAATAGATGTTTAATTAAAGGCCAATTAGCTGTGGCACGATTAATTTCTTAGTGACTCTGATGTTGCGTGGGTTGTCAATTTGGCAAACAAGTTGTCAATGAAAATCAATCCCAAATTATTCAGGTCAGAGGGCATCAGCCGCTTTGGAAGCTTGCCGAATTTAATTTCCAATCGCTCAGTCGTCCGTCAGTCGATTACGAGCTTTCTTTGCATTGAGGATGCTCATTTTCGTGGAAATATTAAATTTTCAGAGAGCGTAGCGTCTAGCTTGTGACAGACTCTATTTGCACTTTTGTTTTAATCGAGTGAATTGTGTTGACGGCAGTTGCGAATTATGCCTTTTCTGCAATTTCAGTTTTGTTCTTCTTGTTTTCTGACTTTTTTTTCATTTGTGCGAAAGATGAACGTGTTCTCTGTGACAACAAAAGCACCGGATAATTCATTGTTCTCTTTGATCCTCTAAAGTCTAGTATCAAGATATACTTTGTCCCAGACTAAATAAGATCAGTGCTTATTATTTTCCTAAATGTTCTATACTTGGGAACGGGTAGTGAGTGCTTTAACGCTCGTGGTTAAACATGAAATTCATTTATTACATATGTAATATATATATAAATTTGTAAATCAGTAAATGTAAAAGATTGAATACTATTATAAATGATTAAATTAATAACATAGCTAAATTTAATTTGATTTTCTATGTATGTGGATATATGGATATTACTATTACAAGGAACTTCGTATTTATTCAAACAGTGCTATTAATTATGGCCTCAAAAAATTATAAAATTACTGGAAAAAATAGTTATAATTTAACAGGGCTTGGCATCGCATCTTGAGTAGTAAATCTTATGTAGTTCAATACTCTCAATGACACTATTATATTTTTTGTAATTTGTTAAAAATATTTGTGTATTGGACGATATTTGACTGTTGTGTAATCTGTCATCACCTGCAGCAAAATGTCTCGTCGACAATCCATTGCCTGGGAAAGGTTAACTGAACGGCGTATGTCTCGTGATTTTCAGACATCAGCATCAACGAAAACAACCACCATGACAACTGCAGCTAAGCTATATGGCAAGGATTTGAGCGAGTATGACGATGTTGATGTTGATGAGTTACTTTCTCAACTTTCTCCTGAAGAGATCAACATACTAGCCAAAGAAGTTGATCCTGATGTAAGTATAATTATGACTCTCAGCGACTGCATACTACATATAAAATGGCTATGAGGAATACTATAAAGCGAATTAATTATTTTCTCAGGACAGTTTCATGCCACCATCACAGCGTTGCAGCTATGAGTGTGACAAGGATCCCACGGGACCGCTCAACCGCAAGAAACTTATTGATCACATCAACAAACAGGCTCTGGAGACACCTGATATTCCAGAACTGAAGCCTTATGTACCAGGCGTTGTGCGTGGTAAAAAAGTAAGCATCCAATTCCTCATATAAATAACGCGTGTGATTTTTCATTGAAAAAAGTATGACTAACAACGATGATGACTAACGATGATGTGTAAATTTGATTTGGTGAAAAATTTCCTAATGGCAGTGTACTGTGAATCAGGTGTGAACATAGGAAGGCGTCAGATTGCCTATTTCTACATATAAGCTTCTGATTCTTATGTAACAGCCTCGAAGGTCTTCACTTACCATGTGTGAAGATATATCGTTAAGGTTCTAATACCATGAAATACATTAAGAATGTGTTATGCAACAAATATATGAAATGAGACAAATGAAGAGAAGTTTTCTGTGTGGCAATATGCATGTTTTTATTTTATCTTTGTTCAAGTGGGTGCCACCACCACAAGATAATACGAAAGAAAAGGAAGCTGATGAACAAATCGCCATTGATCTGGGTGATGAGTATGAACACGCTTTATCTTCTGCTACCCAGGAAGAAATCATCGATCTTGCCGGTACGTAGATGAATCTCGATTCGTTGAAATTCTCTATCTCATTTCCGAGAAATGAAAATCGAATAATAAATATTATCATATCCATTTTCCACAGCTATTCTTGGTTTCCATTCGATGATGAATCAGGATCAGTATCACGCCTCTCTCTTGAACTCCGGGCAACCGGTTGGTCTGGGTTGGGATGGAATTACAAAGGCTAGTCAACCAAAGGCTTATCCAATGGAACCGCCAAACAACACAGATGTCGATGCCACCATCAAACAAGTTCGCGAAGACGATCACAAACTTGTGGATCTGAACTGGAACAATATCAAGGTGAGCAAACAATATTTCTTTCTGGAAGAAACAGTTATACCATAATTATGGTACAAAATTATATTTTTCTTTCTGCAGAATATTTCCGATGAGAAATTCACTCAGCTGTTTGAAGCGTTGGAGAGTAACACACACCTTGAGTCCTTGAGTTTGACCAATGTAGGACTCACTGACAAGACTGCACTTAGACTGGCTGATGCCATCGAGAAGAACTCCACTCTCAGAGTACTGAAGTAAGTCTTCCTTATGATGCATGGGTATTGATTTTATTTGATTAAAATCTAAATGAAAATTGTTTTCTTCTAGCGTTGAAACAAATTTCATTAGCCCATCTGTGATAGTGAGGCTTATTAAGGCCCTTCTCAAAACGAAGTCGATCGAAGAGTTCAGATGCTCGAATCAGGTCAGTGCTTAGCAATATAGAAGATGAAGGGCCGATAAATAGTAGAATGCCTATAAAGTTCTCATGAACTTTTTTCTTCTCTATGTGTTTAGAGGTCGCAAGTGCTCGGTAATAAAATCGAAATGGAAATCACACAATTGGTAGAGCAAAATCCTACGTTGCTCCGACTTGGTCTTCACCTCGAATTCAACGATGCAAGACACCGTGTTGCGGCGCATCTACAGCGTAACATCGACAGGAGTGAGTACCATGCAAACATTACGTCCTTATTGCTCCATAATTTTTTCTCAACCATGTCGAAGAGTACAGTAATGCATGGGAGCCCCGAAATAGAGCGTAGAATACTGCAAAACCGTGTTCATGACTTTTACGATCTCATTTTAATACTTCCATATTCATGAATAGCGAATATATTTGGGCTTTATTTCATTGCTGTACTCTCACGAATTCATAGGAAATACCGTTGTATGGAAGTTCTATCCATTCTGTGGAAATTATCCTTACGTTTTAAGTGTCATTCATAGGTCGTCGATCGGCAGGAGGAAGGAAAATTGTACCAACAAAAGGATAAACTCTCAATACTGCTATTGGATGATTAATCAAATAGTTTTTCATAGATTTCTGATGGTTTCCTGCAGACGCTGTCGACATACATAAATGTGACTGTCATCTGATTTTTTTTGTTAAGTTAGTTACATAATAATCGTATCTTGCACAATGAATATATCTTGTTTATATTCTGACCTACATATTATCCCTTGACCGAGCGACTGACATTAATTCAACAGCCAAACAGTAGCTATATTTAAAATTAGAGGGATTTCATGACACCTCCGAATAGCGACTGTTTATAAGGGATTAATGTCGTCCGTGTTATAATATGGTCAATATTCATACGTTCTTTATTGTTCTGAAAATTTTTTTATTTAGATGGAAGCAACTGTATGGGAGATTATTGGAGAGGAGACTATACGACCAAATGCTTCTAAGTTTCATTAATTGCTTCGTAGTCTCATTTAGTGCTTTTACTTGCCACTCATCATTCATCCAATCATCCCGCAATATTCATTCATTATTTATTTAGCTAGCTACGTCGAGGTAATTATAACACCCCGGAATGCACCTATTCAATCAAGAATGAACCTATTTTGGAATTCGTCGTTTGAATTAAGATCGTTTTGATCCCCATTACTATATTCCACGAATGTCCCATTACCTGGCATATATGATTAGATATATTTTTTTTAATTTCATAAGACATCGAACTAACCATTTCCAAAACGCGTGACAAGCCACGATAAAAACGACCACTCGTCATAATAATCAGGCAAAACTCAGGATGGTCTATTTTCAATTTTCAGCGAAACACAAAACAGAAGATTAGTAGGGTAGTTATATCGGTATGGGTCCGTTGAACATATTTCTTTCCTCTGTGTTTTATGTTGCTTTTAAAAAAAGTCGCTTCACCTTGTACCCGGCAGATCAAGCATACATTAGTATATCCAGTTATACGTATATCATATATAAAATGTATACGTGTTGCTGATTTTTCTTCATGTGTTTGAAGAACATTGCTTCGTATTATCCAAAAGCAGTCCTTGGGATCTTGTGTCTTGACAATCACATACTACATCTTGTTCAAGATAGCCTGATGAGAAACCACAATTTCATTTCTGTGCTTGAAAACGTTTGCCGCTTATCCCCCGACTGCATCAAATACCAAAAAACCACATAATTGCTGTTATCTGTACTTAGTTGTCAAAAGCAAATGCCATTGTCTCTTATGAATCCCGGAAACGCGTGTCATCAAATTAAAAAAAATATATATATACAAAAAAGGTTACCGAGAAATATCGCGTTCTTCTCTATTTATAGATGTTTATCCTCATCTACGCAATTAACCCTTCGAGAAGATTCACTCGTTTCGTTCATTATCATTTATCACATCGTGTCACCTGTCATCTGTAAACCCCTTTTATCACGATTCTAATTTTCCATCAATTCAAGATCGTTCTAATGGTGATTTACGTATCTCGACTCTAATGGGTCCCTCTAAATGTCACGATATCCGAAACCAACTTTTATATCTCTGATAATTGGTATCTTTGTGTGGCCAGTTTGTCGCGTGGAACCGTTGGAACGTGCAAAGACCGTAGCGATCGGCGCGGGTGCTGGCAACTTCTCCATTCTTCCCCAAGACGCCCTAAAAAAACGAGCGTAGCGCTGACACGCGGCGCCAGTGAGTAGAATTTCAAAATCGATGGGAAACAGTGGCTAATTTTTTCCTGAAATTTGACGATTTAACGCCAACAGTATCGGTGATCGTAATTTCCGGCTTGTCAAACGAACGAATTATGATCGTGCTCCGATCTAACGATTGCTCGATTTTCTTTTTTTTTTTTCCTTCATAACTTAACAGGGAAACGTCTCGTTGCGCCTGTCGTTCAAGTGTCACTTATTATTTATATTTTCTTGCATCGTGCAATCTACAGTTTGTTGCCCCTTAACCCTTCTCCGTGTATGACATCCAAGGTACAATATTGTATCAAAATTTTATGGGACGGAGAGAGCATGGTCGATAGTTTTATTAACGAATGGTTCCTCTTGAATTCTTGAATCGTGACACTGTACGGTAAACTTTTTATTCAAAAAAAAAAGTCGGGACCTGATAGATCACTTTCGGTCATAATATTAACCCATCTCATAATTCACCTGAAACAATGTACACTATTCTCCTTCCTGTTAACTCATTATCACCAGCTTCATTAATTTACCTGGCTGGTACCAGGATAAGCACATGCTTCTACGTCGAGACACAGTGTTCGTCGTCGTCGGCTACGATTATTAAGTGACTCTCATCGTTCGAAACATCCACCACAGGACTCAGTAAAGAAGAACTCAAGAAACACTGTACACGACACACTGCTATACAAGCTAGGGCAATTTCACCAGTAAATGAACATCTGATGGAACACCTACATCGAATGTACACCCGCGTTAGAATCACTGTGTATAGGTATAATTTAGCGAAGACGTCTATTAATTTGGTAGCCTGTCCATTCACTGGTGAAGTTCACCCTGCATGATTTCCTGTTTTCAGGCACCTCGTAGCCGCTCGTCCATATTCACTCTGTACCTGCTATATGTTACACTAAGGCAGCAATCGACTGAGAATCGTCTCTAGATATTGTATATGATTTTTGAGAAAAATTCACAGGGACACCCAACCTGTCTGTATATGCTGGGGAACATTCTCAGTCGTGCACTATTATACGTTCTATCATTGAGATTGTATATCTAGTCTCATCGACACTCGAATAACGTACTCACGTCACGTATTCTTTCCCTACAGTACGGAAAGACCTAACGCTGCGGCTACAGTTCCGATTCTTTAACATGAACCACAGGAAACCCGACTTAATTCAGTAAAGAAAGGTAGCTACCTAGATAGTCTGGGTATCTTTAGAAGGGGACAATGTGTGTCCTGTCTCGTTTTTCTCTCTTTTTTTTTACAAAATCTCTAACGCGCTTCGCTAACCTGCTTCGTTAGACAAAGCACACTTATCCGGTTAATGAAAAGGAAAAACGAAAATACGACAAGCAGATCCTTATTTGAAAATTCCTACAGCGTCAAGTTTACACCTCACACGTATGACATATTCGTCGGGTCGCGGTATGCATCATTTTATACACAAACTGAGTCTGGTCCTCTCTCTTTCTCTCTCTCTCTGTCTCTTTGAACAAGACTTTTCACCGACTATTCGCATGTTAGCGAGCGTGCGTGGAAATGTATGTGCAGACGAAACGTGCAATGAGAACTTATAGCGAGCAATACAGATGGCGTAGATATACTTTGCAGGTATGTCTTCACATGTGCTGACTAACTGTGTAGCCGTACTCCGTATGCACGGAGCGAATACATATGTAGAGCTATCATGCTGATGAAGTCGTGACGCGTTAATTTCCACACAAAGCATCCACCAGTGGCGTCCGCTTTGCGTGACGTCGTTCCGACGTTTCACGTCAGCCCCGCGGCAGCTTAACGCGTCTCGACGTCTATGTACTATCATCCCCTCGAATGTGCTCTGACGGATTTTACACGCGGTTAAATCGCGCTTCATCTACGAACTGTTATATACACACATATATATATATTCGCGTGCTTGGTAATGATTCGCGAATTTTCATATCGCGTGCACTTTCGCGCATCGTGTCTATCCTCTGTTTGACTTATCTACCTTATGGTTCTCCGTAGAGTACCGTCAGTGGCGCGTTTCTCGTTGTAGCGTCTTTCGAATGACATTTGAGAAAATTATTTTCAGCCGGGATGCTTATATCGATTTATTGGACACCCCGTTTAATTGACTATCAGAAGTAATGGCTTTTGTTAGGTAACCCCTTTTGGATAATTTGCAGCTACCAGCCAGTGTGAGCCGTTTGACATCGTAGATTGTATCGTATGAAGTGATTGAACCTACTAATACAAATTTTGCATTTCAGACATTAATTGCTTTTGTTCGTTACTAACATCTATTAACATTTTTCATGGTGGGTGACTGGTACGACGTGTGCGCACACGAGCGCTCAATTTTCTACCTTGACCGGGAACCGACAGTTGCTACGTATGTTTTCGACCAATAATTTAATGTAGCAATAACGAACCTGCGAATGTTCAATGGAAGGGGAACGCCTGGCGAATTATTAATCTGCCTGAAAAATGGTCATTTAAAATAATATACGGTCATTGCGGATTTTCCAGGTCAATCATCGGGGCAAACGGCAATTTCGATAGACTGTCCCTCGCGGCGAAATTTTCTTGTTCCATCAAAGCAATTTTTTCGTTAAAAAAAATCTCTTTTTCTCATGCCGTAAATGTAATTTCAAATTTTTCCAATGTTCCTACGCGGTACCTGTCATCCACTACTTTTCTAGCGTCCTTTTGTCATCGTTTTTTCGATTTCTGTTATGTTTTTGCTCTGTTCTCCCTTTTTTTTTTTATTAGTTGCATTAACGATGCTCTGCTAGAATACATTTACTGCACTACCACGGGCGGAAATCTTCTTTTTTTTCTTTCTTTGTAATACTCTGCAAATTTGATTGACGACTATGACGAATCTTTTTTTTTTGATTTTCGCCCACGGCTAAATTATCCACGTTATTCTGGCAGGATATCCGATCTTATCAGGTGCTTCTCTCAAGTCAGGGGATGATATTAAATTTGTCACTTTTTGCTTTCAAAATCTTATCAGATCTTTTCGTTCTTTCAATCTTGTCCATACAAATGCATTGATAAGAAGTTCCCTTGAGGGAGGAACATCTGTTTTTTTTTAATGTACAATAAAAAATGCGTGACAACGATCTACCAACGTCTCTTACTAACAGCAACCAAGAAATTGAACAAAGTATGCCATTTTCAGCATGAACTAGTCATTTGTATAAGTAGCAACGTGCTCTACCTCCGTCTGTAAAAAAAAAATACAAGAATACAAAATAATGGGCAAATTTTAAAAAAGTATACCCATCAACGGCAAAGACTCTACGGGGATGTTTCATCCTCTATGAGATACGACTTCGTACTACGGTGAGTTTGGCTAAAAAAAAGGGTGTGGAAAAAAAATACAAAAAAAAACACCGTCGCAAAATGAACCGAGGGGGGGGGGGAGGGGGGGACCGGCTAGCGCCACGCAGGAGACAATTAAAAAGTAACGAGAGTGTTCGTCGACGCTAATATTTTATGGGTCCAATGGTTATTCCTAGTTCTCTTCTGAATTGCAATTTTACGAGGTCGGATTACACCCCGGGATGAACCCCCCACGGCTTTTGCACGTCCTTTACAATATACCAAGGACCGTACCTCATTCTTATATATATATTTTTTCTTTCTTTCAATCCTAATTTCTTTCAGCCCCCCCCCCCTCTTTAACAGTTTTTACCGACTTCCTTAACACCCTCACTTTTCTCCCTATCATTAGTTTCCCTTTTTCACACTACGCAGCGCGATCATAGTCTTTGCCCGCTAAACGATACGTAAATACGGTGTAGCTTTTGCACTCTCCAATCCCTCTTCTCCCCTTGCCGCCCCATCGTCCCCAACTCTCTCGTGTCCTCAACGTGCGCCCATAGCGCCTATTACACCCTCGCGTACTCTTTATCCTAGGATCGATAAGCCGCTTGGTTCTTTCGCGAGTAACTTCGAAATTACGTTGTTAACTGGAGCCGGAGGGCTCGTTTTGCTAGAAGAAACGTGACGTAAGAAGCACGATCGTCAAAAAGAGAACAAGGGACATTCAGGCGCCGCGCACGCGTTTTGTCACGTGATAACGGTAAGAGGAGAGGAGCACGTTGCTATAGGGATACATACGACCACCAGCCCTTTTGGCATGCTGTGTGTTGAATGGTCGGTTGATCGTTTCCCGATAAACTTTCAAACTCGAATGCAGATGATGACGGGGTTGGGGTGTCTGTTGCAGTACGGCAGTCCCGGCTCGGGGTGGCGACATCTTAATGCGATGTGGCGTTCGCCTAGGTATTATATACATTAAATACTATATATACTATACTGTACCGTATAATACCATACTATACTTTATTCTATACAACTCTACATATCAGATATTATACGTCTCGATAACTCCCTTGCTACAGTCACTCCTTTTATTGTGGCCAGGTTATGGAGGATGGATGTTTTCTGGCCTTTTTTTTTTATATACCCCTTTCTCACTGTGGTCGCCAGGCAGGAAATAACGAAAAGACTGTACAAGTATATCCGTAAGGCATGCTCATGAGTATTTTATTAGCAAACTGATGCATCCTCCTGAATTATTGAGAGGGTCAAGATGGGATCAGGAAGATTATAATGGATAAGGGCATTTTTTTCTCTAAATCATATAAAATCACTTGGAAATTACAATTTCGAGTCACCCCTTTTGACTATTTTGAATCGGTAAGCCGGATCGCTCTGAAATACCGACTTCTAACACGACATCGAACCGTATCTCAGATAGTAGTGTTTATCAGTTAAAAGGTAAATTGAATGGCTGGCTAACACACGATGTCTTTGCCTACCGGCTATTACATTCTTGTATCTACCCCAGTTTTTCAACTCCAAACGTACCGTCTGAACGTGGCTCCAACGCAGGAGATAAATTGACGGCTCACGCAGTGCGTTCGGCCCGAATAACTTGGTACCGATAGGCCTAAACAGTAAAACATCTGTCCTGCATGTAACGTGGTACGGTCGGGCGCCATCATTGTAGCGAGCGCTTTAATAATTTCTTCGTGGTTTTGCATCGGAGAGCCGAGGTGCAGATAACGAAAGGAATGATAAATGAAGCGCTCGCGCAACTGGAAGTCGACCTTACCAGCAGTGCCTTTCAACATTTTCACAGTAATCTCACGAGCATTACGTTCCTCTAACGATTCACCCTGTCTGCTTCCCACGCGATCTACGTGGTGTCCGTTTTGCACTTTGTCCCGCGTTACAATAGATACCCCTGTGCGTTGCGTTACATTCCGTTGCGTTGCATCACGTCTGCTCATTACGGTACTTCGGCATGCCTGACTTTTGCGCTTTGCACATATTTACCTGGCCAGAAGTGTTTCGGCATGCGCCAAGGTGGTTTGCCGTATGATATTCTCACGTGGATTCATTAGCAGTATCGTCCTTACGCTTTACAGAGACGTAGTACAATTTTATGCTACTTGGGGAGTCGACGTTGTTTCCTCTTATCGACGCGCTATGTCATCACGCGTTTTGACTTTTTTTTTGGCGTTTATTTTTTTATTTGATTTTTTTTCCTCGACAGTGCTACCTCAATATTCTCACCGTTGACGTAACATTGTATTATCGTGTACGATGACGTCATACCAGCGGAGAGAACGGTAAAATAAGCGACAAGAGCTTTTTCAAGCTCCGATCGTAAGCGAAGTATTGGATACGGGGTCGTTGGAAACAAATTTGGATTAACTGATTGGAAGACAAGTTGAATGAAAATCGGAGATGGGGAATATATATAAAAATATATATATTCGAGAATTTTAATAAAAAGTAAATCCACCTTTGAATAGAAATCTGAATTGGCAATTACGATGGTATTATTTTTTTGGTGTTTCACAATTTTATCAATTAATTTCATTTTATTATTTCGAACGGCTCCACTCTCGGTGACGTACGTAATGAAACTTTTTTTCTTTTTAATTTAAATAATTCCCTACTTTGCTTTCCTCCCGTTCCCTTTCTCCGTTAGATCGATAAAACTCGTTGAATTCGGGCGAATGAAAAGTTTGCCACTTCCATACGCAACACTCGCGTTCGTTCTCGTTTCACCCGTGGGCTGAATTATTTCTGTTGCATGCACGTGCATTCATCCTGTGTCATCCGTTTGTACAGTTCACTCGATTACACGGCGTAGCCATGACTATATACTATATCAGCTATCATGCGGAAAGTCTGTTTAACGAGTCCTGCGTGTCTCGAAGTTCACGACCCTTCCGATTCTCAGATTGTCCAGGAATATAGCGGCCACTTAGCCACATGCAAATCGGATCATGCAAGCACCACGTGTAACCTAATCTAGCGGCACGCTTGGTAAGTCTAACCGATATTATAAAGAAAAACGGGCGAAAAAATATAAGAGGGAGGAGAAAAAATGGAAGAAAGTCATTCTGAGATAAGCGCTCCCAGGAAGCTCGTGCTTCGCAGTGGCTCGGGGTTTAACCTCGTTATTCCGGCCAGCCGGAAAATTCATGAAAATCACTTGGTCGGGACCGGAAACTCGTAAAAGTCCGACCCCTTTCCTAGGAATCGGATTATTGCAAGGCAGGAAGTCGCCTCGCTACATTAGCGACTCTTAGGGCTTTTTTTTTTAATTCCCTCCGTCTTGTCGACAAGTGCTACTTGGGTCACTGGTTACCGGAACGGCAGATTATCTCAAGCGTTAACCGAAGCTTACAGTCAATTAGCCAAAATCGCTCGATGTCGTCTCATCTGTCGTGAATCCCGTTAGTCTGATTATACTGGTTAGACTGATTACTGGCAAGGTGCGATTTCGAAGCTATGACAAATCGTGGCCGACAGTGCGTTTGTCCGTCCGTATAGTTTGCGCAGTACGTACTGTTCGGCTCTCTCTCTCTCTCTCTCTCCCTCTCTCTCTCTCACTCTCTCTGTACTGTCCTGTAGTTTGCAAATGAGGCTATTTGTATTCAACGCCGTCACCGATTCTCCCTTTCTCGTGAGAAACAACCCCTCTCGCGTCTCCTCCACTTTTGCTTTGCGCTCAAATTTCACCGTGAAATTGAAAGTATATGGAAATTTGAAGGGGTTTCTCCGTGTAGACAGCCGTGCGCTGCGTCGAGTTTTCACTAAGAATATTATGAGGGCAGGCAAACACGGTGACCCTCTTACCACCCTTGTTTTGGGATTTCTTTTTTCTGCCTTTCTTTTTCTACTCTTCCTCCACGCTTTTTTATCTCATTTACTGGCGATGCGTAATATTGCTGTGAAATAATTCTTTTTTATTCTCGATCTATGGAAATACTACCAAGTGGCAGGAAGAATGTGCTTTGTGTAAAAAGATTTTTTGTTTGTAAAAAAATATTCTACGTTACGGATTCCGTGGATGACATTTTTTAAAATCTTTCCTTGGGCGTTGGTATGACGAGGGAGGGCGGGGGGGGGGGGGTTCGTAATTTTTGTAGACACGTAGATGTCGTATATACGGAGAATCAGGGAAGAGATAAAAGTATAATGTGAACTTTCGACGAATTTCTATTCGCAACGTTCACATTCGTATTTCAGTTCGCCCCAAGCACTTTTTCAATTTTTACAGTTTGTTTGCAATTTTTTTATTGGTCGCTAGATACTCGTTATACGCAGGATATTTTCATGAAAATAGTAAAGTTTCAGGAATTCGTCCACATTTAAAGCTTTGGCTGTAATACCTTAAAAGTGTAACGCGCAAAATATACGAAATAAATTACTTCGAGACTAGGGACAGTCGCTAGTAGGATTTCACATCGAAGGATATTTTTTTTCATCCAACTGCAATTCAAATCGAATCCTTTGTTTATGACTGAGGATACCAAATAGAGGGATGCAGCATTGCGCAAGAGGTAAAAGAAAATAATTGGAAACTGGGACGGTGTATATGAGTGCGGCATGACTGTATATCCTGTATTAGAACCCGTAGGCGCACACGAAGTATCCCGAGAATGAACATGGCGATGGTCGTGGTGCGAAAAATCCCGATACTTTGTCTCATAAAATTGTCGCTGGGCTATCGAAAAATGGGAACGTGAAACAGAAGAAAAAATTTTAACGAATTATATCGTGAAGATTGCGCAACGATAAAAATTCGAGGCAATTCATCTGGTAATTGAAGCTTCAATTATATCGTCGAGTCGTTCTTATACCGATTTTTCTGATTTCTGTACTATAGATATATACCACACACTGTCTGTCGTCTCTCATCGCGACGAGCGCCGTCGGTTTCCATTACTCGACGCCATTTTCCACTCCCTTTTCATTTTTCTTTTTTCTTTTCCTTTTTCCGCCAGTGAAATTCGTATTCAATCTGTTCTATGTTAAAAAATTTTTCATTGCGCTCGTTGTAACCAAGAACAAGAATTCAACCGCCTTTTCTCTTATCTTTTCTCATTTTTCAACAAAACTCGAGATCATTTTTACCCGGCAGATTCACAGTAGCATAATAGCACCGTACCACTTTAAATGTATATGGTATCCGCCATACTTATTTTCGGTGAATCGCGACCCCCTTTACTCATGCCTATTCATGCCGTATTAAATGCCAAAGGAAATCATGGACTTGCCGGTTTCTTTGTTGCGTCTAAAACTCGTCGAATAACAACAACAGAATTTCTTCAGGTTTTCCAATATCGTTTCCACGGGGAACATCATGTTAATACTGTGGTAGTAGTGCAGTCAAGGCCAGGTAAAACCGGAGCGCATGCGGGGAAGGTGTTCCCCCTCCCTACTACCTGCATAGGCCCGAAGAAAGCTACATTGATTCCGCTAATGTACACCAAAACATATGTTTCAAAGCTTAGTATAGTATGTATAATACAACAACGTTACCTTTTTTTTTAACTTTATCCATATAAAGCTTAACACCTTCATGTTCTTCGAAATAATTATAACTCAATCAAATATTTGTGTATTACATCTGATTTTTAAATATACATATAATAAACCGAAAAACGTTTTACATATTTATATCACGTAAAACCAACCTTGAAAAGTGACTTGAACTTTACTCAGACATTGGTAAAACTTCAGAAAGAACATAGTCTGCAGGGTATAGGGATAGATCAAAGTGAAAATTATTAAAAATAATAAACTCAATGTACGTAAGAAGAATTTTTTTTATATATCTGATGGTATAAGATTTAAAAAAAAATTACAAAAACAAATACTTTCCCTACCCAATGTCTAGCGACTTTTGGGACCAGGTAATATTCTCGATGGAAAAGTATTTCTTTTTATATTTTTTTTAAATGTTATAACATGAAATATATAAAAAATAAATGTATTCTAAAGTTCATTGAGTTCATTATTTTTAATCGTTTTTACTTTGATCTGTCCCTATACCCTGAAAATTATGTTTTCCTGAAGTTTTACTAATGTCTGCGCAAAATTTAAGTCTACTTTTGAAATTTGGTTTCACGTGATATAAACATATAAACCGATTTTCGGCTTAATATATGTGTAATTAAAAATCAGGTGTAATACACAAATATTTAATTGAGTTATAATTATTTCGAAGAACTTAAAGGCATCATAATTCCTAGGAATAAAGTTAAGAAAGATAACGTTATGATAATATATATTTATTAAACTTTCAAACATACATTTTGGAGTACGGTAGCGGAAATGATGTAGCTTTCTTCGGGCCTACTGCGCGTGACCCAATGCGCACCGTGTTGGTAGCAGAGAGGGGGAACACCTTCCCCTCACGCGCTCCGACCACACCTGGCCGTGACTGTATAGTCACATAGAGGGTGTCGGTACTATACATTACGTACAGATATAGCAATGCTGTTAGATTGGTAATGCCGTTGGGATATTGCGCCGCTGTTAGAATTCTGATAGGCGCGTATTAACAATCCCGATCCGCAAACCCTCGCATCACAGGTCACGTAGTACGTAATGATATAACGAGCGTACAATCCGATAACGCGTGTAACATATACGACTGAGTATCACCTTCAGTACGTATGCATATTGCACATAGCATAGTTACGTATTCGCAGGCAAAGAGCACAAACCTTACATGGGGATAAAGGCTATTTCGGGACTTTCAAGATTTCGTTTTGAACTATTGGTAACAGTTTTTTTCTCGTTCTTCCGGTTATCTATATCGCCTCTCTGGATCCTTGAGGTACAAATACATCGGAGGACAGTAAAAATTCAGTTTATAAAAAATCGTTAAAATTTTATACTTTGATATGTACAAATTTTATTTAATGGTTTTCATTTTTGAGATTTTTTTAATTAAAATATCCTGTGGACTAGCTTAGAAGCACGTTTTGATAATGACGTCATGTTACCAATCCGTTCTTTAGGTTACGATTACATTCGTTGTACAATCTAGGACCGAAATTCAGGATTTTGTGACTGCTCGCAGAAATATGACTCAAATCCTTTACGTGGGCTGTATTTCACTTGTAGATCTCGTGGGAGTCTTTGGGTTTAGGGAGCGAAAAAAGCGAAAAGGAAAAAAAAGGATATTCCCATCACCTTAGGGAGTCACCCCCAAACTTTTCGACCCACGGCCATCGCCATTTCGTGCCTGATCATCGTTGATTTACGGGGAGACGCAGGATTCACCCAGACTCCAAGATCAAATTCGATTTATTTTCGTGACCCGCGATAAAGGCTCCAGGAGACTCGGGGAGTCGATAGAACGAAGAAACAAAAAGGTGTAGAAAAAATTGTTATCGAGGTCGCACATTGCAATATTGAATTTCATAAATTAGAGTTCGCAGAAATTCATTGAAATTGCTGTAGAATTGTTTGCGCAATTGATTTTTATTAAATATTTAATAATGTATTTTATTTAATAAAATACTATAATAGAATTGTCAATATTTAATATTTATTAAAATGTTAAAATAATTCAGTTAAATTGTAGGCCAAATACACAAAAGTTCATTAATGACTTGCAAATGGTCCAACGTGGCTGTGCACTATTTTTTAATAATTGCGATTCGTGTACGCGATGTTTCATTATTCCGGCGTTACTTTAATATACTGCTGGTGTTCATTAGTTTTCCTTTACGACCATCGACCAATTCGGAGCGCGGTAGCGAAAGACTGAAAGAGCAAAGGAAAAAGGAATACACGCTACGGGCTAAAGAATTTATTCGTCCTAATTTACAATTTCATGATTATTTGTAGCTGCTATTTTTTCTCTTACTCATACAACTATTTTTGTAAGCGTGTATCGATAGAAGCTCGTGAGGGAACGACGCGACTCCCACGTAATTTTATTTCCTTTTTTTATACACTGATCTGCTATTCAATATTTAGCAGATACACAGTATATATTGTATAATGATTTTAGTAGCTGCACGGTCAGTAATAATCATTTTAGACAGCATTCATGTCATGTGCAATTACCGTAATGTCGATTGCGAATATTCAATTTACGTGTTTCGAATTTCCATCTCCATTTTCCTGTAAAGTCAAACATAATTCCGTGTTGTTATACGCGTCCCGTAAATCGTTCCTGAAAATGGATAAATTTCATTGTTTCCACCATATATACGTAAAACTGTTGCATTTTATACTGTAAATCGGAATTCACTCGTTATTCCGTATCCCATAACCGCAAAATATTCCTGCTCCAATACTCAAGCCGAATCAAAAGTATTTCAGAAAGGGAAGCGAGACTATAATCTGTCAACAGTGCTAAAATTAATTTGATTTTTTTTTCCATTTTCTCTTATTTCACATAGTATCAGCTCGTGTCTAACAGCTTAACAATGATTGTGTCAATAGTCCGAATTAATTTCTCACCGTTTTCTTTGTTTCTTTTACTATTTCACAGACCGCCTGCGCCGCACGGGAAGGGCTTCCCGCAACTATACTATCGGCTGGGCAATGCACTGATGACGGCGATGACGACGATGATAAGGACGACGACGATGATAATGATAATGATGATGATGATGATAAATTATTTATCTAAGCTACCGTTTGCTGCTATAACACAAAGTACACGCATGCACACAAGCGAGCACCAAGCACACAGAAACACACACACACACACACACACACACACACACACACACACACACACACACACACAAAAAGAAAACGCGAATAAAGTCGCAATTCCTCGAACGACGCCCGCTGGGAAATCACGTCCTGGAGAGTTATGACGTACGCACTATGTTAAGTAATCGCAAGAGGCATCCTTAAAGAATCCTCACTGGACCATTTTCAGAGCCAAGAGAGAGTCGCGTGCTAACTTCAAAGATTCGCTATTTATCCTAATGAAGGCTTTTGTCTCTTCGGGATAACCGTTAATCCTTTAGGGCTGGCAACCGTCTCTCTTGAGGTCTACCCGCAGTGACCGGAAGTGTCTCATTTTTCCCCGGATACCACAGAATCCATAACATACCGACCACTTCCGGCTTCGGTGTGATCCAGCTACCTTTTTTTTCCAATCCCTGCTCACCATCCCCGCGGTTAATGTTCGCATACACTTAGCTCGATATAATATAAAAATCCGTCGTTATCAATGGGCGATTATTGTCGTTACGAGCGAGCCTTTCTCTGCTGCAACTTTTCTATCTCTCTCTCAGCATCTTCGTTTTGTGGTTGCTGTTGTTCTTGTTATTGCTAGTATCCACCGTTGCTAATGTTCACATTGCTATCGCGATGCGCTAGGCAGATGGATAATTGATGAAGAAAAATGTCTCCTTTTTTTTTAACGCAACAAAATATATTGCGCAGCGCGAGTCTTGCATTTCGCTCAGGTTGCTCTTCTCGTTGGAAGCTCGATTAATATTATAGATTCGAGGAGAATTGTAGCTCTCCTCCTCGGAAGTTACGATACGGAGAATGATTTCCGGTTTTAAAAATTGTCGCCTTCCCAAGCCATCCACCCTTTGCCATCCCACGAACCAACAGCACCTTTTCACCCTCCCCCCCCCCCTTCTCAAGATAATTCTCAAGCCGTCCCAATTCCCTGACTATCCCTCTAATTACTGTGTTACCGTAGAGACGTATTTTTTATTTATAACTAATGATAACGCCTATCGTTAACGTTAACGACCGACGTCCATGATGATGACGCGAATCGGAGATCTAAAGAGAAACAGGGGGAGACACTGGAAACAGGACCGTTGATTAACAACTGGGATTCATATTCCCGCCAAAGCTCGAAACTGGAGGAGGAGAGGCACGACACATTATGATGTAATAAATTTAAGTCGATTATGAATATATGGATAATAATGATAATTAATATATTACGATTCTTACATAATGCTAGATATGGGACGTGAACGTTACTAAGCGATCATCGCGACGCCGGGACGCTCCTTTTTACCATCGTCGTCACGTCGAAACGGATTCTCTCAGGCGTCGCCTGTCTCGCTACCACCGTCCACGTCCGTCACGTTTATTTACCTACTAATCTAACGAGATAATTAATCTTAATTAATTATTAATGTAGTATCGATACGCACTCAATCTGTAAATATTGCGTTGACTCTGATTGGTCCATAACGGCTCTCGCAAGGGCATTTCGCCATTTTCTCTTATTAGCGAATGATTAGCACCCCAAGAGAACTATTGGGGAAGTACATGGAATAAGTAAAACAAGCAAGTAAATAGACAAACAAGAATTAATGAAATGAAGCAAACGCGAGACGAGACAGCAAGTGTTTTTTGCACCTTTAGGTTTTATTTGCGAATGAGATATCTAGTTATATATATATATATATATGTTTATAATATATATTTATGTAATATATATATATATATATTTTACGTAAAACCGCCTTGCGGGTCCTACTAAAGATAATGGCGAGCTCGGGATATACCGTCTCAGCGGCGGGTGGGTTTATTACGCGTTGCCGTGGCCGCTTTAGGAAGCGAAGGAAAAAGAAAAGAAAGAAGAAAGAGGAATAAGAGAGAACGTGGGAAAGAAAATAAGAGCGATAATGTTATTGTGCCGGTTGCTTCGTTTGCAGCCTCCTTGATATCTTCCTCTTCTTCTTCTTCTTCATTTCTTTCTCCTTTGTTCTTTATATCTTCTACTTCTTCTCCTTTACTGTCACTACCACTACTATTAAAGCTACTGTTATTTCTTCTTTATGTATGTATGTATATCTATAGACACTTCGAGAACGAATACACACGCGCGCACGATCAAAGCCTTGCTAGCCTTATCTTGTAACACATTTAATAAAATGACAAAATTCATATTATCGATCTTTTCTATCTGTACACCTTTACAAGATATTTACCTTATCATTTTCATTCCTTACGCTTCAACTTCCTTTCGAATTTTATGGATCTACAAAATTTTTTAATGAATATTCAACGAGATTTGTCAACTGTTCATTCGTATATCTGTTTGCGTAGGAAAACTGCAACTGTGTCATTGGAATAGGAATTTCCAGTTACAGATATCTAATCGTTTACAGATTCTAATCGTTTCATTCGATAGATTCCAATTCGTATGTTAATTGGAAATCGCAGTGCTCCAACATTCCAAACGTTCATAAGCAAAGCTAAACATCTGGAACTTCCTTGGACAAAAGCTCCTAATTCAAAGCTTGATTTCCGGTTCAATGCCGGACCGATTTCCTCTTGGCATTAGCTTCAATCCGGTTGATCACCCTCTTGGGGATGTCTGTCAATTGTGGAATCTGGTTAAATCAAGTTTCTGCCTTCCTGAGAGGATCGCCAAATATCGTTATCTATAGAGCTATATGCAGCAGCAGTGCTAGGGGTGTTGATCTCGAATTATGACTTACTTGGAATACTTAGAAACCGTAGATTAGGTTTACCATTTCCTATTGGGAATTTACTAGAGATTTTGTGTCTTCAAGTTTCCTTGCCCGCTAGCTAAGGGACAATTTCTCCTCTAGGGTGTGCTTATAACGAATTACGTAATTTCGCTAACTATGCTTGACGCCCAGATGCCCATTAGACCTATCGGGGTTTGGAAGTCTGTCCATGCTGGGTACCAAATTAATATTCACACTCTGCTTACTGGGATTAAATATTATCAATAGGTGTATGGGTTATATGTCGAGATGACTTTGAAAAAAAATACATGATTTATTCAAATATTTATTCGCATAGGATTTCTGTGCTTTCAGAAGATAACCACGCAGATAACGGTTCGTACAATCTGCAGATACATATATTCACTCTACTATACGCAATTGGAAGTCATGAGTGTTTCATGCAAATCTGCTGGTAAATATATTACAACGAACGTGCGTGTAACGTGTGTATAACGCGATCCCTTAAATTTTCAGGTGTGATTTTGCAAACCTACAAATATGACTATCAAAACGAGACTCTTACCATTCAAGCTGAATCGCAAAGCGGCCTGTTGCTCGAACGGGGCTATCCATATTTCATAATTCTGCATACAGACTTGTGAGGCAACCCTTGCGGTTGTTGAATCTACGGAAGGATGTTATAAATATTTTCGAAATTTATAAGAGAGTAGTACCCCTTTCTGGGTTCTCTGCTGTATAGTTATAATAAAATGGTAGAAGTCACATGTGTCCATATATGCAATGTATGTAGAGAGTAATTAATAAAGGTTGCCCGAATTTCCGGAAGAATTATATATTCGATGGAGAAAAAAACATATTTGTTAATGCATGCGTAGATTATGTTTTCACGCAAAAATCAATTGAAATTTTCATTTCAAAAAATAATTAAGTTAGGTTAGGTTATAAATTCATGCTAGATTCGGTTATCTATTTTTTTTTCCTTGCGATTTCGTGACTACTGATGGTTTTGGCCAGGGTGAAATACTATGGGCTATAAATATTCCTACGTATCTAATATGATTTTCGCGATCATCTTTACGCGACAGTTTTAACGCCAGAAGCAGGAATGCTTAATGGACAAGGCCTAATGTTGGAAGAGGTGCGTCAATCTTTAATGCTCGACAACGAAATTGATCTCACGTGCGATACCGCCGAGTAAAACATATAAATATTTGAATAGCTGACCAGACTTCTATAAGGTGTACAACGTATTTTCATGAAACGACACGATGCTTTGCTCTGATGATTAACTTGGTGATTAGTGACCAGTTCAGTAAATTACTACCAGTGATTGTTACTAAAATTTATTATTGTCGAATAATTTATTTTTTAAACAAATGCTCAAAGGATATCTCGCAGTGTGTTGTCAGAGGACGCCTTAAAATAATATTTTTCGGAAAAATGACTACAAAGTTCCCTAAAATTTTACGACAGTGACGTCATAGGCATTTAAAATATTTTCAAGAAACCTATTGAAAAATATTTTTGAGGCTGGTTAACTCTTGTAAAAAAAAGGTCGGACAGATTTTTCTTTGAGTATTTGTTACAAAAACAGCTGTATCTAACTAGTACGAATGCGTGTCAGACTGGTGTGATCGATACACTCGTTTAACGGCTCGTGCAAAAGTAATAAAATAATTCGAGAATTTTATATGCAAGCAATAGTACAATTCCAAAAAGTATTTGCAAATTTTCAAAAGGAAATCTGCTTATAAAATATAAAATTAAATTAGTAGTCTACTATTTTCCTAAGGAATTATTATAATAAGCAGAGACTAACTATGACACTGTGCTACAATCCTTTCAATTAAATGTATATGTATACTATCATAAGTAGTAGCTATATAACATTGAATAAGTAAAAGCTTAAAGTTTTATTGTTCAGTAGAAAAGGCAGCGCAATAAAGATTTTTATTGATTAATTCTTATCAAAGCTTTATCAATGACACAACTCCAATTGAAGGGGCTCAAAGAGAGAATGAAAACGTAAAAAAAAATTATTGCAAACTGAACGAGAAGTGGGCAGCTATCGTGGAGCTTTTTTTGCCATGATCATTCATAAAGCTATAGAAGGAGCTTAAGCCGACGGTCTGGCCAAGTGGTAACGTTAGCTCGCCATTCGTTCATTCTCGTAGAACGTAATGCAAGAGAACGCATACGACTGAGTTCGCATTTCCATTTAAAGCGGTATCAATAAAGCCTGATACGCTGCGAGTGTTGCTTTAGTTTTACGCCATGGTCGTGTCTAAGAACGGAAATGAAAGCGCCTGCTTCGCAGCTATCTGCATTCGAAACGATCCCTTTTGCCTGCCATTTACTATTACTACCCTGTACCTCCACTTCCTACATCCAGATCTCATTCTAACTTACCCACTGTCTCTCACTCATTGGCTCACTCTTTAGTACTTCGCGTCACTTGCATCGCCCGTGACGTTAAATTAAATGCAAAATGCTTCCTACTCGCAGCACACACCTTTTCCTTACCTTTTCGCCTCTTTCGTTTCTTTCGCTCGAGCGATTCTCAGACTTCACTTCCTTCCTACGTAACATCTTCGCTGCGCGACACTACAGTTTTTCCACCTTTCAACCCCTAATGAAATAAATATAAAATTGTAGTACCGATGAGGAAATATTTTTTTAAACCAATATTCAAGTATTTTCATATTCTTAGATTGACATATAATGTGCCAGTCGGCTGATTCGTAAGCCTGTAACGTAAATTGAAAAATATAGGTCTGGGGGAATCTAGGATATACTCTGATCCCATATTTTTGTCTACGATCCTCAAATCTGACCGATATTTTTATTGATTGATCCCAAACAATTTCTCATAGTTGCCAAAAGACTTTTCTTCATACTTAAAGATCTTTCCCATGATTGATTGTATTTGTTCCGTATGTTAATTACACCGCATACGTTAATCTTACAATTAAAATTTTATTTAATTACAATACTATATCGTATAAAATTGACAACAACTATTTTACTGTATTTGGATTATCACCCGAATAACTTTTTTACTACATTTTGACTCTGATCCTCACTTTCTTAAATTTCAAGATAAACAAAATATCACAGCGATGGCGAACGAACGATGGATTTGGGGCTCGTAGGCAAAAGTACGTGATTTTCCAGATCTGTCCCATACAATTTTTCCATACTCTTTCCCAGACATTTTTCCCAGATCCCATACTTTTCATATCCATGCGACTTCCTATAATTACGTTCTTTTCGCCAGTTCTCCAGTCGTGCCAACCATGCCGACTCAGGTCTGAAAAGACAAATTCTATGGAGATAATTGTAAGGACTTGAAAAGTCTGAGGGATGAAGGAACGGAAATCAGGCTTCCGTTTGGCGAATGAGGTAACATCCCTTACAGCATAAATCTCATCGTAACAGTCTAGACAGAATCGACGTATCAGTCTGTTATCATCAGCTCCACAGACTGTACTGGTGTCACCAGAAACATAGTACCCTACCTATTTATTCCATGCTACGAGTCAAAAAACAGAGGGCGCCATGTGTTACCACTACCAAATATCATGTTGACATTTCCTGTGACTTTCCCATGAGCCATTGCTTCTTTTCTTTCCTAGTTGATGCATGTACGTTCAAGCTTCCCCCATGAGTTTCCTCAACATTTCCGGCCGAGAACAGGATAAAAACTGATATCATAAATGGCCTCATCCGTTTTCGGTTCCTATGGACATTTTATATCCTGGAACGTTAAAAATTTCCTGCCGTCTGGCGTTTTACCTTGTAAGCATTCCCGTATCGAGTCACCTTCGTACCCTGTTCCTTTTTTCCGGTCTCATCGCCTACCAATCCAACCCACTTCCACGTCTATTTCAATCGACCACCTTCTTCGTATTACACACTTGATTCAGCAAAGTGACGTGACAGCTTAACTTACCTCCAGGTTGCAGCACTGCCAGGCTAAACATTGGTCTCCGATATTCTCTATTTTCCCAAAAGTTCCACCAAGGCTGCACTCTGACGGGAACTTTGCTTGAAGTTTAAACGATATTGGGTTTTGTCTCGGTTACTTTACTCCGAGCTATCCATCCCTGTTCAATCTGGTATATACAAAGTGGCTCGTGCCGCGAACTACTATGTTCTCCATTATCGTTCTCGTGCACCTTTTTCCAAGACCTTTTCCCTTATTATCCTATTACCGTTCGGGCGAATACTTAAGCTTACCCCTTTCCTCTTTCTCGTCTCGCTACGTCATCCATTTCCTTCCGTTTCTCCATAAGATGGAGACGAAGAGACCATGCCTTCGTTGTGAAACTCAATTTATTGTTTCGTATCTAGAGATGTCGTGGCTGGAGTTATGGCTTTGCGTTATCGTACTCGATTGTCTCAGGTTCCGTATATAAACCTGTAGTACCTTATGGATGTTTCCTCGGTTATATGGAATTATATATACGTTGATGGAAGCGAATATTTCTCGAGGATTTTTTTTCTATTGAAAATTTCATTGGAATCATATTTTTTTTACATAGCGACATTTTTTACGTACGGTATATGCATTTAAAGGTAGTTCATGTGGCGCTATACTTAAGTATATGTAGCCTTGATTTTTTATAAATCTTAAATAGTTTATCGAAAATAATATTTTTTTCATTTCACACTTTTTTTTCAACAAGCATTTCATTTAGTCTGTAGTGAACGTCCCTGAGGCGTAAGAGTCTGATCTTGGGAGTGACTCTGGTCCATACTCTTGAACGCAAGACTTTGGGTCACTTGAACGGCGCTCTTGCGGAAAATCATCCTTCAATTCGGAACTCTTAACGAACCGGATTACCGCGTTTCACGTAAAAACGTTTACTGTGAGTGTTAAGGAAGACTTTTTTAACTGAGAAAACTCACCTTTTCTTTTGCTTTACGTCGAGGCGCGTCTCCTGGTGTGCCGGGTTCGTTAAGACGTTCGCGTGCGAGTCGTCTCGTTGATTGTGCTGACTAATTATAATTTCCTTGCCGTTCTTAATTACCTTCCCCAACGTAGAAGCTCGTCAAGGAAATAGACGATGCAACGTAGAAAACTTTTTTCTTCATTCAATATATTATACAGGGTGTTTTTTTTAACTTGAGGCATGAAATATCTCAAGAAATAGGCATCCTACGAAAAATATCCGTAATAAAAACTTTTTAGTTTTGAGGGGGAAAAGCCATTTTGCAAAAATTTACCCCAAAACCCCACCCCCTGAGGGCAGAAGGAGTGTAAATTTAAAATTTCAAATAGGAAGACATTTTTTATCACAGTTTCAGATTCGCCTTTAAAAAATACGTAAGTTTAGTTTGAAAATTTTTTTTCAATTCGCGATAGATGGCGCGGCAATGGCGAAAAATGAAATTGTTGATTATTTCAAGGATAACGCTTCCAAACAAAAGGTAAATGAGACGAGTTAAATGTTTTCAGGTGGACCATTCAATTGTAATCAATGCAATCTTAGGCACTACTTTTAGCTCTACCCGGGAATAACGACGTGGGCGTAGTAGTGACCCATTCCCTTGGGGGTGCTTGATTTCCTAACTTAAATTTTGGAAAATCGCTTTTCCCCCTCGAAACTAAAAAGTTTTTATTACGAACATTTCTTCGTAGGATGCGTCTTTCTTGAGATATTTCGATGTCTCCTATTAAAAAAAACACCCTGTATACACTGAAATAATATAGGCACTCTGCATTAAATTTGACAGAGTGTTCGTCTAGCGAGTGACTAAAAAAATTGGAACGGGGTCGCGCGATGGCTCAATTAAGGGCATAATTAAGCATTAACCAGGCTTCAACAACGGCCATTAAGGACGTAAAGGTTTAAAATATTTCGTAGGGTCGCGGATATAATTCGCGCATCGCACTGCCTGATGCACGTTTCCGTGGTAGAATAATTTAATGAATGGTTAAAACGTGTTGAACTGCATTTTAACGAGGATCGTAAAGCAGAATGGTCGAGATGCAGTGATCCGTTTCGCCACCAAATTTTATATTATCCAATGAAAAGAATGTCTTTTTCGTTTTTTTGAATTTTTCCAATTTTTTTCGCTAGCTGAGTGTTTTCGAAGTACCGCAAAAATGCGCTCCGATATACTGTCGTGAAACCAACGAGGCTTTATGCACTACTCGTGTAAGTATTACGTGCCGCTGACTCTTCACCCTTTGATCTCGTCGACTACGAGCGGTTTGAAGTTTTTCGTCATAGTGATAACGGAAAAATTTTCCTGTCTGTATTCGCGATATTGCGTCATTCCGTGTTGTCTGTATCAAGTAAAAATTTTTTTTCGAAAATCTGTCGGGGGCGTGTAGTGAAATTTGTTAGTCATGAGAAATTTACGATTCTCTTAATAATCCGCAAGGCGGGTTTCGAACGAAAATTCAATTGAAAATTATAAAAGAATAATCCGGACATTTTTACAAACTTTTTCCGGTGACCCATAACACATGACTTTGCTAAAGTGATAATGGTCTTACTGCACTGCACCGTTTTTTGATGGGGTATCAAATATGCATCCGCCTTGCATAATATCCATAACGATTTCGAAACTCCCGAACTTTCGTTTGAGTCATGCAAAACGGCTGCGACTATCAAACGACGCAGCGAACCGATCCTCTGCTGAAACCAAACCCAGCATCGAACAAGTTAGATCGTTTTATGCGACAGAGTCATACCAAAAATAAAGTCACGAGTGACAAACAAAAAAATTGCTCAAGAAACACAGTCAAAGAAGGCATAAAATCTTGAAAAAATCATACCATTTTTCAAGAGTGGGGTTAAAGTTTCATAAAAATTCGAGAGAACCGAAAATTTTTGCTTCGATGTGCAAATAATGTAACATCGTCCCGACGGATTGTTTCAGTCGTTGCGTGTATCTCTTCTCTCCGGTCGGTGCGCCCTTCGGTGCCCTGTGCCATCATTGCGCAGTAAATTTAGCCGTTGAATGAGATTTGTTGCGAGTGAGATTAGCGGCGGCAGCATTTCGCATGCATAAACGTCGGACTCGCCGGCACTCCGAGAAAATAGAGAAAAGGAATAAAATGCATTTATAATCGGCGAACGCGAAGCACTGTGGGCGAACGTTACGCCGTTTGGAAAGCCTCGGGAAAAATATATGAAAAATGATTTCGGCTAGTTCCAAAGCATCTGGCGAATATTTATTCTACGATGTGAAATAGTAAATACACCTCTACCTGGTGTTATTTAGATACTTAAACGTTTCAATGAATTTCTACTTAGTCCGCACAATTTTATGGGCTCTTTATTTCTTTTATTTTTCTTCCGAGCACTCAGATTACTTCAATCAAAGGTATCCCCGGCCATTTTCATGCAAACATACTCGACTCACAAAATTCAATTACCGTTATTACATGAATCTTTAAACCCCTCCTATAGCAATCCTGCCGTGTCCTTGTATTTTCGACGTATCCTGGAGGCTGGCTCTACGGTTTACCAGGCTTCGAAGAGGAGGGCTGCCGGCTAATAATAGACTATAGGGAGATTCTAGGTACTTTCCTCTATTCCACCCTCCTTTACGGAGTAGTTAGGGCGCAACTACCCTTGAAATAACGCCGTGACGTTGCCTCTCGTCCTTCAATGGCTTAATGCACTTTGCTTAGCGCGGCTTGCATCTTGGGTTCTCCTATAGGTTCCCATCCTTTATGATGCGGAAATAATGAGATCAGCCTAATTGAAAGACGCAAGTGAAGTCGCCCATTCGAATATCTAGAGTTAAGGTGCAGGGTTATAATCATAGTATAATAATTAAATATTATAGTAACAAAGCATCGCTCGGAGCTTTTTTTTTCTCAAGTATACCTACTCCGTATGATTGGCTTCGTTGCTTCTGGATAGTAGCTCCGGTGTTGCCATCTGTCGTAGGTCTACTCGACTGTTTAAAAAAGTATCCTGCGGGGACTTTAATTTAATATTTTGACGTTGGTAACACTGGTGGCAAATGCATTGTGCTGAGAATTAACGAGGCCAGTTGGCCTCCTTCCTCATTGTTTTAATATACCGTTTCCTTCACTGTTCTGCTTTTTCGAACAATTACTTTTTCCAGTTAATTCAATAAGCCAATGCTAACTTGAACGTTGAAACAGAAGTGTCTCACGTGGCTGTGTGCTCAAGTGATGTTAATGCACTGTTGAAAATTAGATTTTATACTTGGGACAATAGTGGCTCTTGGATTTCTTTACACGTGCTGCGAAATCCTTGGGCTGCGAGCTTAATGGTAACGGACTTAATGGCAACGTGGCAACGCTTTTCTTGTGAAACATATAC
Source organism: Trachelus tabidus (assembly GCA_030142655.1). NCBI lineage: Eukaryota > Metazoa > Arthropoda > Insecta > Hymenoptera > Cephidae > Trachelus > Trachelus tabidus. Next base: position 1,288,668 of record JARQTI010000336.1, read on the forward strand.
TCGCGTGCATAAGGGACCTGTCGCCTGCGAAGCTTCGTAATTAACGAACTTATAATTGCAACACGGGGCACCGACAACTTTTCCAAACCGAATTACGCGAAGCGGGAGTCACGAGCTGTGGACGACTAGACTCAATTAGGTACGTATTGAGAAGTCCGATGAATATAAACTGGCTGAGCTTTCGTCAGTGGGATTCGAAAGCGTTAAACTGGAGAAAAGTTAAACGGTAATAAAAAATAGTAGCAAACTTACTCAACCCTTTGATGATAAATAGTCATTTTAAAAAATGAAATACTAATATATAACGTATATGGAAAAAGGTCTCGTCCGCGTTTCAGTTGCATTTCTCATGTTAATCATATATTGAGATCTGACAAAAGAAATTTTTAAATTGCGATACATACGAATTTCAAATTTTGCATAAGGTTTAATAACAAAAAGTTTCTAAAATCATTTAACGACAGCAATACTCTGTATGCTCGGGAATATTGGAGACCCCGCTTAGGCATCAGTAGAAATCGCACCTTCGCGTTTGAAATACCTTAAAAAGCTATTATCAGGGAAGCGATAGAATTTCGAGTCGCTGAAAAAAATCATTTCAAGGATTTCAATCGAAACTGATTGACTCGATTGAACTCGGCGCTTTAAATAAGCTCGAAATTAGATTGAAATCCGTTTCTAGAGTATATCATATTGGCGAACATCCAATGTGGTGTCTACCTATCTACCTACAATCCTGCCCGAGCAAATCCATTAGGCTTGACCCAGAATTTCGGGCACGGCCCAACCGTGAACTCGCATGCAGTGCATGTATACCTGTATTACGTACTAGTACAATCAGCCAATACGTACACGACCCAAATGAGTCGATTGCGCTTCAAGTAATTGGGATTAAAGTCAGCTGATGAACTTTGACCCTGGTTTTCTCGAGAAGGTCAATGAGCTCGTTAGATCCCTTTGGCTGGATCACTAACTAGATTTTTGTTGTTATTGCTGTGCAAAATTTTGGCGTTTGGGATTTTTTTCTCGTTTTTATCTAGATGCTCGATGGAGGCCTATCTGACGTTGTACCATGTATCTAACCGACACAGAGCGGCCTTCACTTGAGGATGATGCAAATATCCAAAGGAGAAATATAACCTCAATATATGAGACAGTCTAAAATTTCCTCAGACTATTTCATGCAGATTAACTATGTAACTAGATCTAGTTAACCGACTCAACGAGGAATTTCATATAAGCGGATTCGACGGTACGGCCCTTCATGGTTATCTCGGTCTTGTTAGTAATTTCGGGTTTAGCGTGCCAGATAAGTACGTATAATTATTCCAAGTGCGTTACACACATCGTAATTGACTACTCGTTCCTTTTCATACTTACAGGACACAGTCACCCCTACCCAACAATTTTGATATCGTTCCAATACTCAAAATCAGAGTCATGCTCTCTTCGTGCTTTTTGAAAATCTGAAGGCCAAGGACAGTAGACATTCAAAAATGATTAATATAATAACTAGTAACAATATGAAAGAAAGAAAAAGATAAGGCATCGATATCACACGCATATAATACCAAGAATAATAATTCTAGTCAAACAAATAAACCTGCTTCGAGTCAAGAGAAAGACTAAGATAGAGAAAAGCTCCTACTCAATGAATAATCTCTCTGTTATAACAACTTTGAGAAACAAAGCCCAGGTTTGCCACGAAGGAGTTTTTCTACTTGGTAGATTTCCAATAAAAAAAGCATTCCCATCACATCTGTGACTCTGATCCTCGATCGTCTCCGCAGGAGCGCTACAGATAAACGCAGAGACTTCCTTAGAAATTTCGCGAGTTAACACGTTATCGGCTCGCAGGGGTGGATGCGAAAGGATGATAAAGGCTCAACAGGGTAGGTTAGGATAAAATTTTATTAAGGAGGAGCGAGAGTTGAATTATTTAGTGAAAATGGTTCATAGAAGCGACTTTGCAGCTTTCAAAGTCTCTGACACCGGAGCTTCAGCCTGATTCCGTTCTTATCAAAGTTCTACGTATTTACTACTTTCCTCATTGTATCGTCTACGAACTTTGTCATTCACCTCCTTCTGCCTATTGCTAATCGACAGAATTGTCAGGATCTGCTAATCTTTAAATTCTGCAAAAAAAGAGAATATTATTATGTCGATGTATCATGTGCATACTATATGTATATATATGAGCTATACATACTCATTTCCCTTATTCATATACATCTCGATTTATGCTCTTCTTCTCTCTCTTTCTCTCCCTCTCTCTCTCTCTCTCTCTCTCTCTCTCTCTCTCTCTCTCTCTCTCTCTCTCTCTCTCTCTCTCTCT
>JARQTI010000336.1:1291238-1317211 GCA_030142655.1 Trachelus tabidus
TCTCTCTCTCTCTCTCTCTCTCTCTCTCTCTCTCTCTCTCTCTCTCTCTCTCTCTCTCTCTCTCTCTCTCTCTCTTAACTCTCTGTCAAAAATCGTTGGCGAATAGTTGAACAGAATCGAGCAGGTTCGAGAACCCTGGGGATTCCTAGTACGATTATTTGAAAAACGATCACAGTGTGACGTTTGATGGCTTTATGGGAGAAAAGGAGGACAGCTGGTAACAGTAGCTGTAGTAGATATACTATATACTCTCTCGAGAGATAGAATACAATCTTGTTTCCAAGTGCCGCATTATATCCGCAACCCCCTCGTTTCCTCGATTACATACTACCTGCTACCCTTACAAGCTCCATACATACGGAGAGACATATTTCTGAAAGTTCGTAGACGATGGAAAAAAATTGCTGAGCTTGCACCTTTATAAATGTTGTCGTGACATGCTTCTTCTTCCACGCTGAGAGACTAACATAAGAGATAACAGAAAAATTTGTCTCACCAATCGATCTTTTAATATCATCGCGTGTTATTACCTACTCGATGTATCTTCGCCTCCACTTCCTCTTACTAGATCTTATTGCCGTAGTAAGTAATACCGAAGTACTTCTGTATTTTTTTTTAATTTTTCTCTGATCTCGTCTTCTGCTTCAAATTTTATTAATTTAATTCTACCCTCTGTACCTATATCCACGACGATCGAAATTCTTAAATTTTAATCTCGAGACGCTGCTGCCATCGTGGGATGACATGACGTCATTCTTGAATAAATAAACAAGTACTCCCAGGACCGCGTTAGCATAATAATTTAGTACAGCGAACTGTTCCTACCGTCACTAAATTAATACGTCTACAATAGAGTCGACGGTGGGTTGACTGTTAGCACAGGCCCTGAAATAATAATTGTCGCTGGCTGTTTGCTAACGAGGTTACCGAGGCCGAGATTCCTAGAAGCTGCGACTACGGAAAGGATGAGGAAAGTCGCGCAAGGACCAATTAAATTTGCGCAAGCTCGCCCGCAGGAAAAGCTCCAGCCGCTAGAACTTTCATGCTCTATCTCTTGAAATTTCCTCCAGCCTCCCGTGCGGTATCCGTAGTCTCGTTCGGTTAAAATATGTTTCACTGTGATATTGATTGAACTTTGACGTTGAAAATGAAAACGATAATTTTTTCCAAAAATTTCATTCCATCGTTAATAGCTAATTCGCACGGCTCTCTTTTTCGCTCCATTATCTTGATAAAATCCCAGTCCCATTCTACTTGCTCGTTATACCGATTAATCGAGGCACCCTTTGATGTCACGCGGTCGATCAATTAGCAGGGTGGCTAGCGTGTTGGCTGATGAATCCCGATTGAGTTAGGGGTCGCTCGGTTACGGGAGTGAGAGAATTTCATACTTTCAAGGCACGAACGAGACGCACGAGTTACGGTGTGAGATCCGCTTTACCTTGGAATCCCAAAGGACGAAGCTTTTATTACAGTCACTTTCTTGAGAGGTCCAGGGGCTTTATCCTTACGGTTAAGGACTTCGTTTAAGCCGAGTCACACTGATCACTGTGTACGAGGCTTTTATTTTATTCTCTTGCTCCTGTCCCATATGCTGCACACGAACAAACTATCCCACCTGTAACAAATGCAGTTTGTAACAACTGAAAAATAAACTTTTTTACTCAAGCGGATATAACTCTGGTCAAATTTCATCGGGTCTCAACCACTGAGGTACGAAAGGTTACAGGCTGACCTGTTTCGGGTCAATGCTTTAAAACTTTTCTCAGATTCAATCGACATTTACATAGTTAGGGGGGGGGGGGGGATGAGCGAGGGTTAGTCTCACGAGGAAATGATAATTGAAACTGGCATGGAACAAATTATTGACATCACTTTGCCTGCAGCTAACTCTTATTATCCATTTCCTGCAGGTTATGGTTAGTTGATCGTCGAATGAAATAGTAAAAGACGAGATTCGGAATTGAACATTTCTATAGATAGTTGGTTCACAAGGTATAGTACTTTCAATAATTGAATAAAGAGGAAAAGCGTATTCTTGAGTCTGTGTATGATTGGATCAAGATTTTTAAAATCTGAAAATTAGCTTATCGAATGTTGGTTTCCTGCTATTCCTGCTATATATGGGCGATGTACTTATTGACCCAGGGGAGAAATTCTGGAAGGAGATAACAGGCGAAAAGACTTATAGAAAAGCTATGAAAGTTGAGTCTACAAGCGCATGAGCATATCAGGATGCTGTTCCTGTGTGTTTTCCATTGTGACCCTTTAAGTAGTTAGATATTCACGCGACATAAAGCAAATCTAAATTGCCTTTGGTTTTCAATAAGGACGTAACAAGACAGTATGAATGCTAATCAATACTCAATCAACGTTCAATAATAATTATTTTTTTCAGAAGAGCCCAAAAATTTGATAAAACTTGCTTAAAGCAAGTAGACTTATTGGATTGAGATAATTTGAAATTCAGATATTTAAAATACACGAAAATATGAGAAAAATATATTTTCGGGAATCTTGTAGCTACATGATGTTCTAATTGAACAGTGGAGTAAATTCGAATATTTTATATTTTTTGGATGTATCCAGGATCATCAGAGCTAGTCCTTATCGGTTCGTTCGGTATCTATGGAGTAGCAGATCTAAGGACTTTATGGATCATGTTTATATTTATGTTTTACGTTGTATTAACATATGATAAAAAAGTACATTTGCAATAGTATCTACTGATATTTAGCAGTACTATATTTATTTATTCATCTTTCATGTCCCTTAAGGCGTCGGCAGACCCTGGTGCAATTACATTAATTCACTGACGATTAAATTTATTAGATCTCGAGAATTTCCATGTTCCGATCTCTCTAACTTACTAATCGGTCAAGAGGTCTGTTTACACGGACTACATTATACCCTCGTAATCGTAGCTGCAAACACTGGCTTATTATTGTAACAGAGTATACATAATCCACGTCTATGAAATCTTACACAGAGAAATTTCAAGATCTAACAATATGTCTATAACTCGAGTATCATGCTCTCAGACACTTTATCAAAGTAAGTATCTACTAATCATAACATTTTAACAGACCAGTCCTTTACCAGTCTTCACACATTACCAGTCCTTTTATTCTCAAAAAATTCGTTGGATCTCCAGTTAACAAATAGTTTCATAAAATCGATTACCGCAAGCATACTAATGATTACTGTCATTTATTTTTGTTGCCGTGAATAATCTAAGAAAGAAGATAAAGTAAGTTCCATAATTTAAAAATTATTTTATTCTATAAATAATAAAGTAAAACGCCTTAGCCACTGAGCCTAATTACCTTCTTCTCCTTTAAAAATTGTTTCACGAATAAGACTATGGGTCAAACTGACCCATGGCATTTGGAAGGGTCAGTCTTCATCGTCAATAAAGCATTCCCCATCCCATATTCTTATCCTTATACAATGACGTTCAAAAATGTCTAGTGAATGAATTTTCTCACTGTGCTTGGCCATAAGAAATTCAAAAAAAGTCTGAAATTTTTATCGCCACCGTGTGTATACGCTTATACAGGCGAATATATACATAGATCATAGCGATTATAATACACGGTCTGGTATAAGACAAAAAACCTAGTAAAAAATATGAACTAGTCCGAACCAGCCGTCAGGAAGTTTAGTTTTTGCCCTCACGTGAACTAGGAACAAGGATGCTAACATCGCAGCCATCTCGTATCCTTGATCATCAAGGATTTTTTGTCCTGCGTCACTTCCGTCCACCCTCCGACCACCCATCCATTCTGTACGTCTATAACCATCATAGTGCTATGTTCATACCGATGGACCACATGGATCCTAGTTCCTCCGCGAGTCGCAATAAAATAGCAAGGTATGGAGTTCGCACCTTGTGGGTGGGCAAGTGTCTGTAGTCACGCCACGTGCCAGTTTCCCGAGTGTAAAGAGTTCCTTCCTGGCCAGACATTTTTCTAGAGGCAGTACAGCACAACACGGACGCAACGCATTATCATTATCCGCTTATTTTTACGCTACGAAGAAACCACACCAGTTGGTAACTCTTTATTACTGGCATTATTTCTCTCTGGTTAGTTAAAACCAAAAAAGAGAGAAAAATTTACCAGAGTGGGTACCCAATATATTTTCGAATAAAACAATATTTCCGCAATTCCTGATTCGCGTATTAATCAGCAATTGCTAATGGCAGTATTTTATTCGGTTAGACAAATATGAGAGTTCGATATAATTTTTTGCTGCTTTTTCATACAGCGAATACGATTCGTTTTTAATTCAAATTGCATGCTGGTTATTGTATATTAATATTGTCGCACGGAAAGATATAAGATTATATTTGATTTTCTATGGGTTATTCATCCTACCGGTTTCATACGTATGTAAACGTGTAGAATTTATGCACAGTTTACAGTACTGGTATAGTCACAATGCCTTGTAACTAGTAACTGTTTATCGCCTCGTCCTGATGCGGAATTGCATTGGTAAATACGTAGGGGTGTTGTATGCGCGCTATGAAAACGGTGACTATGCTGTAGGTTGCAGGCAAAGTAAATTTTGGCGTGGTTGCCGTGAGACTACGTCGCTCGCGATTTCATGAACCGTGCAATCAGCAAACTCAGTTACGAGCACAGCTCGTAATCACAATTAAGCCATCACATTGTTAGGCAGCTAGAATTACGGTAAACTGGGGCAAAATGGTAAGTATGGGTATCGGGACGCTTGCGGGCATCTTTCTTTCCTACTAACCGAATACGTGTTCGTTTTGGCAAGTTGTTCGAAAATGCATCTTTCAACAGTCGTATGAATTTTTGCACTTGCTGTATGATGCGGCTTAATATTTTTTTTGCTAGTACTGATTTGTCTCAAGAGTCTTTTTGAGACAGGTTGATAATGATTAAAATTTATAAAAGTTCTAACGATTTACTGTCTCGAGTTGGTAACACAATTCACTTTAACGTACTAATGCACTAGTAATTGCATCCAATTCCGAAGGCAGTGCACTTTAGTTCGAGAGCTTCATTGAAAAAGCTCTTCCGTACTCTAAAATGTTCTCAGGCTTGAGGCTGGAAAATAAAATGTGAATGTATACGGGTGATTGGCAAATTATAACTTTTGTCGTCTGAACTTTAAAAATTTGTTTAATTTTTTTTTAAACGATCTAATGACATTATCACGGATCTTATAGGTGATATAGAATTTATTCAGTACATCATCTTTCTATAACTTTAATAGATCAGAGATAAAAGAGCATTGAGCATTATTAATTTTAATACCACGGGACTGACCGCTTATAATCAGAATACTGAGAATTTGCTACAACTTGAAGAAAATAATAATTTCAGCGCTTGAAAATGGTTCGATGGGCAATGAGGCAGGCAGTATTTATAATTAATATTTTTTTCTGAAAACTTATTTTTCGGTCAAACAACTTTTTAAATTCCAAAATTCCACTACTGCAAGTAACCCGTGTACGATACTTTGGTATCAAATGGTCTTAGAGAGATCCTGATTCATTTTGATGGAAGCTGGAGAGTAGATAATGGGTAAAGGATGCAACCGCAGTATGCTCCATTAACGTATCCGTGCGGGACTGTTGAGCCTCGAGGTTGGGTCATCTTCCGGCAATACGGAAAGTTCCGGCGCGCGAAGTTGCCGCATAAAACACAAAGCGACGTACTGCAACTTCTCTAATGTTCACTTCCGCTTATTTATGTTACTGTTCTAAATCATTCGAGTAAAGCAAAGAGAGAAAAATGATTTTTCACTGAAGATTCTTTGAATTTTTCATAGAAAGTCGGAAATTCTCTAACGAGAATTTACATTAGAGAAAATTTCTAGTTGCATTCTCGTTTAGAACTTGACGTCAAGTGGAATGGCAGAATGAGGTTAATTCCGGTGAAACTTTCCACCGTCTGAATAACGTTATCCTTACTCTTATATAATCACAAAAAAAAGTATTGTGTATATTTTAGACCGCCACACCTTTTGTCGAGTTTTTCAATTTTCCATATATGTATATAAAAGATATAGACTTCATTTGAATAGGTAACGAAAATCTAACCCGTTCCTCACCTATAAAAAGACTTCCAGCGTTCTATATGTTAACGTTAACGTAAAATTGAACTAGAAATTCCAGCGCTTCATAATAGGGCTTCTTATTCGAACTCTTTTCGCTATTCACAAGCGCCTAAGCATATTTCAAAACAGCAGCGGTTCATTCCTACGATATACACGTCACGATCGGATCATTGGCCTGGAAATGCCATAAAGATTCGATAACCTTTATGGCAACTGCTAACAAAGTCGTATCTATATTTTTCAATATAGCCCAATAAATCCTTGTGCTTTTGACTTCAATTTTCTGAGATTTATAAATCGTACCTCATTTCTCCACTCCCGTTCACATTGGCGCATCTTCGTTTGCTACGCGATTTGCCGAATCAAGCGAGGCGACAAGGTGGAGTGTTATGTCAACGCATAAAGGATAAAGACAAAGAGAGAGAGAAAGTCGAATTGGCTGTCTGTCTTTCGACAGATAATAAATTCAAGCATAATGCAGGAGGCTTTCGTGGGGCCTTTAATGATTCAGAGGACGAGAATGCAAAATGGAAACGGCTTGTTTGCGCACTTACACTTCCTCCAGGAATCTCTCCGCTATATAGACTCTCGTACTACGTTCCGTTCCGTTCGAGTCTTAGTAACTCGACGTACGTCATGTTATGTTACGCTGGGCCACGGTATACATGATGCTGTTGTGCTACTACGTCTGTGTACCCAACCGAGATTACTCACGATGTAAACAAACACGCGAAGCAATCCTGGAAAGCGTGTAGTTCCCATATGAGGATTCCGCAGCGAATTTACTTTATTTTCCCCTCATTTCGTGCTGGCTTTTCTTTCACCCTTTTTCATTCGAAGTCAAACGGATCCCAAGTTATAGGTTATATGCAAATATTCTGGAAAATCTATATGCACGTAAGGTAAGGCGCAAGATCTGTCTTTGAATTTCAAGAGCATAAAGTTGCGCAATATGATTTAACCTCTTGCACTCGACATTTCCTCATTTAATATGTATTTTGGTCCCCGAGAGGGGACAGTCTATTGCAAAGAGTTAGCTAGAACTTTTCATTAATACAGATGTAAATGTTTTGAAATATCCTAGAACGCGATTTTCTGCTCTAACATTTTCCAGTCCGATTTCCCAACCCCTATTGAAATCACCACTGTCACCAGCAATGCCGCTACGGAGAATTTTAGTAATCCTGAAGATTCCTACCAATCTCTTGATATCACCCATGGAAAGACGTTGGGAATATGTGCGCGCGTTCGGGTCCTCTCTCCAGGGACCAACGTCGAGCTCGTCCATCGAAGAAAATCGAGGCAAATAGTCGTCGGGGTGTCTACGTTTCCCTGAGGATCAATGCGAGTCGCGAATGTCGCAGGGAATCCTTGAATATTCGCCCTCATATACGTATAGATAAAATACCTGTCAATTTTTCCTTCTCTGACGTGACGACGAGTGACGTCATCCCTTTCGAAGTCTCTGAAATCTCTGAAGGACATCGCAAAGATTTTTCCATTTCTGAGTAAAGAGCCACTAATTAAAATCATATAGTACGTAACGTTCAATCGATTCGTCAGGATTTGTTTGACCGTGGTCCATAAATAAATCTCATCAACTCTCAGAGTAAACGTATATTGTGTACAGACATGTACCTATGTATAGAGAAAGTATAGTAATCGAGTCTAAGTGCAAACCGCTTCTATTCACATTATATTTGGGCAATAAGTTAACACGACGTGTTATAATTATCCCATGAGAAACGTACACTTGCCCCACATTGAATAATAGTATATAGTAGTTGAGAGAATAATAATAATAAACCCACGTGTAAATTGAATCTTAAACATGGGGGTAGATACTCATACGTATTCGCCGGACTTTCGTGATACCTTAGTACGTAAACTTCCCAGCTATCGGTACGAAGTAACTATCCAGCCGCTTATCCACGAGCCCGCTGCGCCTGGAATATTGGGGATATCGGATATTAATTACCAAAGTAATAGCCGCGTAATTGGAGGGCCCCCGGGACGTTGGACATCCACTGGGACTATCTAGCCGAATATTCATTGCATAAACTCCACAGAGGATCCTGATCATCGGTGCGTTTCGTTTTACGAGGCGCGTACGCGCCACGTTAATCGCACGTATTGCGATTAAAATTCGCTGGGATTTTTACGCATGACTTCTTTATGCTGTATACCTATATTTGTTTGCTATTGTACGCGTGGAATGACGCTAGGAATGGGTACTCAATATCGCGACGCCTGGCGTCGATTTACAACGTTCAAAGTACTTTGCGATATCCAGTACCCACAGGGAAGCCGAAACCCTGCTATTCGAGAGCGTCATCATTCTAGGATGCTCCGATGGCTTTCCAATAAGTACCAATCGTTTTGTGATGATGACACGAACCCGGTGCTACTCTCGTGTACATACGGGTATCATCCTCTATTCTGTTGACCTTTGACACGGTTTGTTAACGTGGACTCTCGATCGCATTGATCCTGAGTACAAAGAGGAATATCACAGTTTGCAAATTTTCAAGTACCCGGGAAACAAATCTGTGTATTTTTATCAGTCTTTTTATTAGGTAAATACAGTACGACTGCCTTCTGTTTATTATACAACTGGGTCAAATACTGACGCTGCGTTGAGGTTGCTTTCTTTGAAAATTTCATCGAAACCAAATCACTTTTTGCTGTGGGAGACCAGAACTTTCTCCTTTCTTCTTGTTAATTCCTTGTTTTCCCACGAGCTTTTGCCTACACAACCTCATCTCCTGCACCTTCACCTTCCGCAAGAACCCTTTAATCCGATGGCGTTGAGTGCCTCCTCCGGGGCATTCCCGGTCTGACAAAACATGTTTATCTTACGGTAGAGAACGACCGCTCAGAATGGTGATGTAAGGAAGAAAGCGGGAAGAACGTGCTACGCTATGGGAAAGAAATAAACAAGAATCAGAAATGTAATAAAGCCGATATCAGCTGTTGGTGCGGATTGGAAAATAACTAAACTGCGCGGGAACGTGATGAAGAATGGGATGATTCCATTCTGCAAGGGGTTGTCCTATGGGGATGAGAGCTAGGGGAGGGGGCTTAACAGTGGGCGCTACAAAGAGAAATGGATTTTGATATGTGTCGGTTTGATGGAGAACCCACAATTACGATTCTGAATGGTGTTAACTTTTGTGCGGTGAATTTATGCTGGTGTTACTTCTATCAGCAGGGCTTTAGTGGATAAGTGTAAGTATCTGAATTGTCAAATGTTCTTTCAGCTTTTCACTCTCACCTTTGGAATATTGAATTTGCACGAGCTGCCAGGTTATCGTTCAATATTAATCGTGCAATCGTTGAGCGTGAAAAGTTAATTTTCAAAACCATGGTTTTATTTCAATAACCTATTTAATGTGACCATACGATAAAAAAAAAGTGTCAGAAATTTTCTATGGTTAAATTACATTCGGAGGAACTAGGTCATTAGGGATTAAGGGCATTTTTCCAGTGAAATCTTCAATCACGAATTCAATTATCGTTCATAGGAAAAAGGAGGACATGCGAAAATCCTCAATTAATTTCGACTCGCTTTATTCTCCGTAACCGTTTTTTCTACTTTTTTGTCCTATCTCGCTCAGGGCCTCCAACCTCGTTTACCAACATAAAGACGATTAAGTGGCGAAATAAGCTTACCGCTAATTTTCGGAAGTAACGACGAACCTCGATATTTTGCAAAATTTGCGAAATTCGCTCAGAGCCAATTTTCTCGTAAAATATTTTCTCGCAAAAAAATCGGCTAATTAGAAGCTTCCTGTTCGCTTCACAAGACACGAGATCCTGCAGGTATAATTTATTCGAAATCTTGGTCTCTAAATTCCATCGTCTCTCCGCAATTTTCACTTACTGCTGTGATAAAAGTTTCTCAAACGCTTAGACATTTCCGGGATCTTTCATAATTTCCATCTTTGTCCCAATCACGTTCGTTATATCTCAAAAAGCCTGTATCCAGTAAATATGACGTTTCAGTATCATTCACGAAGTTACAGAAAGTTTCACATAAAACAGGAGCCCTACGTCAACCGATGAATCGCTGAATTTTTTCATATCGTCAAACGAAAACCTTCAAAAGATGTATCGACTCGGTTTCGAATCTGCTTAAAAAAGCGTGCGCCACTATTCGAATGGGGATACTCGTTCTCGATCGGCACTCGGATAGATCAAAGGAAACGGGCGACATCGGCGCAGCTGCATTTAAAGTACAGTTCCGCGTAACTTCATTACGTTGTTTGCCGAGGATGGCGACTACATATAAAAGTAGATGGACCGTCCGGAGTCGTGGTTCAGTAACAACGCGATAAAACGAAGGGATATAAATGAAATTCTTATCCGAGGGAGCAACGGAGAAGACTTTTTGCCCGTCTCTTTCTGGGCCTGTAAAAAAAGTATATTGCCAGCTCTCAAAAGCTCATCCCTTAACGTAGGATTAGTTTCACAGGGTTCCGATAATGATAGCTTCCTCAGGGGCAGAGGATCTTATGTTCCGTACAATTTTTCTTTTTTTTTTTTTCATTTTGTCATTCACCCCTGCCTTTGGAGCTTACTGCTCTGGCAGACACAGCGCATGGAATTTCAGCTTTGAATACTGGGGTTCAGCTTTAACAGGGTGGGCGGAGTTGAATACCCTTTTACTACCCTCGTCCTCGCTTTACGAAATTCTTCTGAAAATCACCGGCAGGACTTTTTCCATCAGGCACGGTGCTGACGTCGCGTCCTGCTATTATTTGAGAAAGCAGTGACTATCGTTATCACAGCACACATTCCGTAACGTACTGTATTTGTTCAGGACCGTCTCACCTTTTTGCCGCGATAACGAGACTTCTACGGGGTGGGGGGTGGACCTGCCAGTGAACGACCCCTGCCCAGTTAGGACGCGATCGTAGGTCGACTACGCTTAAGCTAAGCAATTTTCGTGGGGCGAGAGATGCGCGTAAATTCCGACACGGGCCTGGAGGGGTGAATTCCCCGAACCTGGTAAGGGTGTCAGGGAATAACCGTTAGGGAAGGTTAAGTGTGGAAGTCAAGGCCAAGACGGGAGATTCCCTTTAAGTTCTGGCACGAGGGTGGGATCGATGCAAAGTTCTCCTGGTAAGAAGAAGGGTGTGACACTACGCTGCTGTACACCTTTTGAAGTTATCATCCGAAGTGTGAGTGAGGAATTCATACGAATCTTATCGCACCTTCTGAATAAGTGGAATTCGCGTGAAATATCGTGGGAGGAAGAAAGTATTTAGAGAGGGTGAATTGGGGATGAAAGGATGGGAATATAACGAAAAGAAAACTCTGAAGCGAAATCACGAAAATTTAGTAGACAGAGAGGTTCCATGGAAACGCTTAAATCTTCTCGGAGCAGATACCAGATTCGACTTTCCGTATATTCCTTACGTGGTAATTACTTTCGCTGTTAGAAAATCACATGGGATTGAACCAGACTGTATTGAAGTTGCCGCGAGGCTGAGATCGTAAACAATAAAACAGGACGAGCATCGTGAGCACGTGAGGTATCGAAGCTTTGTACAATTCTACCTCTTCGATCCTTCTGACAACCCGCAGAGCTTCCTGGCTTTTAGCTCGGAGCTTCCGGTATTGTGTTCGCTTGGGATCGCATTTTTATTGAGAAAAAGATTGAGGAATCTGAATAAGATTTTTTCTTTTTTAATCGGTCTTTCGAATGAAATTGTTTTTAGCTACTTTAATCGAATGGTCTGTTCAATGAAATGATTACCTAAAGGAATTAAGAAATATTTATATTGATGTTTACTGGAGTTTTACCATTTATTCGTTTAATGAAAATTCATGTGTTAGAGTTTGCCTTGGTTGGTTTATTAGTCAAATACCGAAAGGCAGTTTAAATTCACGGTTAAAGTTACAGCGAAAAACAGGAACCGTGAGACATCTTGGCATTCCATTATTCTTTACCGATAAGGCAAAACATTTTTTATGATAACAGAAGCAAATTTTACCGTGTACACAGTAAATTGTAGAAATGAAAATTCTTACCGTAGTTCATATTACAAATTTTTACGGTTATATTTTATGATACCGTCTATTCAGGTAAAAATTGTAACGGGGGGCGAGCTGGGGGCGAAAAATCTAAAATCTTATCGGAAACCCAGGTTGGGATGTTAAGCTGTGAGTCGACATCCGGTTGGGAACTCTGCCCAGACTCTGATCAGGATTCTTAGCCAGATCCTGATCAGGCTAGTATGCAAGAATCAGGAGGCAGGACCAATCGAAGCAAGTTATTCGTGTTAGGAGATACAGGTAATTTTGTACTTTAACCATAATAATTGAGCAACTTTTGTATTAATATTAAAAGTTGAAATGTACCACGTGAAAGTGCTAGTCTGATATAAATATACATTTGAAAGATATACTTTAGTTGCGGGTCGATTTTTCACGTCCTGACACCCAATAGACAAACTTTCTTACTCGATTGAATTAGAAATGAATTCTCGAGACTTCGGTTGACCAAAGTTCTGGATTAGGCTTATCAACATGGGAACACCCGGTTATTCCCGTCTAGTCGCTAACCGTGAACAGGCAATACTCCGATCAATTTCTATCAGGGCGAAGGGACTTCTATTTTCAATCAGCACAAAAAGAACCGTTTTTACTTCTGGATGTATAACGTAATAGACGTTTAGGTTATAAACTAAATAAAAAAAAAAAGATCATTGTTGGATATTTATTATTCCGTTGTTCCGAATGAAATCAGTATACATATGTATATCAATGATTTACAATTAGTTACATCCGAAAACAAGCGAATGTTCCGAGCCTCCATTGTTCTAACGGTGCTCACGATGATAACAGTGGAGCAAATCAATTATCACGGTACTCAAAGATTAAAATCGTAGTTTATTCAAAATGTAAGTGCTGTTTTAAATTTTATCGTGTTTCGATGAATTTTTCTATGACAAACAGATATTATACACAAATATTGTTACGTT
Source organism: Trachelus tabidus (assembly GCA_030142655.1). NCBI lineage: Eukaryota > Metazoa > Arthropoda > Insecta > Hymenoptera > Cephidae > Trachelus > Trachelus tabidus. The sequence continues at coordinate 1,304,321 of JARQTI010000336.1, forward strand.
TGCGATAAGTTTCTTATGAAAAATTTTCTTCATGTTTCCCTTATGTCCTTTTTCTACGAATGGCTTCTGATATAGGTCGACATAAGTATCCACTGTTTTTTCATCGTTTCGTTCGTGACTAGGAAAAGTTTGGCGCCCGTCCAAGCTGCGTCGAAGTTCCTGTCAACAATGCCGAGAAAGCATTTCCTCAATGTTTCGCTATGTGTATGCGACGTAGTGGATAAACGGGCTGCCGAACAAGAGGAAATTCCCTCAGGCTACTCAGGGGACGTCCAGGACGTCGAGGGAGCTGAGTGCCTTAGCAAAGAGGATGTCTCGTCGAGGATCTTGCTGGAGATACAGCCGACGCACAATGGATGCGAACTACTTTGTTCTTTGGTACCGTACGGCGCTTTCCTTTCAAAGATAAAGAGAGAATGTGTACCGTATCAGAGAAAACGAAAGAAGGGAGTGAGTGACCGAGTAAGAGAGAAAGACAAGAGAAACGGACCAATTTGTATATTTCATATACAAATATTCAAATAAGTCGAATACGCTACTTTTGAAAATTACTAAAATCTATGATTATCATGGGAAATGACATAGGATAATATTAGGTCATCTCCTGAGGCATGTCTAAATATATTCCTAGCATCTGAGTAATTCCATTTATACTGGCTGTATGGATTCGCCCTGCGCCCTACAGAACACGAGTAAAGCTATCGGACAGACCTGGGTACTTGCTATTGAGTGACGTAACAGAAACTCAAAGTCAGGTACAAGTTTAATACAGGTAAAATTCATATTCAGAAGCAGGTAATACATATATATCTATATTAATCTTCTATATATTAATAAGTCATTAGTCCTTAACCGACCGACTTCACAGGTCACGAAGTACGTATAGGACCTCGTAACATGGCTGAGACTCGAGTTCACTTTCATCCTGGCACGGATCCTGGTCGCATGTCTAGCCAAGTTGCAATTATCCTTGATGATGAATACAAGGAGCAGAATGGACGTGTTGGGAAATAGAATTATCCTGCGCTTCACTGCGACAGATCGCTGTGATTCGAAATCGAAGCTTGTTTCCTTCTATTTTGAGGATCAAGCGCGGATTATGGTAGAGGTTAAGTAGAGATTCCTCTAGGACGCTATGTGTGTCAGACAGTTCAGATTTGAGAAGGGTGGCTGTAGTAACGCGACTAGCTGCCGACCGTCTGCCGTCGACTGTCGACGTGGTTCTTGTCCTAGAAAATGGTTGGTGAGTGTTGTCGCAGTGCAGTAACCAGGGTCATGTCTCTCTGTCCAAACAGCCGGCTGCCGAAACTATTTGCCACATTATCTCCAGAGTTATGGGAATGTCGGTAGAGAGAGAGGGGGGGGGGGGGGTCGTTAAATTTATTTGGACGTAAATAAATTATTGGATTATGCATTATATACGAATTTTATCAGAGCTCAATTGCGGTTCGATCGATGATTCGCTGAAGGGATTAAAAAATTGACCCTTTCCTGACCCACTTTCTTCTCAACGATTTTATTCACGAGTTTCAGACTCCTTGAAAGTCCTCGACGTATTATGTAGGTTTAAAGTGCAACTGCAGCTGTAACGTTCACTTTTGTGGGATAGACTATGGTATCGTAGCAATTCCGTGTGTTCCCCTTCAAGGGGTTAACGTGAGAAAAGATGCTCGAACGATTGGAATCGTAGATGACAACTGGCTTATCGCATCATCAATATGGTCTGAGGTCCCAAAATCTCTTTTAATTGGTGCGATAACGTTCTTAGGGTAAAGATTAAATTAGATGGACTTTTTAATTCTAACTTTTCGTTATTTTTCGATGTATTCGTGAGTATCTTTATCAATGCATAATTTAGGGAACGTCGTTTGCCAGTATCTCGTTTTAAAGGGGCGACGAAAAAAGTATCAAGATGGTGATATGATTTTTAATTTCATAAATTGTAATGGAAACATTTCAACTTTTTTATCATTTTTCACCGACCTCGTCCTGCTAACGAGATCCCTTGGGGATGCTCTTTCTAGTATATATGTGTATAATACAATTGAGCTTTAGAAGTTTTGGCGGACTCAGCAATAGTGACACGAAGGATTAGCAGTTCACCACAGAAGATAACGAATTATCAAAGGGAAAATTAGCAAATGTCATAGCAAATTAGTGACGTTTCTACCCTGTGAAATACGAGATATGCAAAATATAGCCAGTCAATTATTAATTCCCTTGCAAATGCACAGACAGTCGACGCTGTCTGGGAAAATTATGTTCTATTAATCGTTTGAAAAGATGAAAGGATATTTCATTTAATCAGGAAAATAATTTGACTAATAAAGGGAGGATATAGTATTGATTTCAACCAAAAAGTCTGATTCGGGACTATTTCAAAATTTATTGCTCCTTTCCCTTTGTATGATTATGGAACTATCACATATCGGGTGTATCGCACAAAGTCTGCTTCCACTTGAAGTCATACTTCAGAATGAAATCATACGTCAAAACAATGAAATATGGAGATCAAGGTCGAGTGCCTGTTCCTTTCAAATTTATTTCAAAATTTTTTACAGACCTACGCATCTGTATAGATTTTCAATATGGTCCTGGCCTATTCCCCTGATACGTTACTGTCACAGTTCACAACCTGTGCGATTGGGTGGAAAACAACTTTGCAGCTTTTCTTTTAACATCACTTCTTTTGCTTTTGAGTATTTAATATCAATGTTTGGTATAAAATCTTGTTCTACGAGACTCTGAAAATTGCATTAAAAACTCATCTAAATACACGAGACTTTAGATCCTACGGTAAAAAAAGCGAGATTTCCGCAGGTGCTTTAAAGATGCATCCACACCGTGCGATATTAAAGAGAGTAATACCTCAAGTGATTCAACCTCCAACCTCGTAAAAATCTCCATGTAACGTGTCCTCATGTATAATAGAGACACTCCGCATTCATAGCGAGTGAAAACTACATAAAATGTCTCATGGAAGATGTTGTGGAATTGAGTGATAGAAAATAAAAAGAAATAAGAGACTGAACGAGAAAGATGAGGGAAAAAAACCCTGAAAACCCCAATGTCGTGTCGGTGATAGAAAATCGTTCAATAATCCTATGGCACGAAGTGCTATCCTGTCTGAATTTCGTCACGATTGGTACCGCGGCTGATCCTCAAGTATAAAACTGCCGTCGCTCAGGAGTGAAGCTTTTCGTATTCATCTGACGTATAAATTCAGCAACGCTACCTGGGAATAAAACATAACGTAAATCGAGTGGCTGTCAGAAAGAACCGGAAGTATTTATTTCGGAATTCAAAGTAGAAACGGAAACGAGTAATTCTTCAACGTGTACAGCAGACAATTTTTTAAATTCAATTCAAGATTTACAGCAACTAACATCTTTTCATAATCAAAATCAAATCGATCGCCAAATACAAAATTTCCTATCGATTGAGCGAGTCAAGTCGTTCGAAGCCACGACGAGTAAATGAACTTGACGAAACATGAAATAGATACATTGATATCTACGTACTATAAAAAAAATAACGCTTTGCCGCTAATTTATTCCCACCATGTCCAAGGACTCAACTACCTCAAAAATGGTTCAAGGACTTTCAGAACAATGATAATATGAATCATGAGTTATCGAAGGGCCCAGTTTCATTATCGACAGATCCAAGTAACGACCCCGTACATAGGGAGGTTTCGTGGCGGATCGGACGAGTTTGGGGCGCTAACGATAGCCAGCCGGTACGTGATTGGAATTGAGAAAGTTTCCTTTCCCACCCATTGGCAGATATCAAACCCATAATTCGATCGATAATGAACTTTCCTCGTGCGCGAGCCGCAAGGATTCTTCGTGTGGTACCTGCCGTATCCTTCCAGCAGGACAATTACTCCTGGTGCGGTTCAATAGCTCCGCTTTAAAAAGCAAGTCGCTTAAGTAAGTTCGAGTAAGTTGGTTAAGTACTTACCGAGCTTCGACGTGGGAGCAAGAGAGATGCTAAAAGGATGAGACAGAGATTGGGAAAAAGATGGGTATTGGATACGTAGATGCCTGAGCGACGTCAAGGTTCGGAAAATGATTTGACCGTTCCTATAGGAACGGTATATAATCTAATGGTATACCATTAGATCAGTATATGGATCTGCATGCAAGAATAAAATTCATAACGAGATTCAAGCATCTGCTTATGGAGGAAAAAAATTTTATCCGGTCGGCTTGGTGTATTTCTTGGCTTTGGCAGTGATTAAAAATGCAGAATGACGGAAAATGGAAACAATGGCACGTGAAAAGAAAAGAAAAGTGAATACTGATTGTGCGAAGCAGATGGAATGGTGGAAGCACAGAGTGATATCGTTTTCCGATATTTCCGGTAATGACTGACAGTAACGAAGCATAAAATAATATAAAATAACCATGTATAATGGAATCCAAATCGCGGCATCGTTACGCGTCCGGCAAGAGGCACTTACAGAAATATCCGTTATCATTTTATGCGATTAACATTGTATCTTGCGGAGTGTGATATCTGCTTTGTAAATGGTCTCGTCGTTGCCGCCAAGAGGATTGTCGTCGTTATCAATAAATTATTAATCTGACAGGACGGATTGTTCTATTACCGTCGTAATTTCTTGTAGTCACGAAAATCGAAAAACATTTAGACACGATGTATTTGGTATTGGTAAAAAATATTTATTGCAAAGACCTATACTGTCTAAGTTGTTCTGTGCACCATTGTGTGGGTAGAACTGAATTTAATTTGTGAATTATTAATTTTCAATTAAAATATTTTTTTTCATTAACGAAAAATATACATATACTTGTTAAATGTAAAAATGATACTGCGTTTAGAAAATAATTATTTCTTCCCCTGGACGTTTATCCCTTATTCGAAGTAAGCACAGAAATGGCGGTTCTATTTCATTCACGAAGGTGCATGCATTTAATTCACTTGTCTGATAGTGTTATCTCCGGGATATGACGGAGCGGTATATTGCATCTCTTCATCTATCCCTCTATTTTCTTTAACACCTCGTCACGCATGTGTATACCCCCGTATCCCATACAGGAACCATGCAAGCCAGTCCCTGTTATATATTATATATGTATATGTCAGTACCTGTGAACGTTTTACCACGCGAAACTCGTTACGACACTATAAACAAGAGTTTCCGACATTTATCCATTTTTGCTTTGCAATTTTTTCCTGAACTCTTTTGCAATTTTAAAGAGTATAGAGAGAAAAATGAAGCTTATTAAAGAAATATCTCTAATTTATAAACAGGCTTTGATTACAATGAAGAAAATGGAAATTCAGTGTCGGATACGGAAATATTGAAATTGAATTCAAAAAATTCCTAAATTTTTATCGCAGTAGGAAGACACTTAAATAATATGAATTTAATTTCTATAATGACTAGTATTAATGTTCAAGCATAATGCATAAATTAACAAGGAAATGATATTTTATGATATATGTATGTACTGCGAAATTTAATTTGTTTCAATATGGAGGTTTATACTTTGACAAAGCATGTTCATATGCTAACGCTGTATTGTCCGAATTGAAATTCTGTTAAATTTCAAATCTATTGACCAGACTCGTATAAACTGGATTCTGATAAAATAGACTTTTTAAACACAAACGTTACTTTGTGAATTATAGGCTTTCCGGATATTGAGGTTGAACGTTTTTCCAAGTGAAAGCCTTTTCCTGGCTTTGGATTTTCAAATCTGGTGGGATAGCTTACGTAGTGTGCACACGTGTTTCCGTATGTGGGAAGAAAAATTGGACTCTTATGGTATGTCTCTGAAGGCACCTTAATAGAAAGCCGAACTTAAAGGCCGATAAAACCCGAAGAAGTATTCCATCCCGACCTTATAAGGCAGGACTTCCTTCCTTCTGAATCATTGATAAGGGTTGTCCGAAGTATAGGGTGGTGGGCGGGGGGCGGATATATGGTAATAGCTGCATCCCTTAATGTGTACCCATCCAATTTTTCATCTCCCAACGCGATCCTAGCGATCCCTCTTACGTGTAAAAAAAGTGTACAAAAAAAAACATACGCAACTTTGTGCGGTGGTGATCCCAAAGGTTACAAAACTTTCGGTGCTATATCCAATGACGGTATCTAAGGCATCTTCTCGTGGGAGTTTATTCTGGCCAAGGTGAAAATATCACGTGAAACCCATAAATTACTGATGGGACCCTTTCGTTAGTGTTCCTACGTTACTTGGAAATCCAATATTGTTCGAAGTGAAGGTAGTTTTTTTAATGATAAAGTTGCGTCATCGTATATTCTACATATTATTCTATGTATTCTACATATCTGACGTTTCCCCCATTAAATTTGGAAACGAATAGAATTTCTCTTTAAGCATAGTTAGCGTGAAATTTTGTCCACCTAGACACAAAAACGAAGAATTTTTCTCTGTATAATTTTATGCTATTCTTGTGTATTTTATCTTCTTCTGGTGAAACACTCTTGATTCCTCAATAGATTTTTGAGTTTGTAGCTTCCAAATTCTTTTTTTCTTTTTCAAATAAATCAAAGTGCCTCCACGCATGCATACTGGAGATTTCGTAAATTTCCATATAGGCAATATCTTTGAAAGAGAAATGAGTTTGTACTGCGAAACGTTCTCGTAAAGGTAAACAAGGTTGTTTAAAGCGAAACTCGAAAAGTTTCGAATTCAATCGTTGCTATTAAAAAATACTTCACGCGTCGGCAATCCGTCTCGATGGCATAGGAATACTTTAATTAAAATCCATCCCAAGCAAATACCAACTTCCCCAGTTGTATTTTAGGAGGGCAATATAAATCCACAAAGTCCCAGAATCGATTTTCATTCCTATTTTACGGAAACTCTTGCCGAGCGCTACTCGCGTTGTGTTTACTATGCATACTTGACCTAATTTTATTTTACCTCAACCATTCATCAGGCAAAGAAATTTATCGAATACTTTTTCACGTCCTGAATCCATACTAATTGGTTATCGATGTAATTTAAAGATCCGTAGAAAAGTTTTATCAGTCTGATGGAAAGAGAAACAAGATTGATTCTATTCTTATAACGTTACGTCACCAGCTTTCGTGTTGATTACGAGTTCTGTGAGTGTCTTTGCAAAGTTTACATTCTGGAATAGTTATACATATATCGTTGTCAAAATCATATTAGAGAACTTGAAACTTTATAATTAGAACAGATACTTTCTTGACTTAAGGTAAATCAGATTCCAGTTGAATTCGTGGAAGCGCTAATTTGGTTCAGTAATTCATATCTCTAGTACAGGTACGAGAGAAGGACCAAGCAAAGAGTTTTAATCCGGTTGAATCATTTTAGGATCGTTTTAAGAAACAAGAGACTTTATATCCTTCATCGTCAAATTTTTATATTTTTTTTAAAAAATGGCATCCGCATAGGTTACCATTGAGGATATAACATCATGATGGCTGGGTCGTTTTTGAAAACAGTGTATTTATATTTGTATAGTATATACGCATATGTGCGAAGGGTAGATTCAGCGTGTGCTATATGCTTGGGAAATAAAAGTTAGGTGAAAGCAAGGTGTAATATACTTACAGGAACTCCATTTGTCTTCAGTCCGATATAGCAAAGCTCTTCACCTAGGCTTAAACACTTGGTTGAGAACGTTGGCGGTACTTTCTATTGCCTTGAAAAAGTCTTGAGGGCATGAGGAGTTCACTGTGGAATGTATCTGAAACGAAGATAAAAGATTAGTGAGAGACAAATGATTTTTTACGAATGTTCAATTAAATCGAGCATTGATATAAGTTCTATAACAAACTTTCGACTCAGCTCGGATAACTAATTTAATTAAAAGCACGTAACTCGCGCTCATTGAATTTTGAAAATTTACATTTGCGAAAATTACCACGTCCCTTGAATTTCCATGTGTCAAGAAAATTCGCTTGTTCATCAAATTTTATTAACGAACAAGCTTGCGAATTTCATTTGTCTTTGTTTGACGTAGAAAGGAGCAGGGTTGTCTCTAAGTGCAATTTCAAAATTGGGAGTCGCATTTCTTACTCTTTTCATGTGTTCCTTTTCACGTTGGAACGACTCTGGTAAACAATAGCGCCGCGACGCTTTTACCGATATCATTTTGTCCTATTCAGGAGAACTGGGAAAAGCGGAACAATTGTAACGTTTCGTAGCGCAGTTACAGAAAATAGTCATGATTGCCTTTGCGCCGTGGGAAAATTATATGTAAAGGACGGTGCCTTATCCAACTCAATCTTATATGATTTCGCAATGCGATAGCGCCATTTATCGGAAGGGGTAACGAGCAAAAAAAATTCGAATCTCGTTCCAGTGAAAAATTTTTCCGGGTATGTCCGGACTTGGGTAGGTACCATATAGGCAAAATTGTGGAAACCATAAATCCGTAAAACCCGTGGAATACGAACGTGACTGGGTTTAGGAAAAATCGTGACCGCCCTTATACAAATCCCTATGATGATCTAACGTGGTCCAGATATGAAAATCCAGGCAGTTAATAATCATGGATAAGACTTGGATTCTTCCGAGCCTAAATAGACGAATTTTGTATGTCCAAAGGGGTAGCCTCACTGGGCACAAGACAGATTTGTCTAACTAGAGATTTAATGTGGACTATTTTTCATATAGGAGCTGCCTAAAATCGTTAAATCGATTTCTAGTTATGTGTGACATTAAATTTCCAACATAGGGAAACTAATGCAGCGTGATAGAATGCAAAGTTACATTGATAGCTCCTAATAATTATTAATAATTAAAAAGCCTTTCTATCGAAACTGATAATTATTTTTCAACAGCATTCACATATTTTGGGAATTTTTTATTCAATAAAAATTTGATGCTACTACAATACTCATAAGTGTACACTGACGTTTGTTCAGGCTTAGCTCTTTCAAGCATTAGAAGCACGAGTGGAATCTAAACAACGTACTATTGTATCTTCAAGAGACTAGAGTTGAACTGTAGCTGGAACACATATATGCATACGTGTTCCTACAAAGATTTGTGTATCCTTTATCAAATTAAAAAAATATATATTCAATTTTTTAATCTAATCGGTAATCGTGAATGGTAATGAAAATTGTGAAGAAAAACTATGAATCCCTTGTTTAATTTATCAGGAAACAAAGTGAACACGCAAGTAAAATCGATGGCAACACGATAAATCAACAGCAATTATTAATATGACCAGACCGGGAGTTAAAAGCCCATGCAGTTCCGAAAGCAGGAAAATTAATTATCCAGTAACAATTATAACGCTCAATTATTAAAATTACACTGTAGCAGCGTGAAAAGTTTATCAATGGCATTGAATAAGAGCAACGTTCTGTGCTATTAACCTACGAAATTTATGAAATTGTTAAAAAATAATTCAGAAGCTATTTCCAGTAAAAAAGAATTTTCTTTTAGAAAAACGAAAGTACCCTGTGAATTTGTCTACGTTGGAATATCGAATTGGCCAACGTCAATTTCGCGTCTCCCATCGCCTGGAAGTTGGTTCGAAGCGGTCTGAATGTTTCAGCAGTTTTTTTATCCAACCATTTAACCGTCATCATTCCATATTGAAGGGTCCCACTCTCTTCCGGTATATCTATATTCTATACCTACGGGCTCTAGGTGCCAACTCTATAGCATAGCTATACCATACTATTGCATATCTATAAGGTCATGAAGAACCAGTAGAACACTTGCAAGTCCTCTATTATCTACAAGGGGTTTATCATATTATGGCAGATGCTAACGAAAGTGCAGCTGAGAATAGGAAACAGGCGTGCTAAAACTGTATTACCAATGTCGCTCACCAATTGACATTTTTGTAAGTAAAATATAAACTAAAAATACATTCTAAAAATTTATACAACATGTATCCATACGCATATTCATATGCCCATGCATACATTAGGAACAGGTAATTTATTATTTTTATATTTCAAATATGTGTTTCAATATGTAAATAAAATATATTTGGCTGGCACCACGGGTTTATTTTGTGAACTATAAAAATATATATTTCCATCCACCACGTAGGTATCCGTTAATTTTGTACAGCGGATAGACCAGTGAAATACGTTTTTTGACAGATCGAAAACAATGAAGTGTCTAATGAGACATACGTGGCATTATATTAAATTTTTTATCAAGAAAGAATCCATGGTTTTACCCTGAAATACGTTATAGTCTTTTATTTTCTTTTATTTTTATTTTACTGCGACTGTAAGAATTTATCTTTAAAATCTTTAAGATCCCAGATAAGATATAGTATCTCATCTCAATAATAGTAACGTTATATCCTTCTTGGATTCACTATAGCACAGTTATCGTAACAATGCTGTCAGGAGCCTACAAAACTCCATTCCTAGACCTCTAAGAACTTTGGCAGCAGAAACCATTGTGATCGGTAGCTGCCTGGACCCTCCTATAAAACTTCTGCAGATCAGAAAGATCACTGTAATAGCCCTGAGTATCTGAATCCGTGCATCTATCTGTAGCGATTATCGCGAAAGAATTATCGGTACCTCACATTCCTCCAGTTTGCAACGCATGAAAGTAAGCCTTTTTTTGTTAATTTTTTTGGGAGAAAACTAATCGAAATCCTATTAGAAAGAAATTTTTTCATAAATATGCAAAAAAATAAAAAACTATTTTTTCGACCTCACATGCCAGACGTCTCCCTTATTTCAACACGTACCAGATGTATATAGAGATTATATACAGATGCGATTTGATTACTTTGTATTCTTAAAACCATCTAAAGAATATAATTTCACATGTGGTAATTTGTATGGGTAAACTACCGTTATCAGTTGTCATATATCATTGTTCAGATGGATACCAACATGAACATGCGAAAGACTGTTCAAGACACTTTGAAAAGCTTCCTAATCTATTTACTCGCCATTCTTTGTGTTAGCTAAGCATCCTTATCTTTTTTCATTTCTCAAGTAGGCAATCCATTATTTCGTTGGCTTATCATACTCTCTATATTTACTGTCACTGACATGGGAGATTGGGAGTCGCTCTGCTGGTAATGTAAAGTAATATCCTTGGTAATCCCTACAGGACAACGCCGATAGGAATCACATTGGGGCCAGACGAAGCGTAGCAAATGGTAATGGCACTCGAAAGATCCTCGTAATCAGATCCGCGCGTGATATTGCAAATGGGATGATTCTATATCCTTCTACTCTTTTTCGGCGAAAAAAGCACATTAGCTTAACGTTTTTAAATAAACGTTCCTAGAATCGTAAGTAAAGTTAAGAAAAATATCTTTCAGAATTCAATTTCGTTTGAATATAAAATAAATTTAATTGTCAAACAGGTGCATTTATTTTTATTTTATACTCCTCTTGAATAGGATTTTGATTTTTTTCATCAATATTAAAGGATGAATATTTTGCAATTACCTAGTAACCAGTACGTATAAAAATTATTAGGAATATTATGTGACAAAAAACCACGATAAAGGATATTATCTTGGCAGGAATTCACTTCCATTTAGTTACAATCAGCAGGAAAGAGATTTGCCAGCAATATTTAGGACCCTTGTTACGAAAGGAGGACATTGCAGCATTGACGAATCAGATGAAAATTTTTTGTGCGAATAACAAAAATTAAAGCAGTCGCAGTTCGAACCAAAACAGTTGACTGTGAATATTGCGTTTTTATTCGAAAGGGTAAATTGCATAACGCTTCTAGTTATCCCATTTACATTGTCGCTGTAAGTTAGTAGGAAATTGGTGGGAGGATGGAAGCAACACAGACAACTATGCTAGAGTACAAAAGCATGGAGAGCAAGGAAGATGGGTAGAACATGTCGAGAGACGAGCTTCTTCCCTGAAAATCCCATCTCTTTGTGAGAATAATAACTCGATGGTTTTGCGATACCTCCCTATCGCGCGCACCCCAATTTATAGCCTATGGGGGTATGTATCAGGTGGCCGATTTAAATAATCTCAAAAATAATGCACACTCCGTTTTTATGCGACGTTGGTATCTTTACACTTCGTACATAAATTTTATGTAATTTACGTCACAGTGTTGAGGCACGATTTAAGTAAAAGAAAATATAACGTATGTGGATGTAAGGAGATATCATATTTTTTTCTTGAATTTGCTGCTTTAATTTTCTTAAATATTTTTAATGATTTTCTATAACAGTAGGAGGCAAAAGTTCCTTCCGAAATAAATACTGAAACAATTCGTTACAATATCTTTTAACCCTTCCTGGAATTACATACAGTGTACAGTGGGTCAAATTTACACTAAGTAATTTTCAAATCAGTACGTCTAAAAAACTTTGCATTTTTCGGGTATATTGTAGGAAAAATTTTTTAAGGGAAAAGAGTCATACTTTAGCTCAGTCTTACTATTTTTTACGAGAAAAATAGTTAAAAAGCGAAATTGATGCTTGAAGTTGATCTTCGTTCGAAAAGTGAATTTTTCCATTTAAAAAAATTCGAGTCAGTATGACCCCTCTGCAACCAGAAGGTTAATAGGGAATTCATTATTGCTCCCCAATGTATAGGGTAGGTTGTGTACGGTTGGGTGGAGGAAATAACTAGAACAATTTGTCAGTCTGCTATTCCTCGCTAGACGAGAACGTCGAATTTCATAAGCCGTCAGAAAAGTTTTACTAGGTATAGCGTGAATGGCTGCTAGTCTTCTCATGTATCGTTGGGAAAACAAAAACGACGTTCTAGCCAGCTGCAAACTTTCGTCATTCTCGAAAATATGTTAATATAAGATTTCGACCCTAATTCGTAACCCTTTGCGAACTTTCAAGCACGGTAAGTTTTACGGGCGGTTGGTACAAAGTAGTAACTTTAAACAGTATTAGATAAAGTAGTCGTATCGGATGATGATGAAGACGTCGATA
>JARQTI010000336.1:1317311-1384126 GCA_030142655.1 Trachelus tabidus
GGCGGTTGGTACAAAGTAGTAACTTTAAACAGTATTAGATAAAGTAGTCGTATCGGATGATGATGAAGACGTCGATAAGGACAATTTCATTTTCAGGCATATTTTTGTTTGAAATGAATATCTCAACACTTATCTCTACTACTTTGTGTAAAAATCCTGGGGGAATATAATTAAAAGGATTAACGATAAGAACCAAAATGATTATAGCAACATTTTGGATAATATTTCTACGAAAACCTTTAATTCTAATACCGTATTTTGTTAGATTTACGAAAGCGCCCATAAAGGCAAACAATAAACGTCCAGTAATGTTTTCGAGAATTGTTTAAAAGTTTCCCCAAATGTAATTAGGTTAAGTAACGTTTAATTACGTAAAAGCTCACGCTGTACCTGGTGGTTCGCATCTATTTATCTAAATCCTCAATGGCGCCAATTGAAGCTGCAGAACAGGAATGAGAGCACATCTCGGCTCGAAAAGTGTTCTTGACTCGAAAAATAATCTGAATTATTAATGCAAATAAGCATAAACGACTTTTTAGCGTACAGTGAATTTTACAAAGCAATTCCGTTTCAAACCAGCAGAACAATATTAATACCTTATCTCATAGTACTTTCCACTTGCTCAAGGCGAGTTTGCATTTGACAGATAAAAAGTCTGAAAACTGACTTTAAACCAGCTCGAAAGCCCTAACTATATACGACAATTTATTTCACCCCAATAGTAAGAAGAGTGAATTTTGCAGCCCATTACTCAAAAACCCTTAAAAATATTTGCAAATTTATTGGCACCTTTTAGAAGTTACATAAGAATTCCCAAGTTTCAGTTCCCTTAATATTTTTCAACCTGCTAAACGGCTCGTTCCAGCTACATCAATCCAGTAGCAGTTGCGGTTGGATTCCATCAAGTAGGGCAAAAGGGGAATCTTGAAGCGTTCAGAAACAGAAGTTTACATCGAAAAGGGCCTGTCAGTAATACACCCGTGACAGTGTTACGTTGCGCGAAGATATTCTAATATACAGATTGGTAGACCCACATACTGTAAACCACAGCGGTTTGCCATTGACATTCAATTTACTTGTCGCTATGCCATAAGTTCGTCTCTCGCTCTTTCCTCATCCTCCTCGTTCGCCTCGTCCTTCTCTTTCCATTGCTTGCGAGCATCTAGAATATTTCGAAGGGGATGAGATCCGCCATATTTATACTCCAGCCTGAGGCATTTCTATGCTACAGATTTTACGTCCCTACCTTTGCTTTACTCTTTCACGCTTTTTTTATTTATTTTCTGCTTCTCTTTTTTCACCGCTACCGAATAAAGGACGTCGCGCCGGCACGAGCTGAAACGAGGCGTATCAGGTTCCCGTTACTTTGACGTCGCAAAGCACAGGATGATCGAAGACTGCAAACGTAAGTAACGATAATGTCTTAGGTACGTTTTGCAGATCGATCTTCAAGACTAATGGCCGACATCCAGCATTGGTAATGCGTTTAACATTGTTCTACGAGGGCGGTGTCCATGAGTTGAATGACATATTAAAATTTTTCGTTACTTTTTCTTTCCCTTTTTTTTTAATAAAAATGGTTAGACTAGTCTTCAATTTCTTTTTGATTTTCTTTCTTCTCTTCTTAGATATGTCTCATTTTTTCTCTCCTCATCTCGCATTGCGCGACAGAATCGTCCGTATTGGAGAACGGCTAATTGGAGGTAAAAAAACCACAAAAGTCCGAGAAAAATTAATGATGGAGGATGCGAGTTATTAGGGGGACAATGCGTAGTGCCGAAGTTGCGAAATAAATAAAAATTAAACAGGTACTAAACGATTTAAATTAATCCCATGTGGAAGCGTGCTACCAATTAGCTATGATATAGTGTACTTTACCAGGGGGATGGCGTAGGGAATGAAAGTCACCCTTGGGATGATATGATTTCCAATAACTAAATAAAAAATGAATACCAGAGTAATTGATCGGAAAAAGATTCATTTCTACTGGCTAATCAATAATTAATCCTAAAACAGAATAAAGGAGAAGCATGTCGCCAAAGGTCCGAAAAATGTTTCCTCAAATATTCACAAATTTCTTTATAATTTATTTAAAGAGCAAATAAGGATGAAATTTAAAAAAAAAAAAATATACACGTTTATTAGGTTTTTTCTTTTTTCCCATAAGTCCAATTATGCGAATCAGTAGGGTTGACAGATTTTCAAATTTCGTGACATTCGCGACATCCGGCTTGAATGTTGAAGTAATCAGGTAAAATACATTTTTTTGTATAGAAAATAAATTTTTATTACACAACCACAGAAAAATATTCGAATTATATTATATTTTATCGTAATCAGCAAGAAAATCGAAGCACTAATCGTGTGGCGCATATTTGCATCGTATTGGCAAAGCATGACTATGTGTACCTGCACGTAGTACTTAATAAACTTAAATCGACATTGTAATCTCTCGAATTTTTATTTTAAATCTAAGTCCTTTCGCAAATTTATTTACATTGACAAACTTCTTATGAATGAATTTTTAAAATAAAAAATTTCACTTACTGTTCTCAAAAGTTACAGCACCGACGCATATGGGTACTCAAAAAATATTACATACATTAAAGCAACACAGCTAAAGACTGCTGTGCTTATTTTCTTTATCGACTCACGAACTTCAATATTATTAAGTATATTTATTTACTTATACTTAATTAACAAGTATAGTCGTTACAGGTATTTCATGTACCATGGTTATATCTAAAAGAATCATGAGGTTAGTTAATTTAATTTTAATTTAATTAAAAATAATAAATTAAGTTAACTGACGTTATGATCTTTTCCAGGTAATTACTTGGGGTAAGACTAAGTCGAGTTTCTTGATAATATATTATACATTGTTTCTGGTCTTGCTGGCACAACGAGAAAGGAAACTAAGTAACGAAAGAAAGAGAAATGTCGCAGTCGCTGAAGGTAGTAGATTGTGGAATAGCACGGACAAATGGACTTACGCTACGTTGATAAGAGGTAGATGAGAAAATAATATTTACTTCGGAACAATTTGATTAAGTCAAAACAGCCAAGTACCGGGGATCATGGAAAATTATGCGTTAAATGTTGCGATTCGCGATGTTAAAGTCTAGCCGGAAGTCGGTAGTTAGATAGGTAGAATGACTTGATAAGTATATACTATACATATATATTCGAGTAGGAATATATGCATATGTTTCAATTTTCACTCATCAATTTTCCATCTTTTAGAATTTGAATATTGGAGTAATCATACGGAAAGTTCATTAATGTTTCATAAATCAGATCCGTCCAATAAATGGATTTCCGGTTCTATCGATAGAACATAAGGCTAGAGCCATACGAAAAGTTATATTTTTCTCTGTGCTAGAATTCTCTTGATTTACTTAAACTGCAGATGCATATATGTCAATGGTAGCGATTTTTTTATGTCGACGTCATCTGAGACGTTTTCAGTAGAAAATAAGGAGGATAGAAATTTACTGAATAAGTGTAAATCGTTGTATGTAATATTCGGTATTCTGAAGGTGAATTCTGAATAAACGCTGAAAATTGTAATAGAAAATACGAATAAAAGAATGATTGACGTATTGGAAATTGGCATTGGTCAATAATCTGTTCCATTTATAGACAGATTGTCAAGAATTTTATATAGCGTGGGAACAATGAATTAAAAACCATTTCAAGAGTGATCGATAGTCTACACATCCGGTACCTAAATATATACTGGATTATTCACCCAAAACCTACCACTAGAAGTAATGGCGCCCGTCCCGTAAAGAAAACTTATCAGGGTTTTTTCCAAGGCCCAGATTAATATTCCCTAATTCTCTTAGGGGCCTCATGTGGAAGCTTCATAGCCCTCATAGGGTTTCCTAAAGGATGGTCATGCTTTTTTCTTAAGAACCTTACAAGCCTAAGCGTTGGGGGTCTTTAAAGGCTGATTCATGAGGTCCTTTATCGGCTTCCTAACGATTACATAGTTAAATAATTGGGCTCTATGGATATAATCGTCAATGCCATTTACATAAAAAAAGATATTAAAGATGGCGATGAAAAAAATTACATGTATGTATCTTTGTATGAGCACATTGAAATTGATACGTCTTTCGATGATAATTTTACCAAATTGATATAAAATTGATTCACTGACATTAATTGGTACCATTAATCTTGAGCGCTCAAAGTATAATACGGTGTTAAGATGTACTATAATCACTAAAAGTATTTATAGCTATACAGTAAATGTTTATTAAAAAAATAAAAAATAAAAATGTCATATTATGTGAGTTTCAAGTAATATATAATATTTTCATTCTGTTTCATTGAACCACCATTGGATTTCAATATAGTTTCGAAGCATTCAGCCACGGACCACATTATACTCTGTAGGCAGCTAGTACCATATAATTGATTGGATTTGTAATTTTTTAGAAAACTCAAGTCCTTTGTACACCCGTTGGATCTCACGTGACTCTTGCAAATATTAGAGACATTTTCGAGACTCTTACTCGATTATACCCGGACATTGATTTATTGCTCAACCATATTTCATCGGTTGTCAGATAGGGAAAATTTCATAGCATCCCCTTTAACGACCGATCAAGTTTTTCAGGGACGAAAAATTCGGCTTTTAAAGACGTAGTAAAATCATCGATTGCCCATTTAAATCAATATATTGCAGCACTCGAGTTCAAATTTGCATCCCATAGATGACTTCTAATTGTGGTTCTGCATAACCCGTTCAGTTTGGAGACTCCTACAAGATTTGAAAGGTAGACCTGAAGTCATAGCCAAGTATAGATAAAATCCTAGCAGAAGTATGGTTCTAGTCTTCTTAAAGTACAGTAAAAATAACAGCATAATACGGGTAATAAAAATATTAAAATATCAGAGATATCTCATGACAGTCTCACATACATCTCTTTGGTCTCAATCAAGTACTTTTCATCTCAATAGAGTATCATTCAAAACCCTATACCAATTTTCATCTCACTGAAGTCTCGTTATGGTCCTAATCAAATTGCTCTATTTTAAAAACCTATTCAATTTAATCAGACTGTTCTATTTTAAAATCCCATATATGTATATAGAACCGGCTCAAGTACTTTGTAAGAGAGTACTTCCGTCCAGATCCAGTGCCGGACTGGGATGAAAGTACATATTGCAATATAAATATAGTAGCCAGATTAGTTATGCAAACTCCGCGGAATTAACGGCAAGAGTTGCTTATGGAGATTTAGCGAATAATGTACAGCTGCCTACACGTAGAGGATGACTGTTCACCCCGTTAGATACGTTTTAGCAGGATCCTGTGTACGCGCGCTAATCACGTTTTCAGACAATATTTCCATCCCGGAGAATGCGAAGCATTAATTAGTAGGTGCTCGTCTGGTTGGTTGCCTGCACGCGCATAGTAATGACGGCGGAGATTCCTAAAGAAGGAATCATCCAGTTTTCACTGTATAGTCAACGAGTGTACTACTGTATGCCATAGGATTTAAACTAGCTATACAGTAGTCGGTAGGGTTGTACCATACAGTCACGAATTTCCGTATGCACTTCGCGCGATGTAAACTCTACCGAAGTCCCTTGTGCTTTCCACAACGTGGGAGAAACGGCTTGGATGCCGAAGAAGCATTAATATTAATGCGCAAGGATTTACCGCGACACGACTCGCCCGTGGCTCAGGGATGTACGTTTACAAATACAGTTCGCAACACTGCACCATACCGGAACCGGAAGCGGCAGAAACTTGGACGCGTTTCGTCTTATGCAGTTCTCTGAGGATGATACCCCAATATCAATGCAGTCGTGCCGGACGTATCTATAATTGCATAAGGGAGAAACGAATTATTCGGAATTAAAATTTTGGATACTTTATTATTTTGTTTATTTATTTAAGAGGATTCTAGATCGATTGCGATTGGTGAAAAATAAATAAGTCTAAAAGAAATATATTAAATGGTTACACTCATGGTAAAATTGGTTGACGCTCTTTTCCCTTTTGTAACTTGGAAAAGAAAGTTGGTAAAAAAATTGAAGGGAATGGGACGCGGGTCGACGCTCCCTTGAAAGGTAATTAAAAATTACGGGAAAGGCCACAGAAGATTATGGCACTGTAGGGTCTGGTCTCTGTGAGGGCTGGTTTTAAAGTGGAAAAAAAAAGATATAAAGAACCATACCGCCATGTTACTTATCTCTATTAATTTAGCTTCATCCTGAAATTACTATAACACCAACAAGAGACTGTTAAACTATCTACTTATGCCGTGCATAAGAATCTTGAAAATTCCCTAGAATTTAGTGATATTTTAAAAACTGCCAATTTTATATGGATACATGTTTCAGGGATGCTACAAAATTTTAAGGTACGTTTCATGGAAATATTGAAAGTTTGCTGCATGCGCTTCATGCGAGTGTCAATCGTACGAAATGTCAAACCGAGTAAATTATATCATCTTGTAAACTCGTTTTATGCTTTATGTCTTTAATCTGAGATTTTCAAGAGCGTGTAATAATTTTTCATTTAATATTTGTTATTACTGCAGTCATCGTCAAGTTCCGATATCGTAAAAAATATTTACTATTGGGATTTTCATATCTCTCGAGATTTGTTTCACCTATGTACATTAGTTTCTACGTGAGTTTGGTGATTGTTTCGGAAAGAGAGAAAAAATAGATTATGGAAATACTCATACCTCAGTTATATTTAATCTATTATTTGAAAATAGTGAAATGCAAATAAACTGCTTTTTTATTATTTAATTACATGCGCTATCGTTATTACGAGGCACGCTGGATATTTTTAATGACCTTTTGTTTAATTACTTGGCTTTAATTGAAATATAAAACGACCCAAGCACTTGAAGGAAGCGAACGTTTCTGGGACATTATGGAATAGTTCTAGACTATATAAAGAGTTTTGAATATTATTTACAGCCAATAGTTTCTTATTACGGTTTGGTTGTAAATCCTAGTTAATTTCATAGCCATTGCCCTTCCCACTTTTCTTTGTACATAATGACTCCTCAGAAACTCCTGATCGCAGAGCAAAGATCTTAATTGACCTGATTACTTAGGTTAAGTAACCCTATTTCCGTTAGTACCTCAAAGAGGCACTGCGGCCAAATAGTATAACAGTCTGGTAATGTAAGTTTAGTTAGGGTATCAAAAATACCTATTAAACAAATTATCCAATCCATTCTTTTTTCCCAAATGAAAACATTTCGCAGTGATTCCCGTCGGCCACAATTTCCTGTACGCAGTTTACGACATTTACATATGCAGGACTGTGACAATCAAATTAATTAATAGCAATCAGTGCACCCATATAATCCTACATTTACGCTCCTGGAAATTCCAAATACACTGGCTGTCTGTCATAAACCATAGGCAGATCCGCTCCATGGGATTACTTAAGTAAAACAATTAACAACCAATCTCTCTAATTAATCAAACTCTCGAAAACTTCCAACTCATTCCAAAAACGTACCCCTAACTCCAAGTAAAAACTTAATCGAAGCTGTTTCACTACGTAACAGCGTACACCCATCAACGATATAAATGAATTTCAATAGATATCGAAAAAATCCAAACAAAATTTACCTACGTATCAAAAACAAAGATCTCACATGATGCCTGGAGCCGCGTTCACCACATGAGCTCCGTTTGAGAAATAAACATCAGTGCGTTGCCGTAGGTATTCGTGAGCGGGAAGCCGTGAGTGTGACGTCACCGAGGCCATGAAGGCGTACCAACGTGGAAAGGGTAAGGTGCGTGACGTCATGTATTCTACCTCCGTGTTCGTGAGTGCGCAAGAAGAGCTTGGGGGCGCTGTTGAAGACTCGTTTTGGCCGCATGGTGGGGGCCTAGGGGTCCAGGCATGGAGGGGGCGCAGTCCCGCGCCATCCTCCGTGTCGCTAGCACGCTAAAGAAGTGCGACCGATCGTGCCAGCGAGATACTTCGTCGTGACAGTAGACGTTCATTGAACTTGGAATTTTTATTTCCACTCGATTTATACCAGATGAAAACGATCTTGTCATTGACTCTATCCGCGTAGTGATTTGAGTTTTCGCAAAGTGAGTGTTAAATTTTAATACTGTTAGTGATCTTTTGGGTGTTTATTTGACTGTACATTCTCCGGAGTGTGGATGATCATGATGGTGTCGTTAGTACCGGCGCTTCTACTGGCCGCTCTGACAGTCCTTGCTATTGAAAATCGAATCGTTAGTGCTGGCGATGGCTACCATAGACCTACCGTTGATGCCAAGATTCGCGATGACATCGATTTATCTCAGGTAAATTCTTTTTGGAGATTTTATTATAGCTTTTGATGTTTAATGACGTTTCTCAAAGGTTCTTATTTAAATCGTACGTACGTAGTTCGTATTCTTGTCGATCGACGCCGTGGCGTTGCTGTGCTTATAGGTGTATTCGAGAGATGTCGATATAGTTATATGGCGTATGTGGCGTTTCTTTAAAATATTAAAGTGAGAGAGGAAAAACAAATACAAGTAACAAAAGTTGTCAAATTTTGTTAAGAAGGAAAAACAGGTTCTAAGATACTCTAAGTAGTATTTTAGTATTCCTATGTCTGAATACAAAATTCGCATTCTGTGAAGATCGAGGGTTTTTAATTAAAACTTTCCATTCAAGCATTTAACTTTGCATCGATGGCTGACGAGAGTATAGAGGTCAAACGCAAAACTCCCATCGTGTCATAAATTGGAGTAAAAATTTATTCTACAGTTATACTGACTTAGGATCCCCTACAATGAACTTGTCTTAAGTCATGCTATTTACTAACTCAAGGCCTTTGTATGTCAGACATCAAAACAGTTTCATAATTTACTCCCATTAGCATTATGAGTTTTTCTGATTTGCATAATAAGTCTTGAGATTCGGCAAAAGTTACTGTTTTCTTATTTTTAAATCTCATATTCGCATGTGTTTAATCTGTCATATGTACGTGCTTGTCGCAAACAGAAAACTGCGTAATAAGCGTTTATGGCAATGAAGATAATAGTACGTAGTGCCTTAGAAATTTTTGTATGCCTTGTGGAATAACTTCGGTTTCCACCAATACTCAAAGACCTGCAGTCCCTAAAGTTATTTTCAAAAATTTTATTCATCATTAATACGACGGCCAATAGATTAATTTACGGTGATTTTTTTAAGCAGCATAATACAGTGCTCTGTCAATTTTCACGTTTTCTTCCCGTAGCACTTGACAGTCGAATACCGTCGAAGCTTCCTGCAATGGCAACTTGTTGCCGTAACAAAAATCACCAAGTTTTGCGATCTGCACGATTCGGTCTTTACCTACTTCGCAAAGTAGTGCATCTTTCAAGGGACTCCGCTTCAGTCTCTTTTTTTATTCATTCCGACCGAGCCATTGGCTAAAGTAAAACTTAACAGAATAAAAAAGTTCAGTAACCGAATTCCCACTGTCTCCCATCCTAGTTTTTCGCGTTGCCCGTCTGGAGTCTATCCTACTATTGACTTTACATGTAGAACGGGACTCTAACGGTCGCGGCTAGACGTCGCGTTCACTCGGTCAACAGCAAAAACCTAAAGGTGTATTCACGGCCTGTACCGGTGTGAACGACGACCTTGCCCATCCCATTTTCCCGCCACACACTCTCTCTCCTCCTCCATTCATGATTCCCCTCTTCCGGTCACGGGCCCCTAAAGTCGACAGGGTGCGCGAGAACGGCAACAGAATTCCAGAAAAGTTGGAAAAAGTCGTAGAAAACTGTCTCTCCCTATTATCAAATAACGATTACGCATACAGTCAAATACTGCGCGGTTACGATATAAAGAGGAAATTCATATATGCACAGCAGATTGATTTTACAGTAATAATTAAATACTTTACACACCGCTGATTCATACATACCCTAAGGATGCGTCACAGGAAAACAATATGAAGCGTGCACGTCCCTCCTTCCGGTTACAGTACTAGGTACTTTTTTTTATTACGGAGAATTCATAGAGCCTGCATGCGCACTCACTTGCAAGAGCGGGGGAACTGAAGAAGAAAAAGCGAGAGAGAGAGAGAGAGAGAGAAGACTATACCCGGAGGCGGACCGTATGTCGCATGGTTTTTTTTAAATTTTTTTACGACCGTAGCTGAACGCCGAGATTCCTCCGTTAAAAATTCGTTGTGAAAACTACCTTAAGCCACGGCAAGTCTCCAGTCTCACATCTTCGGCTCGGCCGAACTCGTTGAGACGCGGGAGGTGAACGAACACACGAACCTTATCCCTTCTTCCTCGTTCTTCTCTCATCTCGTGCTTCTTGCGGCTCCACCGGATATTTTTAACAAGCGCTCCAGCCCAGAAACAAAACAACCTGCATACTGTGTGTATCTATATATCCTTGCACGCAGACCGTCTCTACATGGCGAAGTATCATTCAGCGAAACAACGGCACCGCGAATAGGCATTTTCGTTGGGGAAATATAAAATGTGAATAAATGGCGAGACAAAGGCGACATTCCACGGGACGGATTCACGCCCCTTTTTATACGCATCAACGTTTCGTTAATTCGACTCTTAGATACTTGTAATGATAGCCGCGCGTGCATAGTACGTGTGTGTATATATATGTATATATATATATATATGTATGCACCCTCATGCTTGATTAACGAAATATCGTGTTGATGCTTCTCAATGTTTTTCTGTCATGCGAGCTGTTATTCCAGTCGTATCGGTAATCCTGTTGCGAATTCAGGACTCTGATCGTAATTGGATCCAATATACCGCAGTTACGTGTACATACGCTGTGTTCGGAGAATATAGTATCGGTAAAATTATTATATATACTAGCGATGGTTCCTTGGTACGCACGACCTTCGTCTTGCTTGTCTTTGCATTAGAGACTCGTTAACAGTATATACTGTGCTTTTCCATCTAATCCTGAGAGCACGACCGCCATTAAGGGACCGTGGTCAAGATATATTCGTGAGAACAAGTTTTCTATGGGTTTCGATGAAATTGAGATGGAAAGTATCAGCGATTGCATAACGACTGGCTGCTCATAGGTGACCTGGATATCGTATACTTGCTACTCTAATTCTTGGGACTGGGGAATTGAACGGTACTAGGAGGATCCTGTACCGGTTGGACTTAGCTATCTTTTAAATCTTTATTCATCCACGTATATTCTGCCGTTGTCATTTTGTGCACGATGGTTGTTTTAATTTCTATGATCCTAGACTGTTTGTAAGTTTGTCGTAAATTTTTTTATTTTAAACAAATTTTTTATAAGTTTTTATAATTTTGAATCTAATTAAGATATTTTCTTTTTATTCGTTAAGTTATATGTTATATAAGGCTGGGTCATTAGCTCGTATATCTGATTTCTATGGCCCAGTTTCAGATGTTTCAGCTACGTGACACTTTGTACACTGGGGATTGTGTTATAATTAAAGTTCATGCCGCTAATCCGCGTTTTCATTGTATTTTTGTACATTTGTATTATTTTCAAACGATCGCGAAATAAATTCTATTTTCATTTCTTGTACGTTTGTCGTTCCGTAATATGCATACTCAACCTTCGTGACGCAACCTGCCTACGATTTTATAGGTTTTCATATTTTACGAGTCGCTAGCTGCGTTACCCCGAGCGCTACTCCGTGTACCAGGCGCGCACAGGGTGACATATTGTTCCGGTTTTCGCGAAATAAACTGCACTTCCGCTCGAACGACGCTTGGACGGCACCTACAGTCGACGCGAGCCTCGTCCCTTTTATTGGATTGTTTCAAGTCACGTTCTCACTGCTAGCCAAATATCCTTCGGTTTTGCGTTTAACGATCATTGTGAACCATTTGTACGCTTGTCACATTCTATAAGGATATCTAACGCTTTCTTCTATTTCTTTTTTTTAATTCCAATTTTTTCGACATCCCACCATACAGAATCGGGATTCGCAGAGCTGAAAAAAATATAATGTTTGAGATTTCACGATAACAGCAAATTGATACGCATGCTGATCACAGTGGCTGTCCTGCCAATGTACCCAGTGTACCGATATAACGGAATCCCCATTGAAAGTTGTATACCGGTGACGTTTGCACGTAGCGACAAAACCAAACGATCGGTAATTGCTGTCGATATTTGCACAGAGTACAAACTACGGAGACTATGAACCAGTCATATGGGTATTATCGCAAGGCCACGAAGCGGAGTGACATTGGCCTCGAGGGCCGGGGAAATGTATTATGCTCCTGGCATTCCAGCCAACCCTCCGGGACGAAGTTGGCTATTCTATTCAAATGGTACTGCATTCATCTCGTATGCGCCGCCATGTACGATGACTGCTGGAAGCGAAACCAAAGCGGCGTTATAACGCGAGGACCGATGTAAATTACAACTATGGCTATGGAGAGGGACGCAAGGACACGGGTCAGAAACACGTTACGGCTCTTAGCTTTGGCCCAGCCTCACAATGCCCGCCTACTCGACCTCACAGCGTTGACAACTTTTGGGACAGGCTATACGCGCCGCGGCGACCCATGCGGAGATATCGTGAATAACCCAGTATACGCAGAATCCTGGAAAATTGCTCGGGAATTTCTCCCCCGGCGCAGTTCTCTCCATTGGCATCGATATGCCTATGCGTTTGCTAATAATCATCCCTTAAACCCCTACAGCACTCCCTGTACACTCGTTGATTAATGCCTAATTCATAGCAGTTGAGTCAATTGGATTTAGAGGCAGTGCCAGTAGACGTTTCCAAGATACACGATATTCGGTAGACAAATCGCCCTGAGGCTGCACGACAGGGGATTGTCACAAGGTATACCCGAGAAAAGTCCTCACTGTAATTTTCAATCTCGAAGACGCAGTCCGTATGCTTTTCTCTGATTGTCATAGTTGCCTAAACTGGTACCGGAACCGGCGATAGTTTAAGACAGTCACCGCCAGCAAAGTAGCGGCAGTTCCCGATAGTTAGTGGCCGCTTTGAATTTCCATAGACCTACGCTGATAGTGGGTACACTTTAGAGGTACATGGATATACGTGGGTATGCCTGTGTAGAAGGTCTTCTCGGCAATACCAAGTTGGCCAATAGCAGAGACAGTCTGCGGTTTATTAGCAACCATCCGCAATGCTCTCTCAAACTGTTCCAGCATTCTCTCTATTCTGAGACATGTCTTTCCGTGCGTTCTAACGCCTCTGAAATTTTCGTGGATATTGACATTCCCATCGAGTCGAATTCGCTGCTTAAAGGTACTTGCGATTTAGTCTAATTCGTTTCAACGGAGTGACCTCTTCTCTCTCTCTCTCTCTCCATGTAATTCCGTGCATCGTTCGTTCTTAACTATGGCAATTAAGCAAGCAAGAAGTCAGGCGGCGCTTTCATTCGTCTCGAAGTGCCTGCCGTCGGTACAAGTTCAGCACGAGTAGAAGAGGGTGACGATGAGAAATGCGGGAATAAGAAAGAGACGGATGGTAGAAGAGTCCGAGAGAAAGAAAGAAAAGTAAAGGCGCACAGAGAGCAGAATGTCGGGAATACCTAGTGGAAGATCAAATGACAATCAACTCGGGTAATTAACTCCGTTCGTTACGTTACGCTGTACATTCGTATCGCGACTTCCACTTGAGCCCCATTGCTTTTCCTGTTAGCTGGAAAGTGTTACGCGATCGATTGAAATTCCTCCGTTATCCACTGTACGATTTTCCAAAAGCATTTGCTTTACTTTTTTTTCCTCCCTTTTTTTAACCCTTTTTCTATCTCGCCACTCGCACCCGCTTTTGTCGCTCTTTCGCACACTCTCTCGCCTCCACTTGATTCCGTATTATCGTCAGTCGCACCCAATTTCCCTGAGGATCTCGCGCGACCGAGCTAATCGGAGAACGAGTGAGTCAGGTACAGAGTGAGTTGACGCTGCGAACTATGCCGAGGACCATCAGGCGCGGTGTCACCGTACTCTGCGAGGTGTGGGTGAGGATGAGCTATGATTACCTCCTCAATTACCACTCAATGCCGCCCTCTTCGCATAATATATAACGTCATGTACACCGTGAACGAAACTCATTTAGACCTTTCTATCTCTTTCTTTCTCCTTTCTTTTTCTTAATTCTCCCGTCTTCTTTCTCTGTCCCTCTCCTTCTCTTTGCAATGCTACATACACAGTACACGGTACCGTTAATCTCTTTTAACTTGACCCACGCACAATTTCATTACACACGGGGGTCCTACGAAGAAAGGAACACGATTGTACATATGTAACTTGAAGGTATACGTAAGAACGTGGGGATCTATTAAGAAAGTCCTAGCGACTTCCAGCATAGTGAACGTCTGGCTGAGTACGTGGATTTTTGTTACACCCAGTGGATCCTGTTCACACGTAAGGCGACAATACGCGTCGGTCGGGAATGGGATGTGCGTGCGATAGGGTAGGGAGTAATGATTCCTAAATTATTTAGTCTAGACTAAAGTGTGTCATGATATATATATATATATATATATATATATATATATACGATATCATCGTAGGAGGGCATACCTACTCTTATAATATACAGGGTGTTCGCGTTGTACGTGTTGTCAATGGCGATATGCTTCTTTTCCTTAATCGTCGTTAGTCAATTAACGACCAGTCGTTTGGCTTTGATAAACTTAAAAAGAAATGACGTTCCTCACGTTGGCCATGACTTTGGTATTATTTAGGTGTTATGTGTGAAGTCCTTCACACACAAAATAACGTAACGACGTAAGACGTAAGCGTAACGAAATCGACCAATCCGAATCCAGTATTCCCCGCCCCCGCCGCCCCCAAGTGGACAACGAAGGGTATAACAAGCGCGAAAGTTCATTATTGCCCCAATAAGTAAGACCGAAATTTATGAAATTCATATAAAATAGTCAATAAAATTTTCGATTAGACTTTTTTTTTCGACGTACCAACCAACTATACGCGCTTTCATTACGCTATAGATATACGACGCGTTTAATGTATGTACAATATATTTACCTCGACATACCGTGTGCTTTGCGCGCATCTCTCTGTTGTCTTACGTCTTATAGAGAAAAATACGATTTATATGCTAATTGGAAAGTCTGTTGACTGGCGTATTAGCATGAAAGCAATTTGTTGCAATCGATCCCGTACGAATTTGGCGTCCTTCGAGACAGCAAGAGTCTCCATGCCCCATTGACCCGTAAGAAAGATTATTTAATCGACTGACCATTAACTGACGTTCCGATTAGGCAGGTATCTTAGGATGAAATTGGTCCTTACGTGGCTGTAAATCGAGCGTAGAATTCAACGTTGTCGCCACCTCTGTCTCCGTACGATTTATTTATAATCTGAATTTCGGAAGTTGCGCAAATACGCGTTATACGACGATCCTCGGCGTATACGATATCGGACCCACGATATACGCGGACACTCCTCGTGCACGTTCGTTAGCGTCTGATCCTAGTCGGCGAGTTTGGCGATTAGTTGATTATTAAATAAAGCCCGATTAGTACGCACGGCGGCCTTCGCAGGCTTGGATACTAAGTCCGTAATCAAGGCAGGTTGTAATCCGCGGTTACATCGGGGGGTGGCCGCCTCCTCCTCCCCCGCCCCTCCACCCCTTTAACACCCTCCCCTATAGCCCATTCAGATACCCGTATATGTGTATGTAGACAGATAGCCAACATTCAGGGTGCGATGTAGACTCTCACCCTGTTTCAGGACACGGCTTCCAACATTGATGCAATGCGGCCGAGTAATCCGGCCTGTGCGCAAACACACCTTCGTACGTGAGCCTAGCGAGCGAACGTTCGCTCTCGTGGAAACTACAGCGCCGTACTCGCTACTATCGCTACTCGCTGTTTAATCCTATCACAGGGACTTGCCGTAGTTGAGATTATCTTTATGGGAGTTTCGCGCTATTTTTTTTTCACGCCGCTTTCTATTTGCGCTTTTCTATTTGTTTTTTTTCGACTCTTCTCGAACTTTCTTTGGAGCTTTGGATACTTCGTGTTTCATTTTTTTCTCTGTTATTCCTCCAGTATACATCAATACCATAGACTTAGTATAATCGTATCAGCCAGATTTAGCACGTTAAAATTACACAGACGCATATATATATATATACATATCAATTTACGATAGTGGGTAATGATCTCAAGCTGCATACGATTAAGCAAGCCCTGCCAGGATTCGCTCGAAGATTCATGGCTGACGTGATATCTCGTCTGGGAATCGTCAATATTTGCGGATAAATTGGGTTTGTTTTTAATTAACCGTAACGAAGCTGCGACGCTTTTACCCGTACGTCCCTCATCGATATCCTACCTGGGCTGATCTTGTTTGCAAGGACGCTTTGCTGCTGGCGTTATTCTTCGAAGCAGCAGGGAAAACCAGGCCGGCGACGTCTCGTTTCCCGGACAGTCGTTCAGCCCCCGACGATCGGCCCGTTAAACCACGACGTGGACAATTGGAAACGGTACTTAAATGCTAAATAGTAGACGTTTATATAGGTCCTTTGGTACTCTTTCTTCGTCACGGTATAGTACGTCTTAAGAGCCTGAATTTAACGATACGGCCTTTTACTAGCTTAGCCCATGAAATCCAGTACTTACTATGGTAGCGTTATACTATTTGTTGCTCTATGGCATTCAAAGACAGCGCTGTATATCTCGGTTACACTCGATTAGTATATTTTCATTAGCATCAATCGTCTGTGTCGTCATTTCTAATAAAAGCGACGCGTCAGAAGCGCAGAAACAAAGCGACGTTAAAGCACTTGACAAGTTCAGCGTAATACATACATACAGCGTTCGGTAGATTTATATGCGTTGACTAAACCACGCAGGATCATGGGCAGGACCCAGGACAGTCACGACTCGAGCCTCCTTATGATCCGAGCACGTGATCGATACCCCACTGGTGACGAGAGTCCGATGAAAAATAGGGGTGGGATTGAAAACGAGGGATGGAAGGGAAGGTCGAAAAAATGTCTGTCAGCGTCGTCATTGTTCCAGCGAAGTCTGACGATTCGTTATTATTATTATTTTTTTTTCGGAGCCTCCCCTCGGCTCTTTTTGTTTGGGGGAACCCCGACGCCTGGCGTCGAAGTCAGGTAGTCGGAAGGAGAGAAAAATAGACTGTGGCCCCTTGCGTCTCCGTGACGTTGGGGTGAGGTCGTGTCAGGTGTACGGCAGGTAGGTATCCTTATACATATATGTATACGGAAACGGTATTGGCTAAGGGTGCAGGGTGAGTTCGTACAGGGTGTACGTACCTCGTAAAGAGAAGGGCTCTCTCTTCTTATTTTATCTTCATCGGAAATCATCTGCCACAAAAGACTCTGGGCCCCGAACGCACCCTGTAGACGTCTGCCAGCTGATTCCCGGATAGAATAGAAATTGAATACTTGACGTTCGACGGGGGTGTGGGCCTAAGGGAGATGGGCTATAGCAGTAGCAGCAGGTAACAGTGGTAGTAGTGGAAGTAGCAGCACTTCGATGCACCGGTTCCTTTTTTCTACGAGGTCAGCGAAGAGGAGGGACGACAAGCTTTGGACGAAGCGAGACGTCGATACTTTTATGATAAATAAACTGAAACTCTTAGTACTGGTTCGCGCGTTATGGAAAGCGCTTTCTAGTCGTGTAAACTCGATGCCATAAGTTTTCTGACAGATTACTTCAGACTTCTCTTTCCCTTCAAAGTTCGCTCGCTCGAATTTATCATTTCTTTCCTGTACGATTTTCATACGAATATTTTATAACGCTCTGCCCGATACCAGTTCCTCTATAAAGAACGTTTTTACACCCATTGTCAATTTCGATAATGGACAATCGCGAAATATTCATGACCATTTCGATCTTGCTAAATATATTACAAGAGGCTCGTTGTAGGCGCGTTATCGATTAGTCGACCTAGCTCGATGCTTTTGTTCTGGCGGATATGGTATGTAAGTGTAAAGAATAATGTCACTGTGGTAAATATATAAATTCGATAAAATATCAATGTATTTGAAATTTCCGATTTTTGTATATTATTATTTAAGTCGTATGCATCTTTATTACTGGGCTCGTACGGTTATAGCGAAATGTGGATTTAAATTAATATTAATCTTTAGTAATATTCGAGCGAGGCGCATTTCAGTAACCGCAGGTCGATAGGGTTATAATATTACTGTAGCGCAATCCAGTATAGTGCATTTACGAAAATCTGCTGTCCATTAAATTTTAAATGCCGTACAATATCGGTAACCCTATGTTATCGCATACGAAGTTGCATATATTTATTAATTTAGTATTAGAGATCTTGACGGGAATCTGCATAACTCGAACGTCTCTATGCAATGTGCGGCTAGGGGAACATCGCGACGCGTATCGTCCCTTTGGACTCGGTTAAATAAACTACGATTTAAAATGCACCTACGCTAATATTTATCCTCGGCTACGTCAACGCATGTAACTAATCCAAACACCATAACGTCAACCCAGTTTCTAACTACGGGACACATGTCGACGAGCCAACTGTCAGTTTGTTAGCGACGCAAACAGTACTACGGAGTCTTCTTGAAAGTACATTGGAGCGTAATCCTCATTCGCTCGCAGTTGTTATTAATATTCGAGTAATCTTGTAAATTAGTCTGGAACTTCTCTTAAAGCTTGGTTCACGAGACAATTCGATCAAATTGTGTGTGTCCTAGCCTAGAATCATACATCAACATAACGTTCAGTCTAAAGCTAGACGAGTTGGATGTAGAAAAGTTTGACAGGTCCTTGCGAAAGGGAGTCGCGCGAAGCTTCTCTGGAATCTCTCATCCTCTCTCTTCTCTCTCTCTCTCTCTCTCTCCTCCCCCCTCTCTTTCTTTGTCTTTCGAGAGCTTCCCGGAGACCAGAGTATTTCATACCCATACCCCACTACTAACCATGACGTAATCTATCACGAGAGCTCGTTACCCGACGATTCCACCGGGTGTACGGGATCCAGACTGTGCTGCGGGAAACCCATTGGTAGAGCTCAAGATTCTCTAAGAAGTTGCCCGGGTTTTACTTTAACTTGCAATCTCAGGATGGGAAAGCAGTAGCCACGTCTCGGGTGCTCCGTAAGCACGCGATAAGGATCGGCTTCGTATTAACGAGAAGATTGCACGTCACTTTCGTTGATTTTACGAAAAATCGAAGTGAGGCTTCGCGACGACGATGACCATAATGGTCAAGCGGGTTGTTCTCGTACCAACGTGTTAACCTTTAACGGTCGCGGAGAAACGTCGACGTCATCGTGAGTCATCCTGTTGTTCGAGACAACCGCGAAAATCGTCCCGTGAAAATTCGCCGGAAGTTTGATTGTCGAGCGGGCGCTATCCTTTTCTCGCGAAATGGAGCGTGCTTCCGGCTTCCGTGGCGTTGCCGTCCTGGCCCAGAGGGTTGGGGGGTGGAGGGGGCGTCGCGAAAACGGCAGCTTGTCGAGGGAACCACTTCCGCTCTCGACGTTATGTCACTGTCCACCATTATGGCTTTCCTCTTCTCCTCCTTCAGCTTTGACGTCGTTTTGATCCTGCGGCGATCCTTTTTTTTACTCTCTTTATCGGCGTCCTCTTCAGCGATATGGAGATAAGGGAGATTCCGGATGGTTCTCCAGTGCTACCAAGTCTTCGGGATACTTGCTTAGGTAAACGGTTGTTGGATGGGAAAAATATTTCAGTCGACGTGGCTAAAATATTTTTCCTCGTTCTTCCTGACGTAGCGCGCACTTGGGATCGGAACGATATTCTTTGTGTACTTGCGGGCATAACGAAAGTGGCGCAAAACAATTTTGATAGTTAGAAACAGAGGATACAATAAAGATTCGCTCTGACAGTAAATGAAGTCGTTATCCACGTACAGTGACAACTTGAATTTGCCGTAGCGAAAAAAAAAAGTTTTTTGCAATCGTTGCAATTATTTTTTTTAATTTTTTTCAAGCGTCCCGGCGCTCACCAAAACCTACGAAAGTGGACCGTCAACAGCGACGCTGATCCGAGAACAGCGAGGTCACTGGATAGAAGGAGAAAAAAAATAATGCTTGGAAGTTTGACGCGAGGCGGATAAATTCTCGAGGGATATAAGGGTGGATCATCGTTATCCTGAGCATTGAACCAAATACTCGGCAACGGGACCGGAAGAGAGTACTTTTCCTTCGTTTAATTCGAACGCTTATACACTCCTGCTTATCCTCGAAACGCATATCCCAGGCACAGCTGAGAACTTTTACGATCTCTTATAAAACAGATAAGCGGTTACGCGTGGCGCACATTTTATATGGTCTATCGCGAATATTCCATTGACGCTTCCGTAATTGCCCTTCCTAACGGAAAGTTATCCTGAAAATTGTGTATTCTAAACGAGCGGACTCAGAGTCCGAGCTCCTGGCGTCGTTTTCACTTCTAACGTAACAAACTTTTCCTTCTGCCCTCAGGTAAGCCGAGGATCCTCGTACTAACCACTTGCCTGTAAGCTCGCACGGATGAAGCCGGCACGTAAATAAACATCAGAGGGTACGGTGCCACTACTTGCTTTTAATGTGAAGTTCATCCTCATCCATTCGATCGTTCACCGGACTGTTATCTCCTAACACGTAATAGGACTCTCGCCTGTCTAAAGGCATTTAGTTTACCATCGTTTTCGCACAGGGCCATATCCTTCACGCTCTTACGGAGTTCCCGAAGATAGTATGGACACCCTGTATACAGGATCACCATGAAAACCATTCTATCAGTCGGCGAAACGATTCAGGCTCAGCTTCTCCCGGATTTACTGCCCCAGGGCCACATTCTCTTAGTGGCGTCGAGACGACTGGCGAGACGCCGCGGCGCGCCTTTCCGTCTCCTACTCGTATGTTTTCATCCCCCCCCGTTCGATTATCGCGCTCTCTCGCACTCTCGAACATCACTAACCAAGCGTTACGTTCCCTTCTGCCTACCCTCTTGGCAATGTTCTCCCTATAACGAGGGACCCCATGGATGCTCTTGTCGACGTCGACGACGTCAACGACGCCAACGATCTTGCTGCGCGGTAGTCTCGTGGCGCGCCTAATTAATTGTCGTCACGCTTAACGGTTTTCGTTCCCCGTGAAATATTAAAAATCCCTCGTCTCCCGGGACTTTACGCTTGTAGATGCTCGAGCGTCTCTCGGCGTCTCCCCCTCCGCCCCTCTGGTCGTTCGGCATTAATACTCGCTGGACGTAAATCATTCGGCAAGACGGAGCACCGCTAAGCCACTTTAAACTCGAGCACCAATGACGTACCAATCGTCTCCTAAATCACTGCCGCTTCCTACCCCCCCCCCCCCCCCATTATTTGTCTGGGGTAAGTAAGAAGCGTCATTACGAGACGTAAACACACGCAGAGGTAACGGCAGTGTCGAGCAACCAAGCTTTTATCGAAATTGATAAACGAGGGAGAAATCGACGGAAGGGATTCAGGAGGTGATAAATTATTATAATTGTCAATTCACCACGAGGATCTTGATAGCCATGAGACAACCCTTGGGCTATGGGCTTCTTACAATTATTGGCCTCCTACGCGTGCTCGATACCGGAGAGGAACTCTGTTACGTATCGAGGATGTTTTATCGCGTGAACCAAGCTTAAAGACAATTTGTGCCACAGCTTTGCACCCTCAGATGGTTTTCGATACTTGAAGTTGGCTGCAGCTTCCGATCTCCCGTTTCTCTCCTATGCATTGGCTTGCTTAGGACTTCAGGCCACTCGGCGAGCAGCCTCGGACACCAGGGACGAAAATTCATAGGGATTCCGTAACCTGTATTACTTTTCGCACCGATTACCACACACTTGCACGTATGCCGGTTAGAGCCGTGACGCACATACGTGTTTAGATACGTGGGTTACGTAGGTTACATGAACCGCGCGGTTCGCCGCGAACCACGGAATAATGGGATAACTTGGTCGGTAACTCTCACGGATTACCTTTTCAGCCACGGTAGATTTAAATATTAACGACGCGGAACTACTTTGCCAAGAAAAATTAGTTCGGCCTTCCTCCTCTCTTTTATTCTCTTTCCTTCTCTTTTTTTTCTATCTTATTTTATTCACCCTCTAAACGTCCAGGCTTTCCTGTCCGCCTCAAACCCATCGGTTATCATTCCTTTCGACGGGACGAAGCAGACACTCCTCGTTACCAGTCTGGCATTTCTCCTTCGTGGAACGTAATACCCACCCCGAATTTCTTAATATCGTATCCCATTTAATCTCCCTCAAGGAGGCTCCCGCACGGGAAACACAATACCTCTGTGCGTCACCATATGGCACCGGAACGATAAAATATATTGCGGTTGACTTGCTCTCGAGCCATCGTCAAACTGCTGCTGCTTCCTTCTTCTTCTTTTACTCGTATGCGCACGCCTAACCTATATATTTTCTGCTGTTGACGTCCAGTTGGCTATACACTATTTTACTCGCTTTTCTCTCTTATTATTGTTCTTAAGAGCTTTATTCGTTTGCATGGAGAAGGCTTTTTTTTAGTTGACGCAAGCATAAGGAAGCAAAAAAAGCTTGACAGAGAGGCAAGAGAATAGCAAGTTCTGATGAATATCATGCATTCCACCGGATATCATCCCACGGGATTGTAAACGTCGGTGGAGCTTTGGAAGTCGGGACTTTGGTGATTTGTCTTCTCGGTGGGGTCGATCAACAGGATCATACGCAATGTGTCAGGGATGCTCTAGCATTTTGTCCGAACGCGGAAAAGCGTCCTCGAGTTCCTCGTGAGTCGTCAAGGGTTACGTAACGGGGATATGGGAAAACGCTGTATTCGCAAGGACGCCAGCTTGTTAGAAAGGGGTAAACCTCATGGAGGAAGGATTACACCATCGGCATAACCGATGGACTGTCCGTAGCTGATGAATCATGGATCTTGTCGCTCGAATATCATTCCTGGACGTTCTCTTCTTGCCTGGTGACCCCTGCCCTACTTCGCCAACGGCACTCTCTTGTTCTTCCTTACGGCGAAAAACCTATTACACATGGGAGATATGGACTTTGGATCTATAGTCGGTTGTT
This sequence comes from Trachelus tabidus, assembly GCA_030142655.1. Lineage (NCBI taxonomy): Eukaryota > Metazoa > Arthropoda > Insecta > Hymenoptera > Cephidae > Trachelus > Trachelus tabidus. Next base: position 1,340,348 of record JARQTI010000336.1, read on the forward strand.
ATGTCTATATATATATCCCCTTGGTAATAAGGAAGAGCAGCCAAGTGTGGCAGGTTGCCCGATACCGAGGGTTAAGACTGGACCCGCATGCGCAGCATCTTCATCGTATAATCTCTCGTCCTAAAAGACGTTGGTACCGTCGCTCCTGCGCGTGGACCCTCCACGACGTAGGTTTAGAGTTTCGTAAATCTATGACGAGGTCGGCCGGTTGGTCAGTTGAATTTCTTCCTTTTGGGTTGTTATTTTTCTCGGCCGTGTGTCTTTACATGCTTTTTATTTTTATCCTGCGGCTCCTTCGCTTTCTCGAATTTTCAACACATCCGGGACCGTATAGGCTGGTACGGTTAGTTACGGCGGAGAACGCGGATTCCAGGGTGCCTCAAATATTTATACAGGCGATGAACCCTGCCGCCATAAATATTTTATCGTCGTCCATTTTCCGAATTCAGAACGTGCTCCACGGCACGTCCAAATGAGAGAGAGAGAGATGGTAGAGCGCCATCACAATTCTTCTTCTCATCCTTCCCCTGCCGAGATCCTATCGTCTCATCCCGTGAAAATCCATTCCCGAGTGATGCCTCTTTATCCCTGAAATTGACGTATAATTTGTACCATCTCATATATATTTGAAGGATTCGACGGTATCGAATTTTAAATTTTTCCAAAAGGCATAGCTGTATACCTGATAACCATGGGACCCTTTTTTAATAATATCATGTCGCACCTGTATTTCGATTCATTCATTACGTGCATCTGTATCCATCCAAGTCAAATCGTTCTATCCCCGCTCAACGATGGCTCAAAAGGTGATGAAGTTCGCCTCTGGCAACATGAATAAGGGATTCTCCTAAAACTGGATTCCTCTACTTAGATACTGAAACTCTGGTCTTTACCCTGAAACCGTCGGACTTAGTGAAGGGAACCGAACTAATTAGCTTGTCGCGTCTAATCCTTGCAGCGTGGTTTCTTACCTATATACATGTATATACTATCCTTATAAATCTCATCATCCTATGCTGATGGCACGCTGTAGCGATAGCATATATAGGGTGTCTCACCGAAAAAGCGCACACCTCGATTATTTCCGTAACTATTGAAGATACGGGAAGAAGCTTCAGGCAAAAGCTTCAAGGGGGCGAATTTTTTGTTCGAGTGATTTTTTTTATATTCATTTGATTTCGAGATACAGCACGTTACATGTTTCTTTCAATGGAAAATAAGTTCTTGTTGGTATAAGTATAGGTATAATATAGGTATAGGTTTTTTTTTCTTAATATTTTAAGACCTTTCTGACTAAAATCCATCCATTTGCAGGGCATTGAGAAGTGAATTTATTGAACAATCTTCGGTCGCGAAATTAAGCGCGGGAACCCTGAATACTTTGATGCAAACGAAGTTCATTCAATGAATGCACTTCTCAATAACTTGGAAATGGCTGGATGGATTTTAGTCTTAAAATGTTAAGAGAAGAAAAAAACAAGCTACATTCTTTTATACCATCAAAAAATGATGTTCCGCTAAAAGAAACATGGAACGTGCTGTATCTCGAAATCAAATGAATATAAAAGAAAGCATTTGGATGAAAAATATTAAAACCATACAACTTTGTCTGAAACTTTTTCCCGTATCGTCAGTAGTAACGGAAATAATCGAAGTGCGCACTTTCTGTGGGACACCCTATATAACTACGTGTACTTTTATGTAGTACGTGCCATCTTTCGTTGCCGGTACACACGGTGTCACTCAGGACCGACAAATCACTGTCCGATAGAGCAAGCGAAATAATGAAAGGACAGCTGCTACATCTATATGCGTTTGGACCTTCATCGACAGCCAGTGAAAGAAATATTTCATTTTGCGCGGTTAGATTTGTTTTCGTAATATACACGGTTGTTTATTTGTACTTTTCTTTATAGCTACAACTTCCTGGGATGAATTGCACCGCAGACTCGTTCAATTTTGTCATTTCGAGCAATTCTAGTTATTGTCATTCGCGACTGTCACTCAGATATTCGATGCGCCGCGTCATTGATTCTTCCTTTTTCACATCGCGCTCCTTTCTAGGTGTACGATTCATTTTTCCTGTCAGCGTCGCTTTCTGGTACACCCAGCAAAGTCCTTGGAAAGTATCGGATATTCAGGCGTCAAAACGGCTGTTATCAAGGGTCACGGCCTGCATACGGGGTCCTAAGAAAGAATCAATAAAAATCCTCGATATCTCGGATTCGTCCTGGCTAAGGACTAGCGTGACGTTAAAAGTATCAATTTTCGCAATAATAATAATAGAATCTTATTTGCAATATTGAAGTATTGCAAATTTATAGAAATCGTCACAACGAGATTATTTAGTAATTTTGAATTTCGTTTTTTGTCCTTATCTATCGATCATTGTTTTGTACTCGTCGCGAGCGAGATTTAGTTAATTTACATTGGGACGAGAGAGCACGTCAGGTTGACTGATTGGAGGGAACATTTTAATGGAAAGGGTTGTCATCTTCGCTCACGCTATCGTGTGTACTCCGTGACAGAACCCTGTCTGTCCTGCGTTCTAGACTTCAGAAGGAAGCAGAAGCTCTCTCGCAGAAGGGTTCATTGGGCGTCGCTGATGACAGAGTAATTTTAATTATCCCATTACCAGCCTGAAAGGGATGTTCACGGTGATATAAGACACGTAGTTTTGCCTATAGGATAGACTGGGGTGCATTGCAGTCCTGTTCTCCTCTCATTAAATATAAATTTTTGTTCAGCCCTAACGAACGCGAGAAAATAGTTCTAGGTGAAAAATTTAATTAAACGCCCAAGGAAAAGAAAAGGGTAAGACCGCGCCTTGCAGGACGTACAGTCCTGTCTGGGGCGTGTACCCTTATCGCTCCTGTCTACTCGCAACGGTCACGGGGCTAGCGATAATTAGAATGATAATGGAGAAACGTAATGGCTCTGTAATATTCTCCAGGTCGATTTTCATCACTTTGATTCAACGCAAACTTTTTATAAAGTGGACTTTCGGTAGATAGCGAAACTCATCTGTCATCCTTTTTCCTGTTATATCCCTTTTGTTCCTATTTCCTTTGCGTACCTTGCGACCTCCGTCTCGCTGTCTCTCTCTCTCTCCCTCTAACATTTTTTAAATCTTATTATAAACGAATTAAAATATTGTACAAACAAAATGATACCGTATACTAAATAGGACATTTTTAATATAATATGTAAAAGTCAACTGTCTGCGGTGGTTAGGGGGCAGTGCTTCACGATCAAATAAATAATTCTCTCTCTCTCGCTTTCACCATCCACCTCAATCTGTGGGAGTGACTGAAAGACGTTTACCGTGCGACGTGATTCGAAAGAGCTATGATGGCGATCATCGTTGTTATAGACGGGCTGCTATTCTTGGACGATATCGCCAAGGCTTTCTACAGTCAAGCCACAACCCCGCTCGATACGTCTCCTTCTTGGTCCTGTGCATATAAGGGTTGTGTATCTGGTCCGTCTGCGTCGAGGGTTTGGTTAGGAGAGAGTAGACGCCTGGCGCCACGACAGACTCCAGTGAGTGGTGTGTGCCTGGTATATATGTACCTCGTGAACGGTCCAATCAGCATATAGCCATGCGTAAGACGCACGTCGGAGGCTTTGAGAAGCCCAAATGGTTTACTTAAGCTTTATCTTTTCAATTAATAACAAACAGTGCCAGTGTGATTAACACGAGATACGTAAAATCGGACGGCTTTTTTTAAAAGTCATGTTCATAATTTTATGCTCGGGGGACCGCGATAATGTCCAGTACACACGTTCGCGTACTAGTAAATATCATCATGCTATTGGCCGACTTCCAGGTGCGCCGAATGGGCTCCTTCAAATTTACCTGCTTGCAGTACCGGTGCGCTTAAAAGCTCGCCCGAAGCTCCCGCGGCTTTCAGTATTCGCACGACCGGCGTGCGGAGTACGTTGCTACGAATGTTCGCGCTCAATTTTAAAAATGAGTTGTTCCTCCTATCGTTTTTATGATTTCTTTTTTAACTATTAATTATCAAATGGACGGTCATATATACCATTTTTTAAATACATCTCTTGTCCCTCCAATCCATCTTTTTATCTCGTAATTAAATCTAATCTTGACATGTATTGCTTTTACAATCACACATTAGTCAAATCGTTACATTTTGGTTCAATCACACATATGTCGTAATGCAATCTCTGTCTTGTCTTGCATGACGATCCCATTCAGTTTCGTACCTTCGCTGTATACATATATACACTCACAGATATCAGTCGCGTTAGATCCACATAACGCTAGCCGCTTACCCACGCATGGTGTGTCTCCCATATGAGCGTCTTGTCTTCATTATGCCTGCTCGCCCTCAGGGCCACGCCTCGCGCAGATTTCGACGAGCTTTACGTTAGACAGCTTGACGGCTAATGCCCTAGCTTCTGGCGCAACGTACTGCCAACTGATGGATTGCATCTTCGAGGCGACAAGTCTACCCTGCGATATCACCCTCCATGCCTCGAGATTGCTTAATAGAATTAACGTGCACGTCAGCGCGTCGACCCTGCTGACGTCCTTAACGAGTAGCATTAAGTCCTAAGCGCACGCGAAAGCTCAACTCCGTTTTGCCCGAGCCGCGTTCTTACTGCAGGACTGTCGTGGACGCGACCTTGGGTTCCTTTGCTTTCGAGTCGCCGACCCTGGAAGTGAAATGTGGAAATGACGTCACCGAGGGACAGTCGCACGGGCACGCGATTCTGCGCGGTATTCATTAACCAGTCGAATGTCACGCGCACTGGAGTTTACAATACAGACGAAGCTGCGCAACGTTACCACGTATTAAAGTCGACGGGTATTTCCGGAATCGTGATTTCGCACTGAAAATTCCGTAAACTTTTACTCATTCTCTCGTAAGGAATAACCTTATACCTGGGCTGTGAAATTTTCGTTTATTTCTTCGCATGCACGCGATATATGCATCCAAGTTCCGTAGTACGAACTGCGCCGCTGCCTTTACATTGCACTGCAATGGATTTTCCGTTAATCGATGGATCCCATGAATTCGGTACATTCCATTCGGGTCTGCTTGGAATTCAATTCGGACTTCGAGCCAGAGAATCGATCTCCAGCCGGACGGGCTGTTTGCGCTTTGGAAATTCGATACAATTCGCAAACGGCATTGCCCGATGCTTCGACGTTAAATGGGTAGCAGGGAAAACCGCTTTTCGAAAATGGACTTTAAGCGAAGGCGCGCACTTTCCGCTTCTGGGAATTCAGTTATATATATACACGTTAAATGTATTTGGAATTCGGTCGAGTAACAAGCAGTGCATTTGCCACTGGAGAGTCAATAGACGAGGCGTTATCGTTATTCCGTTCGATTTGCATGAATTACTCGAAGCGTTTATTCAAACGGAAACAGATGCGTCGCGCACGGTGAGGCAACGCCGGAAGTGGACACGTTTCACCCTCGTAGAAATGCGGTGAAAATCAATCGATCTTTCTTTGCGCTCAACCCTACCCCCCACTCTCCCCTTCCACTTCAGTCAAAATATTTCAACGAGCCTTTCCATCGATTATGCACACTAGTCGTCTCTCGACGATATTATTATGTATTACGTGCTCGATACTTAAAGATTTTTCACCGTGGCGCAGCCGCTCGCAAAAGCGTCGGATTTACAACGAGCTTTAAATAGCAATGGGGTTGGCGTTTACAAGAGAAGGTCCTTAAGTCATACCAGCAAAGCCGAGCTTACGGGGAATCGATATGGGATTAAGATGTGAGGGGCTTGGCGAAAGATCGGTTCCAGGGTGGGTTCCTCTCAATGTTGTATATCAAGGGGGCTAATAAGGAGTATCGAGGCGGGAGTAATTGGTGTAGGCTAAAGAGTATACGTATATAAACGGAAGACGAAAGGGAATCCAAAGAAACAGACCGAGGAAGGTGCTTTCGTGACAATCACTGTTCGGACTCCTCGTGTCTTATTTCATTTGGGACATAAATCAACGTGAAAGATATATTAACGATATCTCACCAGGCTTTCGTGTTCCGACTTTGCCTCTGCCAGGTACCTATACACTGTATCTATACTGTATGTCTATGGGCAAGAAAGCGCTGGGACGCTGTACCGTCATCTTGTACCTTAGGCTTGCACGGCGCAGCCACCTTCTGGAAACCCTTCGTCCATGGTCCGCAGTCTGAACCGTAACTCACTGAGTTATATATAGTAATACCATATATCTTCATATATGTACAAGTACATGTAGGTAGGTCATGTGTACCTACCTGCTGCGCTGAATCTACTTCAACCCCCCCTCACCCTCTCGTTCTTTCCTTCCCTTTGGTAGAAAAATAAGAAGTTATGTAAAATGACAAATTGCAGGGGATTACGTTGGCCGTGCCTCTCTCGTAGGGCTCAGACGGGTGCAAGCTCAACCCTGTGGGCCAGGGCCACCTGAGGGTGGCGAACGCGTCGCTGGCGTTAAAAATTATGGTCGATCTTGTTTCACGATCCTCTTTGCTACTGTCGCGTTCTGAGTTACGTTTAAATTCTTTTTTCAGGAATTTCTCTCGGTTCGTTGTATGACTTTTTTTGATTTGTTATCTTTATGTATTTTTTTGTTACCTTTGGTAGAGATTGCAGGTTTTAAGAGATCTTTCACACTTTAGACTTTTTCTTCGCGTGAGGCAATCGTCGTGGTTAAGTACTGTGATCGAGGCTTGAAAAAAAAAAATAAAGTGTACCGTGGTAGGTAAGGTGCACATATCTACGTGTATGTGGGTTAGGTTAGGTAAAGTTTATGCAGATGCGCGCTACCGTGGATGTAATAAAAGTGACCCAATCACCAATCTATGGTCATTTTTGTGGAACCTGTGAGTGATCGTTTAGTTGCTTTTAGGTAAAAGCAAACCAAAAGCCAGACGTCGATACGTTTTATAGCATACTCCTAGCATTGGCTGTGGTTGGGTTGCACGTTACGAAAACAAATTAATCAGACGAGCTTTATGGCGCGACTACGTTTCATTTGCCGAGGCCGAATAAAAGTGCGGAGGTTTGGTTGATGATTTTGTCCGGTCGCTTTTTTCCTTTGCGATGGGTTTCACGATAATTGTTTCTTTTGTGAACGAAAAGAAAGGGCTCGCGATGATTTCAGAGGCAAAGTGAAAAGCATTCGTACGATCCGCGTATGTGATGCATTCTCTTTTGTATATCGTTGTGACAATTCCTTACGAATTTCGCACACACTTTTCGCTTGGCCGGAAATTCTATCTTATTCGTTTCCAAGTCGATTCCATTTCTGTAATATGAATTTATTTTCCACCCTGGTCATTGCATTTTCTCGGACGTAGTCATAGTAGGAATTCGAAAGACAGTCCATTCGCGGCGGCTGGTCGAATGAAAGTAAAGATTTGCAACGTCCCAATAATAATAAGAATATGAAATATAATTTTGATTTCATTTATATAATTCATGGAAATCACCTTAAAACTCTTGACTGTTTAATATTTTTTATCAAGTTTCCGTAATCTAACCTCGTTTTTTTTTTCGTACACATACCCTTGATCGTTGTACATTTAACATATATGAAATTTAGGTAACCATCTAATGTTCGTTCTTTACTACCTATACTCTACCCTTAACGAATTTCACTTGAAATAAAATGACAAGTCTATTAAAAAGCTCAAGGATCGTTATCGATCCGACAGGATAATTTTTTAAAGGTTTCTTCAAACTTTTACCCATCGAGCAGCTTAAGCTTCTTAGGTGTGTAGAGATCTATATTATATGGTGATAATTTCCATATGAAAAAAATGCTAACTCCCTGACATCCAATTTATGTAAATACTACAGAACAATATTGACAAATACAACGTTCATATACGCTCATCCACTTTGAAGGATCTCCCGTTGGCTTACGTGAACCTAGTAAAACCCTTACCAGATAAGGGGTAGTTACATTCGCCTAGGCACAGGCAAAACTCCCACACCGGGAGAGAGATTCTAGATATACACGTGATAGCTTCCAGGCATTACATTAGCATGTTACGCTTGCAGGTTTCTAACAATAGCACAGCTATACTATTACCAACCTAATAAACGGCAGAGTAATAATATATTTATGTAATCCCTATTAGGCAACGCTTGACAAAATATCCGTTGAGGATTTTCGTTCCGCGTTCGTTACTTCGAATTACGCATGCAGATCTATAATTCGCCGAGATGACTTGTTCCGACATACTGAAAGTTGCTACGAAAATTTTGAGAGTACGAGAATTATTGAGCACATACGCCGAGAAAGAATAATCAAATTATGCCTCGAAACGCTTGGCGACTTACGTAACTCGGTGTGAACTTGGATTACACGTTGGTTTTTTTTTTCGCAATACATCTGCCAAATGGAGTGATAAGAATACACTTTAAGATCCAAATTCAATCAGAAATCTGATTTTTAGTGAGAAACAAATTTCATTGCCTTTCGATCAATCAAGCATTTATATGCTTAGTCACGTTTTATCATTTCACTGATATAATATATCTAACGGTAATGCACTGCCGATATTTCAATTTATATTTGAATTGCTGAACGTATGCGTCATCTCCTCGTGTATTTTGCCTACAGGTTTTATACACCAAAGCTGTTCTTGGTTATCAGTTTATCGTATACATAAGGTAATGATGCGATTATCAACCAGTTTTTATACTTAAGTACCGGGTGTACCTATCGATTCAGTAGACCTACCTCGATTACAGGTAATACCTTAACATCGTTTTCGTGGAAGCTCCTTCACTAATGGAATATTACGTGTCGGACTAAACAGGCGACTATACAGTCTTTTCGCAGTCGCTTAACGCTGATAAATTGAAGGTGGCCGAGTAACGTAGGTACTCCCTTGGCAGTATATGCATGTACTAGGACAGACGGTATATGTTTATATATATGTATACACACATACAGTAAGTGCCTAGATTACTCTATGTGTAACGTATGCCGTCATGTGTTGCCTGATGATATATGGTTACGCCGCCCAGGAGATATCCTGAAACGCCATGAGGAACCGTGTTGTCTTCTGCGTACTATTTATATCGAAACGTGCTATATATATATATATATATGTATATATATGCACACATATAGAGCTTGCAAATAGGAATAAGAAAATAATAACGAATTTATTAGCTCCCCCCCTCTAATTACTATAATTTACTTTAGGTTCGTAAGGAACGCTATTAATTCTTGCGAGTCTACATTGTATGTGTTCTTGTATACAATATAATACATAGGTATCGCACCATTATACTATACATAGGCGTTCCAAAGTACGTACTTACACGTGGCAGCTTTTGGTGGCGATATATTCTGACGCTATAAGATATAATATTTGATGTTGGTATGAAAAGGCTTATATCGTACGCAAGCTCTATGGAGTTTGGATATACCTGCTGGGAGGAATTTGGATTTTGAGGCAGCACCGCTAACCTTTACTGCACTGCGATGGACTGAGCTTTCGATATTATTAAAGCGCAGGGGGATGCTTTGAATTTACAGCTATGCATTTTTTAAATATTGCGATCTCAAAGCACAAAGAGATACCTATAATACTCCATTCTGGTAAAAACCTGCTTTTGTACGGGGTTCATATTTTTCTTATGATTTTGCATTTTACTCTTTGAACGATTGCAGATTGTTGTATGCAGTTATAACGATATATGTCGGAAATAATGAGGTGTTACATACGATTCAGAAATGAAAACATGATAATCTAAATAAATTTGAATTCTGTTATTTCGTCTCTTGATGACTGTAGCCCGTTATACTTTATGGGCAAAGTCCCTTGGGAGGCTTGGTATTATCACGGCATTCTATATATCTTATCTGACGCTGTTTTTAATTTGAATTTTATTAAATTTTTTTATTCGCTTCTCATTTCAAGTCTCAATTTCGGTCCAGAGACAATCTTCAAGCTCGTGACGCTGTCGACAGGGTATAGGCACGTTTTTAAAAAATTGCTGGACTAAAGCAACGCCAAGTGGACCGAAAACGTTTCACTTGGCAATAATTAATATAAAATGAATCATAGAAGATTTTAATAATTGGAAAATAATAATCCTTTGTTGTTAAATTTCTCAATACCCATCACAGAATTCACCGTTTCCACATCCTGTCCGTCTTTTATGGATTTTTCAGTGCATACATTGAATTCGTGAACTTTCATGGAATTTCATTTGTTTGAAAGATTTGGATGGAATTTCATGACGCTTCAAATCCGCCACGAATATCAGCCGACGAAACGACGAAGTAAATTAAAGCAAAACGAAATTTAACGCCATATGCTTTTTTATTTCGTTCGAGTTTATATTGCTTGAATTCTTTTTTTTTCCACCGTCCCATATCGCAACTGACTGCAAGCTTAATTATCCTGTACCAGAAGCAGCGATGTCTTCTTTTATTATTCGCGTCTGCGTGTTTCATTTCAATAAAATTACGAATTGCCCGTGTCTCTCTTTTAAATGACTTTACGCTAGAATTGCACTGGTGGTCGTCCATTTGCCATTTAGCATTAGCGCCTTTGCCTATACGTCGACGTCGCAGAACTCCAGGTGCACGAAAAACACGTGCCCGATACGTTATATCGTTCCGTGATCGGAGCTTCGGGTTTACGTTTTCCACGGCAAAAAAGAACAAAGTGAATCATCCCCCGGACGTTACACGGTCGTTAGGGTTTTTCCGTCGGCGTGTCGGACGATATTGCCCTCGAAATTAATCGAGCCGGCTCCCTGGAAAAAAAAAAAGGAAGCTCGCCCTTAGCAACAAAACACAACTGTATTACTGCCTCCTACTATAGCCTGATCTACCCCAACCTAATTGTACTCTGTTACAAGTACAGTACTGTCCTCTTTTTTGGAATTGCTATGTTCTCCACGATAGTCGCTCACTACGGTCGTCCAATCGCAACACCAAAAACTACCCTTCATTTTCTCCTGGCATTTTCAAAAATCGCCACTTAGTATGGGATACTATGCATCCCTACGCTTGTTTCCAGTTTTGTATGTATTCTCGTTCGATTCCGGCTTAACGTCCCTCCAACATTTCAAGCTGCTGCACCTATGGATTGCGCGTCATTCCGATTGCTCGTAAAGCACAGGCGACAAGGTTTGCCGTTTTATGACTACTCGTTCCCGTACTTGTATCATTCCCTTTCGTACACAATTCCATCCGGTACGGAGTCGCTTCGCTCGTTTGGCGCAGCCAAAGATCCAACTGCTACAGACTTGGATCTTTCAGGTTTTCACTCTTGCTCGTTCAATTCGATATACATCACTTCGTTCCTTATCCGCCTTATCTTGTCGTGATTTTTCGTTTCCTTCGAACTTGCTTTTCAATTTTTATTACATCTTTTCACTGTTATCGTTTACTCGATACAGTCTCTGTCTTTTTTTTCTTTCGTATCCGCCTCACGACGTCTCCAGTGGAAAATTTCTTTGGCAGATTCCAGGGCACGTCTAGCTAGTCCAACTCAGCTGTACCTCAACTTTGCGTCATCCCGCGGGTCAGAAGTTTGGTGGAAATTTTATTGCATTTCATGAATTTGAATTGGAGCACTTTCCATTTTTCAGCTGGAAGCGCAGAGAAGTGCGGCGCAACGCGTGGCCCACGAGCTTAACAGGCTTTGAATCAGCTCGTTCAAAGTTTGCGGGGCTCGTAGCGTAATTGCGCGATACGGGAAGGATGCTGCATCTCGAGGAGTCACTGGGGCAAATATGCAGCCGAGGAAGTTATCGTTTCGTGAAGACGCTTCCGGATGCGCTTGGTATCTGCCTGATGCTAGAAATTTCACTTGACACTCTACTCGAGCAGTTCGGTACTATATCTGACTAGGTACATTATAGCTTACTCTTTATACGGATAAGCAGGAGAAGCAAGGAGAAATGGAACTCTGGATGCGATGGGGGAATATTGGCGGTGCATCGGCTTGAAAATATGCAATAGAGGTGGGCTGGAGAGGTGGGGGGAGGGAGGGATCGAGCAACAAGATTCAATGGCTGTCGAAGGCAGGCGTCCTCGTGCCGTTGGAAAATATTCTTTTATTTATCTATTTGTTTGTCATTTATCCAGCGTTCCTCCATTATATTCGTTATATACCCTGGGTCTGAACCGTGAGGTCAAAGGGTGTACCGATAGGCACGAATTTTGAGGAAGTACGTGACCCTTCTTCCCTGACGGCAGGGATCGATCCCACGGGGATGTTTTTCGCCTTGGTACATATGCTAATGCCAAGACGTTCTACATTTGATAAAATTTCCCAAGCGCATGCGCAGTTGAGACAATTTTATGCAAAGGCGTAAAAATCGTATTCGAGGTAAGACCGACTATTTCAATTTGAAGCAGAGAAGCGACGCCTTACGTCGGCATAGTCGTTTATTTGCCGACGTGCGCCATTACTGTCTTTATAGGGGGGGTTCCAGCTTGGCAACTGCGTGCTCGGACCCCTCTGGGAATATGGCCGCGACCCCATCAAGTACGAGATCCGCGCTGACCGAGAAGAGGAACGTTTAATGGGCAGGGGCGGCGTGAGATTGTCAAAGTACCAACCCCCTGTAGCTGACGGGCCCAAGTACTCGATGTGATTCACGGGGTAGGTGGGATTCTGTTAGAGTGGGGTGAGAATGCAAAATGAAGGCGGGTTGAAAAAAAAGAGCCCTCGCTGCAGGGTCAGCTCGTCGAGCCGAAGGGTCGAGGAAGTCCCTAAAGTGCATTTCACCCTTGAAAAGTTGAAGCCCTTCGAAGATCCACGAACGACCGTCCGATCCCTATTATTTCTGCTAGCTGTTATTTACATAGCAACCGTTGCTATGCAGTGTCTCTACGGCATATACCTACCACTCGATAACGATCACTTTTCACGAAAGCGACTACGCTTTTTTCGTTTCGTCGTTTTCGCGTTCTCCTTCGTCAAGTTACGCCGGGGATTAATCCAATTCGATTCACCCTGCTGGACAAGAATAGGCATTTCCCAGTCGGAAATGCCGCGACACGCACCGCCAGGTTAATGGGGGACGAATGACGTTGCTCCCAGTAAAAAGGTTGTCCTTATGAGAAGTTCCATTAGCTAGCCTGACTCTCGGACTCGGATACCTGCACCGTGTTAACGCGATGCGCTGCCTGCTGCATGTACGTACACGTTGATTATACATTGCGCAAGTGAGCTACCTTGCTGCCTCGAGGTAATAAGCGTCTTGTCGGATCAGATCGAGGTAATTGCTCGACACGACCACGACTAGTAGTACCAACGCTGCTGCGGATAGTACGATACTGGAGATAATGTTTGTACCGTTCATGGTTAGCGAGACAGGGCCGTTATTCGAGCATTATGTTCTTGGCAGGACAAATGGAGAAGGGAGCGCTTAGATACGTCACGTTTAAACCGTACAGCAGTTGCGCTACCTTAACCAATCGGAGTTTAGATCGTATAATAGAAGATCATGTACCGATGAGCTCAACTGTACGAAATGCTTTATATAGATATAGCTTTGTACAAACTTATCGATTTAACTAAAGGTTTCTTCTTGACCTCAATAATCGTCATTGTCGCTGCTGTGTCTCTGTGAAGCATTGCCAACTGCTCGTATGTTATACTGTACGGGCAAGCTAACAATGAATAGAGCAACCGGAAGGGCAGTACACTGCAATGGCGCCTTGCAGTGGTACAGGTGTCACGAGTCACGCGATTTATCTCGGCTGTTATCCGCTCCGTCGATCCACGCACGGCCGCACGCGGAACGCGTGCGTGCCTTCCAGCGATGCGCCGCGGTGCATATCCCCCTAGTACCTGTGGAACAGCGTACTGCACGTGGCAGTTGAGTACCCTATCCAATGGAGAATCTCGTGTGAAGTTGGCCAAGTCGTTGGTAGCACTGCGTATGGAGAAAATGGGGGTTCAGTTTCGGGGAGCAAAAATAATAGGAAAATCTGAGAACTGAATCTCTTAATTTATATCGCATAGTGCACACGAAGATCATAACGTTAATTCGCATACGAGGATTGACAGTCAGACCGTTAATGATTTGATTTTTTTTATCGTTACGATAGACTATGACATATATAGAGAAACTGTATCTTTCTTGGTGCAATTTCGGGGAATATGTTTTCTTCTTGCGATTGAAGTTCAGTTTCGTTGACCCGGCTTGACACGTCGAATGGGTGGACTTGGTGATTAGTTTTTTTTTCTTTCTAAATCTTTTCTCCGAGCTTGTGGAAGGACTCGGTACTAACTACTTCTCAGATGAGTCTGCTAAGTGGTACAACGGTCGTATCTCTTTAGAATTTTAGAGGTGATACTTTTGAGGGTGCCGCCGAGTTCTCAATTTCGCGGAAACAGGAATCGCTAGTGACACGCCCAGTAGTGAGACGTTTTTAGAGGGTGAATAAATTTCTTACGGATTCTCTCCAGGACACTCTCTCCTCGCGCTCTCTCCCCTCTCTCGACGAAACCCTCCTTCCACGGGTATTTCGATCCTCTCCTCTTTTAGGTCAAGCTGCGACCCAGGCTCCACGGTTACAGGTGGTTTCTTCGAGGTCTAATAAATCGTCCTGGAGGTTACTTAGTCCTTCTTTATATGTCCACCCTGTGGGTGAACTTCCGGACTGACCCTTGACCGCGTTCTAGGATTATCCGGTTGACCCGTAAAGATGGATCATTAGGCCGTGACTTTAGGTACTTTAAAAGAACCTTGCGCCGCTGCACCATTTATTATGTGGAATTGAGAATAATAAAAATAACGCGACATAGATTGCTCCGCGAGCTTTCCCTTCGTATCTAAGGAACCACCCCTAAATATCTGCAAGCTCCTAGAACGGAACAAGATGAAATTTATACGGCAGAACTTCTCGTTTCTCGGGTAATGGCGGACGCTCCTTTTCCGGGACTGGATATAGCCTTGCCGCTTGACATGTCTAGCCCTTGATAGCTCCGAAGGAATAGTAGGTAGGCGCCAGACATAAGCCAGTCCCAGTCAGTCAGGCAGCCAACTTCATCACCCTGTACTATCAACCCTCGCATATTTTTTTTTTAGAGACGCCGCACCCTCGCATTATCCACTCCTTCAACCCTCCCTCTCCCACCCCTCGAGAGCCAATACCCTCGATTGCACCCTCAAATAAAAGTAGATAGCAAGATATCCACGCGTACTTGTTATCTATACTATATTCTGAAAACGTGACCCCTGCCCTCTCCCCTGTCCCTGCATCAACCCCCCTTGCGCACCGTAGGAAAACTCAAGAACGTCGAATCTTCGTCTGGAATTTCTTCCTCAGCTTTATCAGAATATTGCATCGCAAGTATCCACGCATAGAGGAGGTTCACCTATGGAAAGTTCCACGGGTCTCCAACCCCTCTTACCTTGACTTCATTGACGTTACCCTCTCAAAACATTGCTGCATCCCACATGGAATGTGCAACTTGTAAATGTAATCATATTGCTACCGAGGGAAAGGAATGCCTTTCGTAACTGTTTTAGACGTCGCTGTATCCTGCATCCTTAATAACGTACAGAGAACACTTTGGTACAGGGCACACTTTGTCGCTGGTAACATTCCGGTTGACGTTGCCTGACGTCGTTTGTTTGGTCACAGCGAAGACTGATGGCGTCGCTTTTATGAAAATTGATAAGGGAAATACTAGCGGGCCTCACGATTCTTATAGATAATGTAATCAGGTATAGGCACAAAAACGATCGTGTAATCTTTATTGTAATATTTTTAACGGTTCCACGTATAACGGTGTTGTCGATCGGCTTGAGATCACATAAAGTGCGGTATATCTCGTGGGAGCCCATCTTACACGAAGCTCCCCGAATAGTTTTTACCAGAGCGCCGGAAACCGCTTGCGAGCTTCATAAAGCTTTTCCGGTTACGTCGCTCCTGTCTATACTGCTGACATCCGCTATAGGGAGAGTCGCCATCAAACTCAACCCCTTGAGTGCACTCACGCCGACTTAGTTAGGGGAACGAGGTTGTATCCCTCGGAACGGCATGGAAGTCGAGCTACCAGGCCAGACTTGTAGACAGGCATGTAGGTAAGCAGGCAGACAAGCTAAGCCAGCGCGTGACAGTTCAAGTAAAGTCCGACGCAGGCCAGAGTGGATTCGAAATGTCGTGAAATATAGGGAAAACTTTTTGGCGAAGTGCGCCGTTGGGAAATGCTTCCAGGATTGTTCGATCATAGTCAGATATATAATATATATATGTACATATCTGACTATATATAATTTGGCCGTTTTGTAGAATAGTGCAGAATCTTGCAAAGCACGTTTTATAAGGGCTACGTAGAATGTGGAACAAAGTTATGTACGGTAAACGGATTTCTTTGAAAAACCTGGCCTAAACGAAAATATTAAAGGAACGATCGAAGCGGCGTCTATACCTCGGAAACATAACTGAGAAGTCTCAGAGTTTCGGGACGGTCGATATGAAATTAGATTTTTTATAAAGGAAAGTTTTTACGAATCGGCTACGGGAGGGATGTTTCTCGCGAATCGCGTTAGGATTATGTGACAGGTCGTATATACATAGGTGATACAGGAAATGGAATTCGTTTCGGGACGGATCCTGCGGATTCTGTGGATCCCGTGAGGGTGGGCACCGAAATTGGAAAAAACGTAATTTCTTCAGTTTCTTCGTGCGCGTTAGGGGTTTGGCCCTTGGTTATTTCAGTGATCTCGAAATCTTGGAAAACCCTTAAAATTCCTTCACCGGAAGTCGTAAGAAGTCTCCTGTCGCATTGAAAGTTTGGTTACTCGGGGCTTCCGTCTCTTAGTTTACCCTGATGAGACACTTACACAGATCCTCATCCTGAGTCCACTTTGAGGAGAGTCGGGAAAGAATCGAAGGTAGTAGGGAGGAGAGTTACGAGTTCCTGGCGATTAAAAGGACCATCGTTTCGAGATCGATAGTCGAGCTAATTAAAATGGAGGATGACAAGAAGCCATTTGGCAACGGGGATGTCTTTGTGACTGCGTCTTACTCGAGTACTTTGAGTTCTGGTGCGATTGTTAAAATTTTACGAGGAAGTCACGGCGAACGGCACTGCCGTGTTTAGAGGCAGAGTAAATTTTAAAGGGTGGATATGGGGTAAAATAATTTTTAACCATCATCCCTCGTAACGTATGTAAAGACAATAATCTGTCGTGACAGTGAGACCGAGAGAGACCTAGTGATGGCATCTCATCCTTAGGGGGTCCAATCCACCCCTAATCGCTGGAGCGGAACGACCACAGCAATCCTCCCTCTATCGTCAAGGAGTACACTCTGGCGCAATGCTAGTGCAAGGGACAAATGGGGAGGCGTTGCCCTGTTTTACCCCAGGGGGATGATGACACCCTTATGGGTTAGAAAGGGCGGATCCTCTACTCTCTTAGGCTCTTTACCCTCTCGCGCGGGATACACGTATTACAGGGGAGGATCGCTTTGCCATTGAAATAGAAAATTCCACCCTCGATGAACTCCGGTAGAAAATCACGATTTCCGCCTAATACCAGCTAACGGCGATAACCTGACACCCTTTGCCTATTTAAGTCTTTTAATTTTCTCTTCTCCGCCTAGCCTCAACCCCTATACGAAAAAAGTACTTTGCATGACTCCGTTCTCCTCACTGAAACTTAGTCCGATTTTGCTGGAAAATGCACTGACCCTAATAGATTCTCACGAGGGAGTCCCTCGACGACATTCGATCTACCCCAATTCGGTTGCCCAAATTCTGAATGATATTGGCACGGCACTGAAAAGGAAATCGTGAACCCAAAAGATAGGCGCTAAGAGGATACCGGAAATAGAGTTTTCACAGGTGCAGGAACCTCCTGGGACAAATACTTGTGGATGGTGCGGTGGGTAGAGTCACAGCAGTGCCAACGTTCAAACGCACCGCACTCTCTGTGCTGCACGTACAAACTGGTAGACAGAGATTCTCACCCTGTGCAATAATATACCACTAGATTACACTTTACTGTACTATACACTTTATTCTATTCTGGAAATTCACGAGACTTACCGCATATGGACAAAGTGTCCTATGTACACCATATGCTGTACGTGTGTGTAGTCATGTACTGTATAGGTATAGGGATAGTGTAGTGAACCAAAACGGCCATCGATATGACCCACGAATAAATATAGACACAAGGTAAGACGACACGCAATATATGGTCTTGGTTATTGGAGGACGGACACCCCCATGCTTCTGGTAAATATCAATGATAGGAGAGTGGAAGTGATCGAAGTTCAACACGTTTTCATCCTAAAATATTAAGTTTGGTAGATTTGTCTGTAATATTAATTGAAATTGGAACGGGGTTGAGGAATTTTTCGGCTGGATATTAGGATTGACGTGGGGTGGACTGATTTTGAAAATTTTTAATTGCGTCCGTTTCATTCCTCTCTGTTAACCCCGAAACATTTATCCAGTAACGTGGGAAACTAACGCGGAAAAAAAACAAACGAACGACAAATGTTTCCACTAGGGGAAATAGTAACTCGTGGGCGTGTTTCAGTAAAATCGATGACGTAATGGAATAATCTGGAAGCCGTTGAAGGTCTGTTCGGTATTGAACCCCTAGTTGCAATCCTCTTGGCTTCCCTATTTCGTGGCACGTAAGACTCCACTTTTATACACTTTGCAAGAGAATCCAAGTTTTACGACGAAGGTGATATATGTTTGAATATTTTTTTGTATAACTTCTGCAAGACCGAAATATTGGAAAAGGGCGAGAGAGAGAGAGAGAGGGGGAGAGAGAGAGAGGGAGAGAGAGAGAGAGAGAGAGAGAGAGAGAGAGAGAGAGAGAGAGAGAGAGAGAGAGAGATGAAAGAGCGTTGAGGTAAACGACTGTTATAAACTTTCCGAAAATTAACTCCACTCAATTAAGCCTCCGCTTCAGAAATCGAACTTCCCTGGGAAGAAGGAAAACTCTTGGTAAGCCGTGATCTTCCCTCGGATCGTTTAATCCACTCGAGGTTGGAAACCCTGCGTTGCGACCAGAAAACCAAAGTTTACTTAATCCATACTCTTTTTCAAGATCCACAATATTGAGCTTCCGATGTCCTCTTGATAACCTAAAAATAATTCCGAGTACCTTATCGTTATAATCAATATCTATATACCTTTTTAGAGCTTACAAGCTTAATTGCACATGCGACAAAGTAAAAGCTACTAACTGGTTAATGGAAAAATACGAAAATTATTTGTCCGTCCCTTTTCTCTCCGAAACGTACAATATTATGCAGTCGGTGAACATCAATATTTAACCAGGCTTGCCACAACCCAACAGACCAATGGTGCGCGTCAGGATTCGATGATCCCGTAGTGCGTGAAGCCAGAATCGAACAGACCGATACACGCGAACCACAGCGGTTTACCAGTCTGGTCTGCAAGCGTCCTATCTGGTGCCATATGAAAATAACACCCTTGCGTGTTCTCTCGTTCCATTCCCTCCCCGTTTTGTACGAGTAAAATGTTCTTTGCGTAGACTATCCGCATAGAGAAACTGGATTGCAAATGGAATCAGGATCGTTTCGATTATCTTAGCGATTAGATTAGATGCGCACTGGGATCCCCGGCGGTTAGTGGAATCATGAAATCTCTCCACCCTCATTAACCGCCGGTAAAACGGGTCAAGGAGTATCAATTCGAAAGTTGGCAAGAGGTCGAGTCGAAGGGTAGTCATTCCAGTAGATAAAACCGCTTTCGCACCATCGCAATCAAACATCCCGAAATGGAAGTCGAGCCAAAGATTCAGCCAGTCGGTGCGAATAGAGTATAGGTAGGCAGTAGTCAACCGGCGGTCATTTCTCCTACGATAGTCGTCGGTTTCCTTCATTACCAGATCCCAAAAGTTTCTGGCCCCTATTTCACCCTCGACCTTCTTCACCCCTTTCGCGCATCTCATCGACTATCTTCCCCGTCCGAGTCCTTGACTCTCTACTTTCGTCAAAACTACCCAGGCACTCTACCATTTCTGTTCGACTATTTATTATCCTCCCAAATCACCCTGGGCTCGACCTAAGGAAATTGCATCTTAGCCACACGTGATGCTGCTGCTTCGCTGGACAATTTCGTCCCTAGAATCTTGAGCTTGACTTCGAATTTCATTAAAAACGAATTTGCTTAAGGACTTTGCTCTGCATTATTTCTAGTAAACGTCTAAAGCATGGACGATATACATGGACTATACGCCGCAGTGACTAAATTGCCTTGGGATCATTGCCAACGCAAAGATAAATCTGTCGCGCCCTTTCTTTTTCATATTTATTTTAAGCTTTTCTCTAAAAGTCTTCCCTCAGTGGAATAAACCTGAAAGGAAGTTATCCACGGAGTGAGAACAGGATGGCTAACTTGATAAATCCACAGGAACAGTCAGAATAAACCGAACTGAGTTGGAATTAGTTTCGTTCCGGGTGCTGGATTTCTCGGTGAGTTCCAAAGGTGGCTAGAGAAGTGAGGCTGGATTTTCTCGAAAGGGCTACACGGTAGAAGGTGACTTTTCGAGCGAGATGGAAAAGCGCACGAGAATTTGACCCAAATAAACCTCATTTCCTATTCCTTTCGCGAATATGGGGTCGAGCTGGTTCGAATCTTGCGGTAAGGACCCTCAAGTTCTGCATCCTTCTATCCATGGATCTTTTCTACTTTACGCTCGATATACTTTGCGCAAATTTTCGCCTATGAAACGTGCATTATCATAAATGTCTTATTCAAAGGGTGAGCGCTGTTACAGATGGAAATACCTTACAGCTTCTCTCGACGTGTACCTGGAGGATGAGCGGACTCCCTTCAAGACCTACTGGTACACGTGGCGCTTCCACCCTCCTTACAGAAGGGATTCGAAATCCTCAACAGAATAACGATACGTCGAACTAGATGCCATGGAAATACATATTTGCATATAGGAATCGAAATGGCTTTACAATCTTCTCGTGTACGTAAATTGCTTGGATGACATGATAAATCCTACTCCATCATGGATAATCTCATTCTGAGTTTAGACCCCAAGAGAATAATTGATCGGGATATCCCTGGTACTCGGTCCAGTGCCGAAAACCGTTATTTGATATTGATACTTGTTTTGTGTGAACCATTTTTCATCTATATAAATCTACAGTAGAACTACCAAGCACGTCTCTGAAAAGTCCATCCAACACCACACGTTCATCCTCCGTAGTCTCTGCAGTAGTCTGAAATTTTCGACTGCCTTCACTTCCGCCCGCACTCCCCTTGTCGAATGTAAATACAGTTACGAGCCTCCTGGTACTTTCGTAAGACTGGCGAAAATTGTTGGCAACTTTTTATCACGACCTTATCGGCACTTGTCTCACTGGGACATAAATTCACAAGAAGTAGAAGAAGCTTAGTATATCTATATTCTTATTTTTCAAAGAATTTCTCAAATTTCTCACAATGTTCTTATTCCATTTCGTAGTTGGTCAAGGTGCGCAATTAGATATAGTTCTTCAAGGTTGAACTTAATATCGACCCGACTCTATTTCAGACGCATTATTCAGAGACCTTGATGACCATCGATCCAGTCATATTTAAGACGATGCTTAAGAACTACTACAGGCCAGGATAGACTCACGTTTCCTGTCTTTTTATTTAGACGCTTATTTAGTTTCCTATGTTCTCACGTTGATACAGAGTTTCTTAGCGCTCGTAACATACGATGAAATCATTAAATCTGTTTATTCGACATTCTTATACAAAATTTTCCATACAACGTTATATGTCAACTGTAGGTCTGCACTAATGCGTGCAATTGCCTTAGAGACTCCAGACATAAGGATTGATTCAAGGAAACGAACGCGAACGTGTTAACCTTATATTTCACCTTCCCACATACATAAGTCATGACAATAGCCAGTTTCGTACCCCGAAGACACAGCAATTCAGCTATTTATAAATATGACGTGTACGACCCGCGGCTAGAAGGGATGCGCACCACGTGTTGCGTAGGACGTTATGCCACGTTCACACGTCGTAGGCGTCGTCCGATCGATGACTACTCCGCTGTGTAATAAAATACCTAACAAAGGAAGGGTTCTTCCTTGACTTCCTTCCTCTCCTCCGCTTCCATCTCCTCCGCGGACACGTGAAAAAATATTTGGATGCTCTCAGAGATGCTGATCGCTTTATGGATTCCTCCTTGACTCACGATGGGAAAGGTATCACCCCGGGGAGAGATTCTCAGAACCGGCAACGAGCGACCGCGTGCGACTAGAAAAATTTTTAAAGATAAGAAGACGAAGAGATAAAATGAAAATCGTTTGATTCTCCCAACGGGTGAGTACGATTCACAAGGATAGGAAAAAGAGAGTCCTAGGAAAAGCAGGACTCCCCGTAGAATCTGCCTGATTCGCCTCAGAAATTTTTCGTCGTTTTCTCCGTTAACTTATACGTATTGTACTGTAGCTCGGTACGTGCAGGGAAAACGAGTCGCGTACAAATACAGCCCGGCCAATCCTCGGCGCCAGTAGCTACGTGCACTGTGAAATAGACGTGAAGTTCCGCGGTCGGATAAATCTCCGACGAAAACGCGTTGAGGATCCTAAGGTAGGCGTGCGGAGAAAAGGTTAGAGGTGAGGTCCAGGGAGGTCGGCCGATTGAGAGTAGCCCGACTATTACTTCTTGAACGTGTGCACTGAACTCTTTGGTGCAGCCGGTGCACGTGCTGCATGCGTTAAGGTTAGGTCATGTACTCTTCTGGGAAGTGAAGCTCCAGCCTGCAAATCCTTGTCGTTCTAAGGGTACATAGACGTGAAGAGATAGCAAGCTCTCGTGGCATCGCAGCATCCACTGTCTAAAGATTAACTGTTGCACGGTGCGTCGTGTTATCGTGCTTTGTACGCGGTCGGACGGTGACGGATCGGCCGCGTCGGGAATATGACGTCGCGTTATTTCGTTGCTAGGACGAGTGTCCCAAGACTTGGGTAAATAAACGTTAAAGCTTTGAGCAAGGTAAAGGCGACGTGGCCTTTGGACGGTCGGTGGAAATAGGTAGAGCCCTGTTATATGATCTTCCTTCCTGAAGCGGAAGACGTCCTTTTATCCGACGTGAGATTATCGGCGAGGCGCAAGCAGCTTGGGAAAGCTTGTATGCGGAACTACGCGAGCGGTTTTGCGATAACATTGTGCAGTCCACGTGCTACGTGCTCGTCTTTATAAGATTTAGGAGTAGAAATGTTGCAATGGCCATTTTTTGAATTTTTGTTGTACCTTTATGCTTTTCAGGATTCGAATCTGCGAGGACGCGTCTTCATTTTTTTCGTCCAACGAATCACATGCGAAACTTTTGGCTAATCCAATTCCTTCCTAGCAAATTTCACGAGTGCTTCGTGCCTTAAAAACTTTTCGCGCACCTTATATACCATTATCGGTGCGATCGAGAGATTTTACGGTAACCACGGACTCTTAACCGATACCCCTTTTTTTGTGTGTTGCAGGTACGTGATTGCATCGTAAAATTCATCCAGCTGGCATTGGCGCGTCTTTTCTGAGAACGATAGTAAAAGTAGGGTAAGGATCTAGGCGCGAGAATACAGAAGGAAGACGGGGTTATCTTCGGAGCGTTTATAACCTTTAAATCTTGGCGGTGTGCGATATTAAATTTTTATATTGCTAGTCTATAGAAAATTAGATAAGGAGAAGATTTATATTGTTCGATAGTGCGGATGATAAAGGTACGAAATGCAGTCGTTTCCGCGAATCGAAGATCCTCTGTCTAGGGGACTCGATTACCTCGAACGTCGTAGGAAGATGTCCCCTCTTAAAGCTATCTTACTCGCTAAAGGATTATACCGTGGACTGCGATGCACTGTTTCACCCATCGTTCGCGGGAGTACGTTATTTAATAATTTAACTTATATTCGTAATCATTATGCTTTTTTTTTCCGTATTCAAATTTTGCTGATTCCACTCTTTCAACTTTGCATATCTCTCGATATGCTTTTATTTTGGCTGACTAGTTACATTTATTTATTTTTTTGCTCTAACTCGTTTTTCGTTCATCAATATCGTCCCGAGGGCGAACGTCGAAATCCCGTCGCGCACTTTTGTTATGCATCAACGAGTGCATTTCCGGGCCGGATACACACGAAATTCGATTCAATTCAAATTTCGTTGCAAGTCCGTTGCCTCGCACTTTATTTATGGACTCTCGTGTCATTGGTATTTTGATGCGGGTGGCGATAGCCGATCGAAACAATGACGGAATAAATTACAATCGATTCTCACCGTGAGATATTCGAATATCCCGTTGGCCGTAGTCAATCCTGAATCGTAAGTGATGTCGATAAATCATAGAGCTCAGGAGCGATTCAGTCGAATTCAATCTGAAGAAGATTTCGCGCTATCGGTTCATTGAGAGCGTATCATGGCTGAGCGGATATTCTTCCATTCGATATCCACTTTATCCAGATGGTAAGTGTAAAACCTGTTTCCACTCTAACAATTCAAACTTTACGCCTCTTTTACATTCGTCGCATTCACATTTGTTACAACACTCCGTTTCCATTTTCACGATCAATTAAAAAAAAAAGAGCACGTTTAATACGTCCCGTAAAAGATACATGTATAGTAATAGTAATTCGTCTCGCCACTTTCATCGCGGTTATCTTCATATCACCCTAGATCTCTTCTCTCTCACCATAAACCCGTAACGCGCGTTGGATAAAAATAAGATGGAGAAAGAAAAAAATTTTCTCCTGTCATAAATGCACGAACTCTATCTGGAGAGCCCCTACAGGACTCTGTGGGAGAATAGTGCACGAGTCCTGGATAGCTCAGTGGTCATAGCATTCGCCCGGCAAGCGAAAAATCCGGGTTCGAATCCCTGGTCCAGCCCATATCTTTTCGCGGATCCTACATCAAACTTACCCTTATTCGTGCGACGTCGTCATTCACCTGAAGAAATTCTCTAGGATCACTTTGACAACCCTTGAAGATATCTCGGTATTGCCTTTACAGCTTAGCGAGTGTCGCAAGCGCCTTTGCCAAGGAATGAAAAGGGAGAACACCGTAGGCTTGCGGCGTATCGTTAAAAGGCAAAGTGACATCAAGAGTCTCACAATGGTGCTGATTGCTGAAATTAGCTAGCGCAGCCACTGGCGGCGGGTCTCTCGACTTCTCGCTTCAATGGCGTGAGAACGAGAGAAAGGAGAGAAGACGAATGCGAAGGAACGAGTCGATGCGAGAGGGAGCGAACTTCGCGTCTCCCCCACCCATGCCTGTGAGTTGTGATCCGTGAGCTATGAGCTGTATAAGCGGGGAGGCGCCTATGGATTGCGGAGACAATTGCGAGCTTCCTCTTGGCACGTGGAGTATCCCGCATCCGTCGCTCTTGCTGCGGTACCGTTATGAACGTGCCTTTAAAATATCTTTTGCCGTGCATCGCGTATCGTCGCTACGAGAATTGACGTGTTTCGATTCTTACGGTTGGATCTTACGACTCGCGCTTCGCGGTACCCTGCGTCGTCTAGATCGCCAAAATTCCGTCGCGCTTTGGATCTTTATTGGCGAGATACGAGGTCGCCTTGGCAAGGAACCTTCGGAAAGGTGCAGTCGAACGACGCGAAAGCGCACGTGACATGAAACTTCGTAACACGGTCAAACCTCCTCAGCCTTAAATTTTCAACCCTTTAAACCTCCACCGGGTATACAGCTCCACTTGCCGCTCTGCAGTTCTCTATGGAGTTGCTTGCATCGACCAAAGATTTTCACTATGCGCTCGGGCATTTATCACGGAGAACGTAGGCAGACATATACGTATATTCGGAATATTTTTTCCTTATAAATGCACGCGCGATTTACGCTGTTTATGTACGCAAAGGATAGGAAACGAGGCATGGGAACGGAGCAGAATGTAGAATATTTCCCAGGAGACTTGCCAAAGCAAATTGTTGAACTTCATGTGTAACTCTTCGTTACCCTTCGTATATCGCAACGATAGTCTGGAAGCTGTTCGGTAGTTAGGATAATAAAGAGGGGACGAAATTGACTCTACGAGCCTCCGTCTCTTTTTCCCTTATCTCCCTCATCCTGTTTCTTGTCTTTTTTCTCCTTTTACAAAGAACAACCCTTATACTCTTCCGCCAGACTCTGCTCGGTGAGAATTAAAAGCTGAAACCGTCGAATGAAGTTACGTCGACCTCAATTAACACGGCGGCGAATTAACGAGTATGGGATTCTCATTTTAGCGCTTAATGAAAGCCCGCACCCTGCGTCGTGCGGCGTCGAGCGTCGCGGTGCCTCCGCGTTGCGAAATGAATTTTCTCTCGTGTGCGTTCGTTGTAAACCACCCTTGTCTTTTTGCCAAACAATCGGGGTAGTCGGTATGAAAGTACGGGCCCGTACTTCAATAACAATTGGCTGTTCTTATCGGGAAAAAAAAAGAAAATATACACGGAGCTAACGGGTTGTGTAAGAACACGGCACTTGAAAAATTCAATTCAAGCGATCAACTATTAGCTGGTTGGACGATCCGAGCCACTGCCGAAGACGTCGACGTCTACGTCGATGTCGTCCCTCCTTTATAACTCTCCTGTAGACTCTTTCTTCTAGCCGATTGCTTTCCTCTGGTACCTTCTTTCTTGCCTTTCGCGACCTGAAAGGTCGACGTCGACAGTCGACGTCCTGCGTCGCTCTCGAGAGTCCTCGTAAAAAGTGCAATCCCCGTGCCTGACGTCCAGCGTCGGTATACATATACGTCCATTGTATACGAGTTAAATTGAAGTCAAATCCATGAAATATCAACTTTGTACTAAAATTATATTTTATTCTTTTTTTTCGAAAGGAGCCACTCTGGCAATGTCAGATTCAAACATTATCTAGATAATCGCCCGTCGAGTCTTCGCCATAACTATTACTCAGTGAGCAGCCTCTCCTCGTCATATCTCTGTTGTCACGATAGGAAATCGAATTTATTTTCCAACCGCGAACACGTCGCCATTGCGGCAGAACCAACCTGTCAGAGGCACCGGGTCGTTCGTTTCTTTTACCCTTTTAATCTCTCTCCCGTCCCTCAAGAGCAAAGTTCGCCAATGTCTGTCTTACACGTTTGTATACCTGTTCCTTACCTCTGTATGTCATGTGTGTATTCCTACGAAAAAAAAGGAACACGAGTAAAACGAAATTGTCGGCTCTTGTGAAATTTGATTCTCGCCCCGACTACGCGTCTTGCTGCTGCGATAATATTTATGGTCGTCACTGCCTATCTGACTATGTGTTAGCAATGTCAGACGTCTTAGGATAACAAGCCGGGCATCTATACAGCGTCGCGCGTAAATCTGTCAAGCGGCGTACCTCGTATCTTCCGTAGCCTTAAACTTGTGGTCTATTCATAGACACGCGATGCTGCAACCTACGCAATAATGCAAGCGATTAATGCACTTGAGAACGTAGACATATCACACACACACACATGCACACACATACTCTCCCTCCCTCTCGACTCCGCTGTTGTACTGAGCTTTATTCCAATCCTACTTCTGTATTACAGCTCTGTCCATGGTCCTTTACCCTACGATAGTTTAGCACAGAACTTTACCACTAGCGTGTATACTCGAGCAGAAGTCTATACCATTGCGATCTTTGATTAAGGAATGTAATGACAATTTTTTACGTGAAATTTGTTTGCTAGCTTTTATATATATAGTAATTCTTGAACGTATTTCTACGGTAATCTCTTTCAATTTTCCTGTCGCGTCACACGAGACTGGTCGAGAATCTTCCTCGATGTGAGAACGGATACCATTATTGAACATAAAGAAGACAAATTTCTTAAAGATATATCTAGTTCTTGGTATTCACTGTGAAATTTAAAATAAAATAGACATTCAAACAAGATGCCGGTTATCGTTATGGATCCTGTTACAATTACTTGGTGTCGTAATTAAAGACCATGGTTTTTTGTTGGAGTACAAGAAACTATTTAGCTCGAAGCGCGGACCCGCTACGTGGTTAGCATACCCCCGCACTATTAATATGCTTGGCATAACACGGGAACGTTGTAAACTCGCCAACAAAGAAAATTGAATGGACCCCGGGTGCCCCGTTGCATCGTGGCCACTGGGTTGCTTGTATACATTGCTTGGATGGCTGGATGGCTGGCTGGCTGGCTGGCTGGACGGCCAACTAGAAGGTTGGCTGACTGGCTAGATCGTTGGATGGGTCGAACGGTTGACTGGCTAGATGGCTGGCTGGCTTACTCCGAAGACTTGGCTCGGTTACTTCGTTAGCTTGCAGAACCGTAGTAAAATGCGTAATTGCAGTTTCAAATGGGCAAAGATGCAATATGTACAAGGCTAATGTATGGCTTGCATTTGGCTACGAAAATTACAGAGGTATAGTAACACTTTTCTCGTTCTCTAGTACTACGTGCACAATATCATTTTTACGTTGGGCATTCTGCTTTTCGTGAAACTGACGAAGCCAGTGCTTTCTCTCACGTACGATAAATACGAGTATTGTTATCGTGGAAATTTCATCGTCAATAAATTGCAGATATTGTTTGCAGTCTGTTGAGAGCTCTCTTATGATATTCGTGTTAGCTTAATACACACAGTCACTTGGACTAATGGTCCGCCCTTTCCTCTTACGAAGTAAATTCTCAGGAAATGCTCTGGAGGAGCTTAGGGAGCTTTCGAGATCCTATGCTCGGCGGTACACACCTCAGTCAGCAGCTTTGAATACCAGTCATGTGGACCTACATATATGAAAGGTCCTGTATCTATTCCAAGCCATCTTCTCCTATTCTCTAGTCACTGTTATGTGTGTGTGTTTATATATGTGTATATATATATTCTTAGTCTTTCTATCTACAATTTACTCTATATTTACCTAGTCGCACCTAGACAAAGCCAGAGTGCGCGAATAATACATATAGTCTCGTTTTATTTACAACTGGGACTGTCCCGTAATACGAAGACAATGGTATTATTTAACTTGCGGGAGGTTAGCCCAGCACTTTTCGTTCTTCCTCAGTAAAAGAAATACAGCTCGCGTGTTTCTTCCTCTCTTTTACAGACAGCACAAAATGCGACGTTAGACTGGTGTTGAAATTCCCATAGGAACAAGAGAAACTTAAGCCCTCCCACCCCCACTCCCCGTATTAGTTAACACGCGTATAACCTCGATCGTATCCTTTTATTCCTGTAATTCGCAATTCCGGTTGAGCAGCAGGCTTTACCCCAGAGAGACCCTGTCTATACTAGTATCCTATTAGGGTACCTTTCATACCAGGCCGAGGAAACGTAATCGCTTTGCGTGACGAGCACTCGTTGTCGGGAACTTCCGACTTGAACGCTGCGTCTGCTAAAGTCTACGTTAACTTCATATGAACGCTCCTTTATGAAACTGTACAAACAGTCGAGTCTAGTTGGCTTGGTTTACCATGTGTTGCTCACATTCCTATCTGCTGTTCGTAGCTGTGTATCTATATGCCAACTCTGCAGACCTACTTTGATCCTTATCCGGACGGGGACTTCTGTTCAGCTTTTACTTGAATCCTTCTTCGACAAGGTTTCTGAACTATTTGCATATTCGTGTTTACTTACTTTGTTGTAAAAGGAAATCTAATTTCTGCTTTACATGCAGCGGAGAAGACATACGTAACGTGTCCTCGTTGACAGGCTATAAAAGCAATCACCCCTGAGCGAAGGTTACGCAAGGAGGTCAGGGCCAATTAGCAACTTGCGACTGAATGTACCATAGCGCTGGGTATTCCGTGACTGGGTAAATTTCTTGCTTGCAAAATGAATTCGCGATATCCCGGGGAATGTCGTTTTTATGGCGAATCGATTTCCAGGAAACTTACCCCGAGGTTGGGGATATTTAAGTAAATCGATGCAGCCGCGTTTCAGGCTTCCGACCTCAAGGTTCATTCTGGTTCGCAAATCGCGATTACGTCAAATGAAAGGGTTGGGTTGCTTGTGAGTATATATGCAGTTTTGTATCAAATATATACCACTATTGTGGTGATGCTGAAGAAAACGATACTCACGTAATTGAAATTTTTTTAATTGAAATATTTTAAGTGAGGAAATGTGAACATTTTTGTTTGATATTCATTTAAGAAATTCTCTGTCAATTCGGTGCTTCATTTATTTTTGCCGGTCAGTTAACCCTCTTGGTTGATGGAAATTTTTAATTACAATTTTCCCCAAAACCGACTAACAATTTCGATTTTGCAGGTACCGGTTTTTTTTCGGAATTTTACCACGATTCTGTCGGTGTATATCTGATAGGGACTTTTTGGACGCTGTATACACATGTAGGGTGGATCGATAGAAAACAACTTCCCAAGCGTCTGTCTTGGTTGAGGTGTTTTGAAATATATTTTCAAAACAATTTGAATGGTTTCAAGGGGCGAACATATATGATGCAGACAGCATTTTTCTTTCAGTTTCCAAGGATGGCGATTTTTTTATTTTTCATGAAATTGTGCTTCTGTTTAATTAGACTAAACATCTAATTAGGACTAATTGGATATATGATACGTTTGTTTTTTTAACTTTACTTTCTTTGGCTTTTGGCCCTTTTGGCTTGCATTTCTAGGGAACGAAGTAATTAGTACGAGTAAACAAACGTACTATCTTGTCTATCGATTACTACAACTTTTTAATTAAGTCATAATACACAGTAAGACATGGACAGTTTCAATCAGGAAATTGTTCTTGTATCAATGTACTCCTCCCTCAGTCATTGTCTACTTTCAGTATAAATGCGTTTAGTATCGATTTTATATTTCTTCGAGGATCTAGATTTGTTTACTGGTATGAATTACGTTAATTCACTGGCAATTAGAAATTCGGATAAATTCAGTAAATTAAAAGACATTTTTGACATTCATAAATAACATAAGTGTATACATGGTCAAATCAGTGAAAATGAAGTCTCTAAGCTTATTAAATAAAAAGCACAATGTAATTTAAAAAAACGTCGATACCCTTGATGACCTTTGAAAAAATTATCTTGGAAAAAACCCTTCTTTCCCGTATATTCGTCCTTTATAATTATTCAAATCATATCTTGAACAATTTTTCGGATCTTCACGACCAAGCGAGATATTTAGGTGTTAGGTTTCTAGTGGACCACCCTGTATATTACATAAACAGTGGATGTGTACTTATTCATCTCAGCCCACAACTTTCTCGATTCACTTGCATATAGCATTTCTTCTGGTTCTTGGCTTTCTTCTAATTCATTATCGTTTTTGTTTTTCCATCTATTTTCTCAAAAAGAAGTAACAACTTTAGGAATATCGCTACCGGGCTTACGAACATTATTTTCTTTCTCGTCTTTATACACGCATACACTTTTTCAAGCAAATTCATTAAAGTCAGGCATTCTGTCCCAGTGAGGTTTCAAATAATAAACTTGTATATCCAGGCGACACCACGCGAGGAAAACTTTCTTTCCCGCGAGTTCCGATAACCTTTTATTTTTTGAGACATCTCCACGCTTGTACCAACGCAATTCTTCTGAATAAAGAACTATGACGGATACTCTGTCTAGGATAATTTTCTTCTTCTTCTTCTTCTTGTTCCTTGTGGCTTTATGCCCTCGTAGAGGGCCAAGTGCCAGCTACGATAATTTTAATAGGTAATGAACTTTTTCTGGCACGTAACTTTTTTTTAATTGAAAATTGATTTAATCTTTTAGAGGTTAGGTATTTCCAGGCCTTACGACGGCATGCGATAGCCATAAAAAAAAAATAAAGCCCGATTCGACGAACAATAAATTTCCCATTACGTCCCTGTATAGATTTCTCGTGGCAAACACGAGTAAAAAAGAGTCACAAATGGCCCTGATAGGGAACTTCGCGGCAGGCGACAAAAGAACCACGTAACAAAAGAGGACAACGACAAACATTATTTGAAAACTGACAAATTCTTTTTTTTTCCCTTGTGTTGCTCTAAGTATACATATACCCATATATAAAAACGCGTAAGAATTTTGGAGCTGGTTCCGCTTCTCACCAATATTCATTTTAACGTTCAATGTGCCTTTGTTTACCCCCTTTTGATACTCAAATCTATTCAGATCTCAGTATCCAGTACGACAGCGCAATTCGTAACGCTTCTCTCTTAGAAAGCCAACGATATTACAAAACTCACCGTAGAGTCCCATTAAAAGGGAGACTTCGTAGCAACCCTCTAAGGCTACCCCACGTTGCATAAGTAATGCTGGAAACATGGAACGTCCATAAGGTCCCAAAAGAAAAAGAAATACCTGGCCGTGCACAGAGTTAGAAGCAATTATCATACCCATGAAAAGCAACCCAACCAGTTTCATCCCCTTGATAACCCACGCTTGTCAATAATTGAAATCATAGGAGAATCAGGGGTAAAAATGTCACTAGGGTAGGATCCCATACTATACTGCTAACTATGTAGGGATATCACTTATGTCCTAAGCCCCGATACCCTGTCAGATCGCTGCGTTACGTCGGTAACATTAGTGGCGACAGGGGAGTACAAAAGGGCATAAGAACGAGGGATGAGGATGAATAGCCGAAAATTTGGGGCGCATCGAGTCAAACGCCATTACATTGGGGAATAACAAAAATTACACGGTCATCTCAATTTCACTTAATCCTCTCTTTCCGCCGAGGCCCCCCCGTCCTCGTGCGTTCAAAACGTAACGCGACAATTTTCCATGTGCCCGCACAGTTGCTCCCTTTAAGTCCGTTTCACATCGCAACCACGACTATGGAGTTTCCCATTATGGCCTCGCCAGATGTCACGGGTTTCCAAGAGACACCGTGACCAGAGTCGTTATCCTGTGAAATACATCTGCCACCACGGAACCAAACAAACTACGACGCTGTGCTTCACAATTTCATTTTTCCCATCCCTTATGTCTCCTTCCGTTCCTTCATCTTCTCCCTTGTCCCGTTCATCCCTTACGCTATCTACGTAGTAGCCTAGTATACCCCCAGCAAAAGCACAGATGTAAATGCAAAATCGCGAATATTTTGAGCTAAAAAATTTTTAGGAAATAATTCAGTATCTGCGCCGAATCAGCCTTTTTGGATACTCGTCCAGAGGGGCTGCTTTATTTCCGTGCGTGCCGAGCGTATCACGATTCTGCTCTTATTTAATCAGGCAGCCGTAAAGGACTAGGATCACGAAGGAAATCAAAGCCTCGAATTAATGAACCGCGTATCACTGGCATACCCCCCTATCTTTTCCTTTATTTTATCGTGACCTTTTTTTTCGCCAAATTTATTCTCATTCTCAAATGCATAGCGAATCCTGTAGCTACCGTGATAAGGGATGAAAGAGAATTTTCACTGCTTATATTTCTTATCCTTATCGCTCCCCCCCCCCTCTCTCTCTCTTACGACCCTATGCCAACCGTCCCTGTACTATATAGGTATAGCAGATTCCTACACTCACTCTCCGTAGCTATACTTCTACACTATACCTATATAATATACGTACATCATCTACTCCTCTTTATGCTTGGATAATTGTTAACTCAAAGGGATACAAAAGCTCGTTTCTCTCCCGCATCGTCTGTACGTTGGCAGCATTTGCTCTCCTTCGCTCGCTGTTCCTTCGCCTCCATCTCTACATATATTTCGAGGGATAAAGTGCAGATGAAGCGAATTTGCTTCAGGAGCTTTCGCTTGAAAGCTTGGGCCAAGATTTCACCCTCAGGAGCTTCGTTCCGTGCAAAGATCAGGATGATTTATTTATTTATTTTTCATTTTCAATTTTGGGACGGCTACCAACGACTGGCCGTTATTGGTTCTCGAGGGTCTGTGTGTGCGTGAAATTCTGAGTGACAATAGATAAGGATACTGTCTTCTTGCAGTGACATCTTATTTTTATTCCCGAAGGCTTTTGGTTCGCGAAAATTCTGGCCAATATGCAATAACGCGACATATAGGAGACCAACTGGCGATAAGGCTATAGGTGTCACGTTTTGCATATGTACTTTATATACTATATGGATATATCCATATATATATATGCCCGTTCCCGACAAATAAATCCAAACTCTCATATCCAGCATCCAGAGGACTAGGCGTTTGCTCTTAAATTTTCTTAAAGTGGCGCAGCCTATATTATTCCCACGAGACTTTTATTCCTTTGTGATTCATCGCCAAGTAGACTTCAGCGCAGTACCAAATGTACAGCGTTTCTTATATCATTGGATATATTACTATATCGTTCTTTGGCTTAATCTTCATTTACCTCGTTCTTTCATTATATTCAATGAATGGAACGGTGCTGACTCAATACAACCGTTATAACCTTAAAATACCATTCACAGGGTATTTATTGGTACTGTTGCGTGATTCGATGACGTTAATAGAATATTTGTAATTATCAGAGTAAGTATAATTGGTAATTATAATTATAGATTCTCATTAGGCAATACGTCCTAATCGGATTACTTTCTGGAGTTCAAGTTCCTTTATGAATTCATAGGTAAAAATATTGTTTTCGTAAAGAAATTCTTCTTCGCGTAACTGACGTAATTTTTTTAAATAAATAAGTTATCCTCCTATCGTAAGTAATTTCTCCGGTTATCGGAGAAAATAAAAAGAGCATTTCCAGTAACTTAACTACGCGCAGCAACTTCCTTACGTTATTACAGGAACTAATCGTAAGATACGTATTAAGTTCTGTATGGTTACTTGGTTCTTGAGTCCTTAATTAAATTAAATTGGAGCAAAGTTCAGGGCACATAGTGGGCGGCGCTAATATACTGATAATTATTTGCGAATTACAAGTTCCGGTCTTCATAATCGAAAAATCATAGTTTCGCTGCTGCCAATACTCACTAGGATAGCGATTACAAATATTTTCATTCTGATCGCGAGTGTCCAATTTATCTATACGTTAATGAGGTACTGTTATAGGGATAACGTAAAACGGACATAAAGTAATGAGGGGTACAGAACGATACGAGGCGGAAAATCGTCGATTTACGAGATTCCCGTGCATCGCGCATAATGGATAAACTCATATAACGGAGAAACTCGAAATCGCGAATGATTCAATGCTTCTGAGTCACTCTCGGTGCAGGCTGCAAGCTGCAAATGGCAAACTGCAGGCTCACTTATCGTGCTTAACCCGACTAAATGAATGAATTAAATGCAGCGCAGGAGTCAGTGCATTGGCAAACTACTTATTATGATCACTCATATATATGTGTATACATGTATATACGCAGATAAGGATCGACGTGGTATTCATTAGCTTCGTTGTATTAGCGAGTGCATTAGCCCTATTAGGTGTCGAGTGCAACTCAAATTGGTGGATTGGCCAATTTGACAAGTGACGTTCGATTGGATCCGTCTGACACATTACATGTGACATTTATATGTACAGAGCTATAATCAAACGCGATCTCGTATCTGCGTGTATACTCGATTCTATAGAAAATTCATTACAGTCAGAATTACACGGGCGATCCTGTGTGTATAAAGGAAGATGGGATCGATAGTAGGTGGGGAGCGTCAAACATCATTATGGATAGAACATTAATTTTCCTACTAGCCGCGTAAACACCAGCAGGTCGCTTCCGACTTATCCAGCTCCATCTCGGAAGCACGAGCGCGCGTTTCCGGTATCGCAAAACCTGCCATACTTTGTATCTCAGGGTGTTCGAACCACTAGGTATAAGGCAGGTAGGTGTATCCACCCCTTGGGATCTCGGCTGAACTTTTCCTGGACTATCAATCACCGGTCGCGTAATAGCTAATAAATTGTCTCTGGCTGATGCAAGATCCAGACAAATGATGCGGCTGTCCTGGTCGGCCCCTCTTCTTCGTTGCGCTGCCATTTCCTTCCTGCTGGAGTAGCTGCTTCCGAACGGACCATGTGATGGGCTGGAATATCCGTACCAGGAAGAGAATGGCATAGCTCCCTGAGATAGATACTGATATAAGGATGGTCGAGTAGGCAAATGTTGCTTCTTAGGTGGAAAGAGGGCCTGGAAGAACAAATGACGTTACCAGCCGGTGCTACCAACCCCAGGATAAAGGCTACCAACCTTGGGACAGCTAGCGCTAACGAGCCACTTAGGCCTTCCAGATACCTCGGTAGCTGTCTAGGTGCCTAGCTGACTCTATGGCTTGATGACTGGCTCAATCCTTCCATCCTTCCTTGATTTCGCCATGCCTACCAACCTCCTGGTTTCCCTTCAGTTCTGCTCATCGTGGCCAACCGCGATAACTGTTATTGTTAAAACGGGAATGTCGGCTTGGGCTTGACGCTGACAAATGGACCAGATAAATCAGAAACGGTGACGCGCGGGACCGCTGTTTTGACCCTTTGACCTTCTTTTAGGTCGGATCCCACTTTATCCTCTGTAACTAGCAGATGTATTTTAGGAAATGATTTATTCTATGCGATCAGGTAAATTCACTGTAAGTACAGTAACTCATGAAGTCTTTAACTACGTACAGTTATTTCTTTGGCTTTGTCAGCTTTTTTTTTATTTCTAAATAAGGAAACGAAACTTTTAGTCGCTATCGTATCAACGTAAACGAGGAAGGCTACCTCGATACGTTCATTTAGTACTGAATCAACTCTCCACCCTCGTGCACACGGCTCGTAATATAACGCAGTAAACGTGCTATAAAAGGCACGTTAGGTCCGCGACTTACCCCTTTTACGCTTTGGATGGAATATCATGGCTTTTGATGTTGGCTTAATATCGCCAGTTCTACTTAGAACGATGTGTGTATATATATATATATATATATATTTCCTCACGAGACTCAATTTAAAGGGGATCTCACACACGCTCCGTGTCTTCTTTGAAGTTACGTCTTTGTCACGTGCAATTGGCTTCCATCCCTCCTTAACGTGAGCGTTCCCCCTCCATCCTCAGGGAATCGACGGAAGAACCCTGACAGGTACGAATATATCAACTTTAAGAATTTGATTAGCAGTCGCCATTTCATTCTTGGAGATATCGTTATTTGATTTTGCTTCAATGATAAATTCAAGAGTTTTCAGTACTTTTGCGATATTGGAGTCACGGTTCTTTCTTTGCTCCGAAATTTATTGGATTTTCAATTTTTCCTCCTCTCATGAAATTTCATACGTTATTAACCGTCGCAATCTGATACTCGTTCAGAGAAATCGAATTAGTACCTAAATTCTGAGTCCTCGTACTCATTTGAACGACTTCGCTGCACGGGATTGCTACTCGTTCGAAAATGGGTCCTGTACACTTGAGTATATTGTAGATGCCCTTCGACGCAATCAACTTTTGCTTCCCTTCGATTAGAATCTAGCACGCAATACGTAACTCGGTAAGTTATGGCTAGCTGGCGTGGTGAACTCTTAGAAAATAATGGCGTCTTCCAACCGCTAAGAATCTACGTAATAAATCTTTATAGAAAAGTAGACGTCTAGAAAGACCGCTAGCACCTGTTCCTCTTACTTTCTTGAAAATACATCGATTTTCTTAGGCTTTTCTATATGGACCCGGTGATCATTCTTATCGAATACCTTGTACTTACCGAGGGAGTACAAAAAATCATCGAAACACGCAATTCCTATCAATTTGGATTTTTCGATACAATGCCTTGATCAATTGTTACCCACATACGTACATACATATGAACGAATGCCTCATCGATTTCAAGAAATTGTAGCGTACTTCTTCGACGTTTCTTTCTTCTGCTTCTTTTTCAAAACTTTTTTTTTCCTTTATTCCTTCAGGGGATCTTTCAATGAATCACTCCCGTTTCAGACGACAATGGCATCCATCTGTTTCTCTCGTTCACGACGAAGCAGCTTTCGCTTCAACGAGCAAGAAATTTAAAAAATTTCCGTTTTCTTATCAGTCGCATCGAATATTCTTGTCCTTAGTTACGTGCATCGTGAGAGTAACGCAACTGCTTAAGGTATCCTCGAAATTTCCAAATTTCGCGCAAACCTTATTTCACTCAGAAGTTTGTTAGATAATTTGAAAAATTTGTACAAATCATTTGCCGGGTGCAAATGCAGTTGGAAAATTTGTCGATATTGCATTTCTGTTACGTTATACAGATAACGGGCAGCTGATGAAGTATGACAACGAAACGTACAAAAATCTGCGAGGTAGACAATTTTATGACTTTTTTTCGACGGTTATCGGACTGACTGTAAATCTTGATTTAAAATTATCGACTGTTAATAGGCGACGATTCTTTCACGGTGTGTCAGAGTCGCGTGTGCCTCGTATAGTACAGTGACGTGTCACGATTGAAAATATGGCGCCATTACGCTTTTGGTGATTCCACTAAAAAAAGATTGTTACAGGTAGTCGATCGAAACGAGTGCAGAATTTCTGAACGAAAAGTAAAAAAAATATTCGTACTCTGTGTACAGCGTACTCGAAGTCGAAGTTTAACAATGGCACCGAGGTACAGAGAAAAAGATAATATAACAGTAGCCGCACGGATTGCCCGGACCCGGCTTCAAAAAGACATATCCCTGAACAAATTCCTTTCATACACGAAACGGGCGGTTATCATCGGCACCGTAACTGATTACAAGAAAAACCAAATCTCTATCTCCGTTTCTGTTCCTGTAACAGACAATGGTAAAAGTTCTTGGACTGTGAAACCGCGAAAAGACAAGGATCCGGTGACGTGTACGTCGTCGCCATCAACGTGGTTGTTTTCTTCGTCGCAGCAGAAATCATCGAACGTTCTGATAAGAACTTAAGAGCGATAGAGTCGGGTCAGGCTTCTCCACGGACGGAAGAAATAGCTTGGGAGCTTCGATGCTTTTTAAGCTGAGACAGTGACGAGGGATGGAAGCAAAGAGAATAGGTACAAAGAAGTAGCAGTGGAAAAAGGGCGAACGAGTACGAAAACAAAGAGAAGCTTAGAAATTGGTAAAAAAAACGTTAAAAAGACATAGAGGAACGTCTTCTCCTTGAAGTCATCCGAAACTTTTGAGATCGTACGTGCCGAGCTTTCCGAGTTGAAACCTGATTTTATGTCCTTTCGAAGATGCAGCCCCATGTATATTCCAAAGGTCCAACTGTGACCATATTGATTTACCAATAAAAGCTCGACCTCGATTGGACCAAATGGCGCATCTAGAAACTGAAAGAGTAATCAAAGCTCAACGAAGCACCAGCTGCACCTGCATCACAGTTCATCCACCTCGCGTGCAAGTGCATCAAGCCACTTTGAGTTTTGCGAAAATATGTTTACGGCAAACTTACCTCGCGCAGGAGTTTTCCGCGTCGCTAGACGTGCACGTACAGTTTTCCAACCTTCTCCAGTCAACCTAACCTGACCTAAAATACTTGCTACCGTCGGGATCAACAGTCTATAGCAGCACCAGTAAATATTCCTTGGCATAAGCTCTCCAGGAGTCTCTAATCTTGCAACCGCGTATACAGAAAAGTCTGGTCGATGATGGAATAAAAAGAAGTTTCACCGGTAAACTGAACTTCAACCTATCGGCGTTGCATCGAAATTTTTGTTTCGAACTCTTTGACTCGAAATTTCCAAGTCGTTAGGACCAAACGAATATAATAAATATTACTGAGGCCCAACGAATTGAGTGACGACAACATATAGGGTTACTGAATCCTTCAATCCCATTCAGGCGTAAAAAGGATAATCCTCCTAGGGATAATAGAGGAGACCGAGTTCACTGTTGCTATTGTGTTTATATACTTTAGCTATAGATGCATCGCGTCAGCGACCCGTTATACCGAAACCGCGATTGTTATTTCCATTTGCATGACAAGGCAAACGGCAAGGGTGTAACGAGATTTCGTAGGGCGCAGTGCCGTGTATATGCAATGCCTGGTGGTTATACGGGGTGTTATCCAAACAGCTCTTTTCAAACGCCATGGCCAAGGGGTTTCTTTTGAGTGACGTACTAAAAACCAGTCAGTTGTTTCCTGCGATTCTTCCTTAGGGTGTCTGGATTAAATTTCATCCCCGTGCCTGGTCTCTATGCTAAACCGCTGCGGTAAGCCTCAATGAAAAATCTAAATAATGCCGTATGGCGCGACTCGCCCCTTTTTTGACATACGGTATAATTTCATATACTACATGCTACTAATTTACTCTTCGTCTTTTATATGTATACGAACTGACATTCGACTCCAAGCTGCTACCACGTGCATTGGTACTTGCGTTTATATATGTGTAACGGGTAGTTAGACAAATTCTCGTTTATCGAACAGGAAACGGAAATGCTCGAAAATTGTCGGTGAAATTGAGGCACTACCCTGGTACGAGTGCTTGGCGTAAGGTTACCTCAAGAAAATTCGTAGTGGATGGTTAACTCGTAATTCCCTGCCATTATGTCGTATCAGTGAAATTCGAGAAAGGTGCGCCAGTTTTAAGGATGCACGCACTACGGAATTGGTCGCTAAGTGCAAAAGGGATTGCCGGCTAACAGCTGTACGCATTTGGTACCTACCACTGTGCGTAATGCAGAGTGGACATTGTGCGTGATTCCTAATTAGCAGTTGATACAAATGATTTTTCTCCATTAGTAATTCTCTTTATTAGTTTCCACTACGAACACGACCCATCGAACACAAATGATAATTCAATAATTTGCATTATTACTTCTGTTTTTTGTAGAGTTCACTCTCACTCACTCTTCAGGGTTTCTATTTCCTGTGTACACTTGCACTTATATTATTTAGCCTAGCCCTTAGGACGCCGGTAATTCTGATTAGAATCTGATGCTTTTGAGAATAAATGGGTAATTCGTGTTTTAAGGCATTAATTAATAAAACTAAAATTTTAAGAATAATTAAAAATATTTTATGAGCGTTCACTTTGGAAACGTATATAGGCGCCTGAATAAGGACCTCCGGTAGTCCGTAGGTCAGCTGTGAACTGTACGCTTTATTTGGTAGAATTTTTGTGTTCTGCCACATTGGCAAACGATACCGTCAAGCGTGCACTTCGCTTTGTTCTCAATGGTAAAAAAGGGTATATAGAAACACAAAAGACCAGTGGTCAGTGATACGAAATATCCGAGTTGTGGAAAATATCGAAAAGGATCGGTTTACAAAAGTCGTATCCGACACGAGCGTACAAGGGACTGTCCAGTTGGCTCCCTTTATTAATGCCAACCACACGGCCGAAAATGATGAATGCCGGTCTCAGAGCAGTGAATGCCATTCGATGAAGCTCGTCGGGATGTCGGGAATAGAATAGGTCAGTAGTTGCCATTCAGAGGCACGCGGTTATTTCACAGAGGAGCTACAATGCACGCTCGTTAACATTTTCTGTCACTTTTTTCTCCCACCTTTTTTTTTCATAGAAATGTGGAAAGGTACCAATGGAATGTAGGTGCCTTTATTGAAGGGAAAATTTTTGACTATATTATTAAAAAAATTGATTTTCCATAAAAAGGAAAATACAAAAAGAATTAAAAAAAGCGAATGAACATGTAACCTCCATAGAATAGGTCTGACATATCGAATCGCGGTAGGATATCAAATGACGCTCTAATTGCTTGCAATTCAAAGATAAACGTATAACAAGAGGAGAACGGTAGAAGTTTTGCACGGTGG
This sequence comes from Trachelus tabidus, assembly GCA_030142655.1. Classification (NCBI taxonomy): domain Eukaryota; kingdom Metazoa; phylum Arthropoda; class Insecta; order Hymenoptera; family Cephidae; genus Trachelus; species Trachelus tabidus. The sequence continues at coordinate 1,381,888 of JARQTI010000336.1, forward strand.
ATACTCCGCAAAAAGCCAGAATGTTCGTACGATATACCAAAAGCCAGCAAAACCAGCAATCGGAAACAAAACACTGAATGTCCATGTAGGGAAAGTCCATAATTAATATACGAGCATTAACCTCTCCGCCCCTCTCGGTTATCCTTGGCAGCCAGTTTAACCGTTCCGTTGCGAATGACTTTTTATTTCAAAGGCCATAAATTTCCATTCCTTCAGGCACGTTAAACATTTTGCTGAACGTTGCACGATGCGTCTCTTCTGTGCACGTAGAGGTCTGAAGCGTCGGCTTTTAAGAGGATCTTAATGTTTAACGGAATCATACTGGAGTATAGATACACGACTTACGATCAGGTCACAAGAAAATAAAATAGTAACCAAAAAATATTTAACACGCAACCTGCTCGTCCGGTATAGGATGGATTGTTGATCGAGCTGAAAACGTAAAAGCGCTATTGTCATGCACGTAGGATGGCAGCGCGGCTAGGCTCGCGGGTCCCGATCTACAAAGGCCATATTCACATGCAAAGTTTGGGGATTTGCTGTTCAATGCATGCGACAACAATGGCCACCTCGCGTTCGAGATTAGGGTAGGTGGTTGGTTGTAAAGCTAGGTGATACCTATCGTGTATATATCTATACAGATGTAGGGACAGTATGTAAGGGAAGGCAGATTCACATGCGTGCATCCGATAAAATTCGAAACGGCACGAGAAACTGGATACCTCTTTTCCTCCGATCCCGTCTCACTTCCTTATTCCACGTATATATCGTTACAAATGGAAAAGATTGAATTCCCCGCGGCCCTTTATCCCAAAGGATACTTTCAGATTCCGCAATTCGAATTTAGCATTAAAACTTCAACTCTTTCTTACTTACATCATGGATTTTTTACTATTTACTTTTTCTTCATATTGTGGCCCTTACTAAATATCGGATTCGTATTCTGCCAACCGGAAGTGACTTTGTACCAGCGGCTGTATCCAGAAGCCTTACGCATTGACATGGTGAATTAATGAACACGTCAAATGTGTCACTGCTACGACCCTTTTTAGCAATACTGTCCTAATGGTTTCATCGTTTGGTCCAGGCGTCAAAACACAGAGCACTCCGTTGAACCCTTTATTCGAGGACACCATATGGCTCCCAGGGTCAATGAGGTTCGGATAAGCGCCTGTAGTCTCTTGTTGCGTTATTACACTTCAATGAATCGAGTGACACCCTGCTCAATACTGGGTTACAGTTGATTATTTTTTTCTTTTACTTTGATTTAAAATTTTTTTTTATATGTAGTTTTCTACTATGCAATTATTTTATAGGTCATTCATACCATACAGTCCACCTTTAGGTTATAGTCCAAGGAACTGCGGAATGGGAACTGCTCGAGCATGTAAATTTATATCAATGTGTCCCGAGAAATTTCTACGTAACGCTTCGACTGGAAATAGTGCAATGAATTATTGATCCTGGAAATAGTAGCAAGTCCCCATAGTCATTTTCTCTTGGTAAAATGCAATAAGTTCAAGTAATTCAAGAAATTCGCTGTAAGCGTGCTATTGAACTGAGACATTTTTTTACATTTCCAGAAAGAAAAGTCATTTCTGTGGAACGTTAAAAAAATTGCAGATAATTGTTTGAACAAATGAAAAATTTTACCACTCTGTTATCGTCTCTTACTCGTCCTGCCGGTTTATCACTTAAGTTATTTCGTTATTTAGAGCCGTACTAGGTTCACCTGACGCAAGGACAAAGAGAACCCATAGGGTCTACTACCATTCACATGTGTCCCGTATGATCCCAACGTCACGCAGGTAATGGAGCCAGCAGCCATGCACGCACGCAAAAGCAGTGCCGTCGCGACGCCCTGCATCGACACCGCCTGGTACCAATTTTAGTACCACTAGAATTTATTTGATCGTTCGTGTCGTTACGACGACTTCGGTATCGATCTTCTTGAAATATTTATGCGATTCAAATAATAACAACTGTGTAGCGATGTACTCGCATTGATTTCTCACGTATACACGACGCTTTATATTTTACACTTTATCCATACGGTATTATACGTATCTACGTACGTCGTAGATCACACTCTGCTAATCAGTATGGTTTACCCGTTTTACCGCTAGACCGAGAAGCTTTCCAATGGTTAATTACCATGAGAAATTTGCATGCGGGATGCGATTCTATCTCTCTCGACAAATTGCACTTCCAGTCGGCGCATGATTCTCTAAGGGATTTC
>JARQTI010000336.1:1384226-1522298 GCA_030142655.1 Trachelus tabidus
ATTTGCATGCGGGATGCGATTCTATCTCTCTCGACAAATTGCACTTCCAGTCGGCGCATGATTCTCTAAGGGATTTCGGGATCTCTGTGCTTTCCGAGTTATCCAGTTGTCTCCTCGATTAAAACCATCCTGAATTTTATCTTGAATTTTATGAAATATTAAAACGTTGCTTTTAACGATCCTGTACCAAAGTGCGTTGTCAAGGCAGCTAAAGGATTAGTTTGAATTTGATGAACGGCTTTTTATATTTATAATTTATGTATATAAATAATATAAGAGTCCTCCTTGTTACGGACTGTTGGATCATATCAATAACCAATCTAGGAGTATAATATGTTTTAGAGACCATTGCCGTAGGACTTTCAATGTAAAAGTATCCCCTGGATCATGTCACATTTGACTCGTGAATTGAGCATATATCAATGGAACGTAGTGGAAAATAGCTCTGTAGAATGGTACTCTAGACTTCTAGAGTAAGTAGCTATCAGTAGGGGTTACATTCGCTGCAAGCGATTCTCATTTGTTTCCTACTTTTTTAATCCGGACGCAAAACAACCATCCTACCCTTCCCGACAACATGCCTTTTCTATCTGGAGACCTGGTTTTCCTTTGTGACTATCTCGTATTACTTTCCTTTTGTAACATTCGTGCTACTGTCGTGTACTACCTTATTAGAACTCACCTCGTAGACTTTATTTCTAAATTTTTGTGAGTCTGATGGTAACTACTGCGATAATTAAAATTGAAGATTTACATTTGCTATGAAAATTGTCATTCAATATTATACAGCACATCTTTTGGCGAACTTTCAGTATTATTGTCTGTTAATCTACTTACAGAGATAGAAGGAATTAAAATAATGAAAATTGCACTCTGTAGACATATATACTTCATATGTTAAAACAGCTGTGTACTTTTTTGATATCTCAGCTTTTAGGTGATAAAAGTGGATTAAATTTTTAGGAAAGACTCCTTTTACATCGAATGTGAATACGATAATTTTTTAATAGAAAATCTTGAACATCTTTAATTCGCGTTTTACTACGTTATTTAAATAATATGTAATGTGAAAATTAAAAATCGATTAATCTCTGTCCTTCCACTCGTCTAAAAAAAGAATACCTTTCGTAAGAAATATTTTTGTAATGGCCGACATACAGGGCGTTGGCCGAAATAGGAATGCTATTATCATGATGGTGTTGATGCCTACTTAAAACTTTGATGATCGAAGACATGTTAGGTCATTTAGAAATGTTAATTTCAAAGAAGTAAAATTTGTGGACTTTTTCAAGTACGGACGGCGCAGTTGCGTAAAGCACCTTAAAAAGTTAACGTCATAAAAAGCCTGATAATCCTTACTATATTTTTTTCCAACCCGACTGGTTTGGTATCTGACCCTCTGCAGACTCTTTCACCCTCCTCTTTTACCCTAAAATTATCATCCCCTGTGTAGCCGTCATTTCACGAAAAGGGTGGCACCCGGTACGCACGCTTTGATTTTCCTCTTTTATCTTGGACGCCAATGTTCCGTATCGTGGATGAAAAGCTTGACTAGCAGGGCGAGCTTGCAAGCTCAGCCGAGATTAAGGTAGATCCGTTACCGAGATTAGCCTTCTTCGAGGAACCGTTCGCGAAGTGAGCACCGGTGTGAACGGGTCTTTACTTTATCGTCGGAGACGAGATCTACGTTGTACGGTAAGAAGGTCAAGGAATAAAAGAGAAATGAAAGCACAAACGCTGGACCCTAACCAGCATCCATCAACAAGATGTATGGTCGTTGAGAAGGCGCCTTTGCTTCGAGATTGCCGACGTGTGTATACGAAATGCCGACGCTGCAAGCTTCGAGCGAGATTAGCCAATGAAAAAAAAAAAAAGTATGCGATACTATAAGGTAAAAGCTTCGTGGGAGTCATTCGTTATTGGTCGTTGAACGATATTACGTTATTCAGGGGGTAAGCAGCTGTGCTGCCGTTATTAGATACTTACAAGCTCCAGGACCATTGAAAATACTTGTTTACTCAAAATTCTAAGGTCTAACTTACTTTGATTAAGTCATTAATTGGTAGCTTCGTTAAGTACAGTCTGGTTAAATAGGAACTATTAAATATCGACCTCGTACATGTCAAGACCTTTAAAGTACGAAGCAGCCACACTAATTGTCCCATCCTGCAAGTGACTCAGTCTCTGGGGTCATGGGTCAGGGATTCTTCGTTGGGGGAGGCAACTTCTCGGTACTCATTCGTCCAGTTAACTTTCTACTCGATTAAAATGGCTTCAGACTGTGATGCTCAGCTTTTGGATTGAATTAACCAAGTACCCATATTGGATTAACAAACTTTCCTGGAAAGCTCAAATTTCTACTTTTACATTAGAAAATAGCGAAGAGTCGCCAATAAGTTAATATTAAAATAATGAAAATTTACAAATGCTTATTATCAGCGAGATGAAACGTGATATCTTTGCAATGTACTCCAAACGAATATCCTTGTCTTTTTTTAAATTTAAAAAAAACATCATACACCTCCCACGAGAGAATTTCATTACATAGCAGCAAGAGGGTGCGTCTAATCGTACAAGATCCCTATGAATAAATTTGAGTAAGAAGAAAAGCGATACCAAAGAAGTTCCCATATTTTATTTGTCTGACCTGAAGATTACATTGAATATACTACTACGTGTAAATTAATTTCATAAGGATCCCCTATAGTCGACAGTGTATCTTTTTTTTCCCCCTCAGTATACAGTGTATTGTATTTCCAAACTTAAAATGCCTAACCATTTGCTGAGGTACGAAGGACAAGAAATGAAACCTGTCGTTGGAGCAAGGCAATATTCACCGTAGGTCGTGAAATTTTATACGTGGTCATTTCAGAAGAAACGAAAAAAGGTGAATAAAAAAAAGCTCCGACCATCTAATAATACACCGAGGATTCGATGACACATAAAAAGACCCTATGAGCTGGATGCCGTAAAAATCAGTTTCACCCCTAGCCTGTGAAGTCATACTATAACCTGAATCCCGCAACTCTTATATACATCAGCAACAGTAAATAGTATCTCCAACTGAGGTTGTCTCTTTAACGAAAATTGTATTTCGAGTCCAACGAAAGTTGAGCTTGCAACGACTCATTGAGGTCGGACGCGTTGATAGGTATCAAGGTGGCTGTCAGTGTTCGGATAGCTTTTTGAAGAAAAGCTTTGAGCTTGTATAGAAGAAAACAGTCAAGAAAAGCTCACACTACCATGTCGACGTGGGATAGAGGGCTAGGGCTAGTTCGCCGGGGGGTTTCTTCATTTAAGCTTCAGCTCTTTCAACTAGTTACAAGTTTTTTCATCGGCTAATTCAGATAGCAAAAGCTTGGAAGTGGCTCGTTCCATCATGTTTTAGTTACTTTTGTGCTTCCATTCTTTACTCGTTAACGTCCAAACTCGAGGTAGCGTTTCTACCGTGCGCAAATCGTCCGGATTCTGTCGATACAAGCTGGAATGTTATTTCGCGAATAATGCTCGGTGCCAGAATTGCCATTTGCCAAAAATAATGACAATATGACACTGCTTGCTCCCGTTAGTATTACTGCGGGATATAATTGAATTTTTGGGAATGGATCGCAACAATGAATTTACGTCTATCCGTGCAATGAGCCGACGGTTTGAACGAGCCGACAGTACCGTGTGCGGTCGTGTACAATTTCAGAGGATATCCCACATTATGGTCCAGTTAGGCGACTGTATTATAACATAATGGGCAGCATCATATCTATTCCGACAGCAGTAGCTACGTTGCGCTTAAAAGCCTCAAGCAATAAATTGACACTCACGCCTAGTTTTCTTTTTTTTTTACTTTGCCCTGTGACGTAACTGTCGATAGTATAATTTTTCACGACTTATTGTAACTTTTATATTATATAATGTATATAGATATACAGAGCCATGACACTGCTACAAGAAGAATTTTATCGCTGCTTCATAACCTCCTCAGGTAATTCAGCAACGTATTTTAAACGATCGATGAGTTTGTCTTAAGCTCTTATAGCTCAAGTTGACACGACCGCCTGATTTATTGCCATTCTCGGCATATTGCTGGTGAACGTTTTATCGAAATGAGTTTACCTTTTCTAGCAGATTTATAGACTTTTGGTCAAATCTTGTATATGACACGAGAGTGAATGTATTCGAATAAGGATGGCACAGTGAAATTAGCCTGAATAAAAATGCATTAGGAACCCTTGCAGGGTACGAAGAGATTTGCGGAATAAGGTAAATTTATATTCAGGGTGGCTCTTTTAATTCGATAGCAAGGGGGTAATTTCGTGGCAATATTTGCTGAATATAGAGACCCTCTGAAAGGTAGTCTCTGTGGCCTGGTACGTGAAGTAGGTTAGTGTGATTGTGACGTCACTCTGCGGCAACCCAGTTACCGTTCACACCGGCGGCTATAGCCAACTGCGGTAAAATACAACGGCCCGACGGACCTTCCTAGACATCCAGCAATATATCCCGAAGGGTAGTTTTAGGCAGTAAACATTAAAAAAAAATAAATTGAAACATATCTGACTCCTTCACGACTCTTGGAGTCTCAAAAGTGGAATATTACGTCGCTGCTGTTTCTGCACCGTCTAATTAATTGTCACAGAGTATACACAGCCTCCGCAGGATGAGGGATGAGATCTGGGGAGAACAAGTAATTTATGAAGGGTCCATCTTGTTACTGCGTTTGTTTGTCCCGTGTCAATTCCATTTGTATTCCTGGTCACTGTCGGATTACAGAAGTCCTTCGGGACATTGGTCCTTCGCCGAAACATCCTCCTACTGTACACGTGTCAGACCCTCTTTGATCTTGTTCCCAGGTCGAAGAAGAAGCCCACGTTCAGAGGCTGACCGTTGTATTGGCCATAAAGCCATATATTTTCACGCGTTCGGATATTTCGTTGCGTGATCTATAACCTCGACGTGACGTTTTTGGAGCAACGCTTGTCACATCGTATTTTAGTATGAATACATAATTAAACGTCAGATACTTAAATAATAAATTAAAATATTTCTCAAAATTAATGAGATGACCTAAATGAACCTGTCCATGAAAATTCCGGTGGACACGCAAGCCTGTGACTTCCGCGACACAAAATCACCAATCTATAGGAATGCTTTCTGAGAACCTTCGTTATGTCACAATTGGCGATAAAAATGTGCAAGGTATTTAATTAGGGACGGAAGAGTGTTCAGGAAGTTCCTCATTGATGGGCGAGTCGAGTGTGAAAGTAATTTATGGCATTCGAAGTGATAATGATACCGAAGGGGACTTTATGACTTCGTCACGTTGTACAATGAGCATCTAGGAGTTCCAGATCTCAATGAGGACGTACCTTAACGTACCTTCATTATTAACAGCGGAAGTTAATAACCTAAGGAACCGACGTTATTCGTAGAACCTTAATGGCACCATGAACCAGCTATGGTAATCTCAAATGAAGTGAATTATTGTCTTCCTCATAGTTTTCGTGCGTGGTATTCTGCACTCGTAGTCGACAGGTCAAAGTTCCTTCCTCTATGGAAAGGACGTCACATCTTTTTACGATCCAAGGTGACGATCCTTTCGATTTGATCTTACCGAACCGAACTCGATCTAGTCAGTTTATCCTTCATCCAGAAAGTGATAAGTGAGGCAAATAACCTTTCACGCGAGTTCACAACGTGGACCTAGACCTGACCGTGTATTAGGTCACGGCTAGAAAATTGACCCCTAGGATAACCTTGCTAAGGGCAAGAAATCGTCTAGTCTAGGAACTTTGAGTTCCTTCTTATAGAATTTTCCATTTTGCGGATTTTAACCCCATTCTCGTACACGCACAGAACTTCAGACTTGCGAATCTACTAGCCGTGTTGCCAGTGTTTTGTGCACTCACACATACACCTTAATCACGCGAGTCTAATTCACACTGTATAAGTCCCCCTTGTATACCCTGATCTTTTTTACATTGTTTTAACTAACATGTACCTACCGATTCCATTACGATAAGATATCCTGTATGATTGATGCAACGTGCATGCATAAAATACTTTATCATCACCATATATGTACATAAGCATTACTCTTCCAATGATCAAATATAAAGCCTTCCTTCGACCTGTGCTAATATGATCAGATCATCCATTAGAATTGGCTGCTTCCTGGAGACTAATTACAGTAGCAACGAATCTTATCAATGCACTTACATTGATATCTAATCAATTTAGATCTTATCTATGTGCAAAACAAAAATATTCAAAAGAATAAAAAAAGGATGAAATAACAAATATTTGTATTGTGAATACATGTGAGGTCGCTAAGGTAACTCATGATTTTTATAGTAAATTCCAAGTTATAATTAGATCCTGCAATTGACATGAGATATTAACAGAGAGGCGTAGGGAGAAAAAGAGGAACCGATGAACAAAATGGGACAGCCAATAGCAATGGTTTCCAGTGTGTCTACTTTATTATTCTCAACCTCCTCGTGGCTTTCTCGCGTTTCCACTGCTGCGAACAATGCTGACATTTGGCCCTCTTCCAGGGCGATGCCAGTAGATCTCTCGAGCAAGAAACTTTTTACCCAGCCGACTCGAACAGCACTTAGCTCTGCCGGTAATGCACAATAGAAATTCATACGCCATCACCATATAGCCTCTCGTATTCCACGTTTTCCTTTTTTTTTTTTATTCACTGACTTTCCCATACGTACGCTCATTTCGCCTGCACTTTCCTTATCCTTTGTAATTACTTCTTTTTATAGCTCCCTATATATGCTATTCTGATTATATAACGGGTTTTACTTTTCCAGTTTTAAGACAAAAACACATGCACGTACGTCGATGGAAATTTAATTTTCATCTTTTGGGCTTTTACTCTTTCTCCTTGCACTCGCATGGGATTTCGATTACGTTATCATGGTGAAGCTTCGATGTCTTAGAACTGCCGGTGCAGTAAAACTGCACAGACTGCAGATTGGAGCGCTGCCTCTCGTATATCTTAGCTTTCCTCGCGATATAGCGAGATAGATATCCTTCCTAGTAGCTGGAATTGTCGAATTTTCTTTTTACTCTTTTTCGATTAGATACGACCTTATTCGCTCGGAGAAATTATTCCGAAAGACATCCTCAGAGATTTTCATGATACCAATTCCACACTTGGAAAAGACTTAGCAAGGAGTTTTTATCTGCCAACATTCCAATGGGGAGGTTTCTTCCCTGTCCCATGTTGTAAAATGACTTTCGTTGCTTTTGCTATGTTTGTGGCCCTGTTAACGAGGTTCTCACGAGATGCCCTGGGTCGTCGTTATAGTACGGTGAGAATGTGCTGGTCCACTCTAACCTACGATAGTCCTCTGCCGACGTGGAGCGTCGCGACGCTCCCCTGGTAATCTCGGTCAGATTTTAAAATGGATTCCGCGGATCTGCAATAACCTCTTTTCCGCAAGCTCGTATAGGGAATTGCGCTTACGGCAGGAAACATCCCCGCACGGCTAAGCCAGCAAGATTGCTTCCTGTTCCTGGAGCAATTTTTTTTGTTAAAAAAATGTATAAGGAGGAGAGAACAATGAAAGAAAAGAAGTAAGAGTATCCAGGATGATGGCGAAATGAATAAAGAAAATAGCGGTTATCCTGAATGCTTAATTACAAAAAATATTAATTTGTAGCGTTCGACAGAAGCTCTGCCTATGATTTGAATCGAACCTCTTCAGAATTTCTGGTACATCATCTCCACAGAATTCCTGGAAGGATCCTTCGAATTCCAGGACTGGGCTGATCCTCCTTCGTTATCCGTAGGAGGCTTCGTCAGATATCGGGCGTACCTGCTAATTTCGCATCGGACTCTATCGATCGATTCTATAAGTAGGTCTTGGTTGGGTACTGGGTAACTTGTTAGACAGCCATGTCTATAGGTATATCTATCTACCTGGAAGGATTCGAGTCTGCCAATTTCTGATGGAGAATATGGAAACTGGGACAAGCCATTCCTTGCGGTGAGATTTCCTTTCCGGGTATCCTGGACCCCTGGACGCTGGGAGTGAACGGGGCGAGTATCGGAAATAGGTGTGGAAGCCGCAAATTGAGTAGCGGAGAATCGGAGGTCCTAGAAAGCGGACGTCCCGTAATTTCCCGAGGGTGAAGCGGTGCACCGAGAGACCAAGAGCGAAAGGGGGTTGAGCATCCTATAGGGCCGCTGCTAATCTACAGGATGCTCCTGGGATAAAATTTAAAATAAGGCAAAGCACTTTAAAATCCTTCTCGGAGATGTTACTCGGTAATAGTATTTTTCTTCTTTTGCCGTTAGAGTGGTGGCTGCGGAAACGTCTAAAATAAACTCATGTCGTTCTGACCTTACGGGATTTCCCCCAAAAGGATAACGCGATACATCTCAATTTCAGAGAATGAGTCTTATAGTCGGTCGAGACCTTTTCAAAAAATTGGACCAACGGCAGTTGGATCATAGAATAAATCAGATTGCCGCTCGATTCCCCGCTACTGTGGGTAATTTTCAAATGGGAAAGAAGGAGCTCGCTAGCGAATCCCCAGATGAAAGTTATTTCTATAGGAGGGAGAGGATGGCGCGGCTGAGCTTTATTTATGGGAGATTTACAAAATTGGAAAAACTTTCGATCGACCATTGTCGCAATTGACGGGACACCCGCGTTACTTCTCCATGGGGTTTCGGTTGGTCGTTTTAGCAGTTCGCAGGATGGGGTGAAAAGGGGGAAAGTGTCGATCAATAAATCGGGTCTTTCGATAGTCGATGGGATAACGAGTGAAAGCATATAAACTTAGTCTGAATTGAATTTTTGGAAAAAAAAATGTAATACACCGTAACCACAATTTTTCTTTAATTTCCGCCGGCGACAGACCAACCCCATAAATATTCTCCCACCTGCTTCTCCTCTTTCGCTATCCTGACAAAATAATACGAAATCCCTGGTCGACTTCGGGTTATCGAAATGATCCCACGCTATTACGTAACACGCCATACAGGACATATCGGACATGTTATGCATTACGAATACCTATTTACTATACGTTGTGATCTTCGCTCAGCCCGTAAACCCCATAGAGCGAATCGACCCCCATAGTTTGAAGGGGATTGCCCCAAGAAAGAAGACCCTAAATTTTCACAATCAAGAATCATGATGCCCCGCAGCGAGAAGGGTGAGGGGTTAGTTTCCCGTCTCTCATGTAATTTGCACCCCTAAACTTATAGAGTCGTACGGGAGCAATAGACGAGGACGTCCCCATAAGAGCAAAAGTCCTGTAAGATTTGTCCCGTTGGAAACCCCCGTGGTTTCAGGAGTGCGTTCCTCCTATCTCCCCTAACAAATGACAGTCGGCCTAGAATTTATGGCGCGTTATCGTATTAGACCGACCGTGAGTAATAATATTACAGGAGGGATGACTGTAAGGCAGAACCCAGCCGGATTCGTACGGATGATAACTTGATAACCAAAGCGAGACGATACCATCCATTAAGACGGCAAAATTTTAATGGCACTGCAGGAACTCTCGTAGCAAAAGTGAATTTTATCGTGTGGAACGTTCAAAGATTAATTCTAACATACCGATTCACTTATCAAATGGGGATTATAGAAAAGAATATGAATTAGCATTTGCTAAATCGTTCAATTGACACGGTTATATTTTTATTATTAATTCATATTATTATTGCATTACTATTGTGATTTTTTATATTACATTTCGTTATCAGCACACGATCATTTCGCTGCGCAGCTATCCTGCTCTTGGGAGACATTCCTCCCATGGGTTTATGATTATTATCATATCCTAGTGTACACGTAATTCTGTGCGGTATTTCGCATTTGATGTCAGATGTTCGTAGTTGCCAATTTCTCACAAATTGAACCCACACTAAAATTTTCTCGCGTACAGTTTATATCACGCCTTACGTTCTCATTAAAGCAATAAGCATAAAGCGTAATGTACCCTTTGGTTAATTCAATTTTTCTTTTTTTGTTTCAGGTATAAAATTCACGTGACACCAAACGTGGACAGTAGAACGGATATTTTTGGCGCGCCAGTATGCGGTGTAATTTCCTGCTACAATTTGTCTTAAAGTTCCACTCCGATGATGCTGAACAGCTTTCTATATTCGAACCCCAAACGTTGAACGCACACATGTGTAATTAGGAAAGCCGCTAATTACCGCTAAAAAGCTCGGACACACGCTCCTACAAACTCTAGCCGGGTTCTTCGTTCTGAGGTCGAAAGCTCCACAGGTGGCTCTACCTTATATTATACGAGAGCCGGCAATATGTATAAGCCCGACAGTCAGGCTATCAAGTACAGAGTTTTCGAAAAGTCCTGACGCCGCCCATAAGCCTCCGTTACAAAGTCACTATGTATCAAGTACATAAAGCAGCGATGCTAAAAAGTAGACAAAAACAGGCACGTCGCACCGACTAAGAGACAGTGCTTAGGGTGCGTCATGGCGATTATCATTATGAAAACCACGCGATCAAATATTCATGAAGACCCTTCGGAGAGCCTAGTTGCTTTCCCCTAGTACAAAATAGAATAAAATAAAATAAAAGGGAACAAAAAAGGAAGCAAGTTCATACAGCGACACAAGGGTGTTTTCAAAGTGAAGAACCTACCCGCCCTTGGGTGAGAGAGGGTAGATAGCCGCAGGGTAACGAAAGATCCCACATCGAGATACCACCCCATGATTAAATCCATGACTCACGTAGGCAAGCGACGCATGGGAAATTATTTTTAGACCGTAATTTTAACCCCGACGAAATGTAATACGCTTGTAATTGCCAGCCGCAGCACTGTGCGCATTGTAGAAATTATAGGGCTGCGGCTCGTTGCTTCTGGGACACACGAGGCGCAGAAATACCACAGGGATATGGCAGAGAGAGGCGCAGGACGAAACAGGGTGCGGAGTCTATGGGCTAGGATGACTTGGGACCGGAAGCGACACGCGTTCCATCTGTTTCGTTATTTTGTGCGGTTTCCTCCTCTGTAACCAGGTGCTCATCAAGCGCCTAACGATGACCTGTCATCGATTGAAATTATTTCGAAGCTACCACCAAGCTGCATTTGATTAACCACAAACCTCTCTAATTGTCGCGAGCTAATTCGTATAGATCGATACGAATTTCGTGTGGCTTTTAGCCATAGTTATTATTTCTCTCGGGTTGGCTGCTCTGGCTCATGTTTTCCCGGCATCCAGCGCGCTCCGATAAACGCATGAATTCACGGCCAACACGAGAATAGCGATTCGCGCCGCAAGTATCAGGCCATCAGTTCGAGAGCAATCGAGCCACAGTGTCCCGCGGTGAAATTAACAATTTACCCAATTAACAGTTCATTTGGGAGCGCGAATCGTTCTAACGGTTTCCACAACAGCCGTATTGTTTCTCTGTATCCATGAGTCACTGGAGCCTTTGTTATTTGTCAATGTTTTTCGCACGCACTTGCGTGTCTACCGGGCGGGTAGCTTTGCGTGATCCTATGCCTGTTGGGTGTTTCCCAGGTGGTCGCAATTTCTTACCAGGTATACGCTAAACCTGATCGAGCACCAATGAGGATCAAGTACCTGGGTGTCTACGTGAATTCATCGCATTCGCAAAACTTTAACGTAAAGTCGTTAAACCGTCTTTTCATGACTGTGTTTCATTACGGTCACTCTGTACGCAATAGCTCCGATCACGTTATTGAATCGTTCGTACAAGCCATACAAAACTGTTACTAAGGATTGAAATATCTTGCCAATTTGCATCCTATGTATATTTTATGACGGAAATATCCTCCTTGGATTCCGTATTATTGCCCTGATTCCGGGTATAAATAGGAATTCTTCAACCTTATGCAATGGATGCTACTGGGCATTTCTTGTCGCGCCTAAAACCCAATCAGATTGGACCTTATGTGCGTTCTCGAGACTCGGATCTCCTAGACCTTCCGATCGATCGATCCGATATCATCGAGATGAGCTTCTCGGACCCTAGTGGACATTTTCTACGGTAAGTACAGTGTCTGCCTAGGTCTCCACTAGGGCCAGTCTAGGTCTAGATAGAACCTGGACGTGTGCCCTGGATCTTTATATAATGGAATTCTTACTGGGGTAAAGGTGCATTTCAAAGACATTCCCGAGGGCGAGATTCACATCCATCCGTTTTTTTCCCTCGTACGACGGTCCCAAACCAACCCTGTACGTTCTCCTGGGTCTTTAGTCTTCTCGGTAATTCCAGAGATTCCCGTTATCGCTCTCAGAGGAAATCGCACGCAACACTACAGTAGTACGATTCAAGATGATCTCTTCCGTTCGGCTAAAGGAATTCAACAAATTTTTATGTCAGAAAAATTATCCTTAATTCGTGTTGATTCGCTTTAAACGAAGCACAGGCGCACCTGTAGGAGGACTGTAGACCGCTTTGAAACTGGTCGGAAAATCCACTCTGCGTTATAATCTATATATATATATATTTTCATACCATTATTTACTATGAGCATATCAAACGTACAGCCCATTGTACCATTTTCACAGCCGTTCTTTCTACTTTCGATAACGAATTGAACGATTCACGCGAATGGCGTTTATGCGGGACTGAAATTCACGGAAATACATTACCTCGTAAAATATAGAATCCGCTAACAGGGTGCCGCACAAATACTCTCGTTCAGCCATTAGGCTTGTAATGCAGTTCGCGTTACAGCCAAGGGCTACAGGCATACAGGCATTGCAGTAGTACTGCAGTGGAACACTTTAATATTCCCGTCTCGCTGTCTACGTGATCGTCCGTGATCGAACAATGACGCGAAGTCTCGTTCTTCGCGGCTTCTCATTTTTAGATATTTTTTTTTCTCCATTTCCATTCCATGGATCGATCCCCCGTGAGATGGCGTGAGTGACGTGGGTGGTACTCGATTTCTCGTTTCAAGAAATCCCTCACGTGTTCTATGGGTAGGAGGTACTCCCTATAGTTGCACATGCCGAAGGGGGGCAGGAGGGGGTGCAGGTACGATTTGCTCGGGGCATACAGAGCCGGAATAAAACTGCATCCATCCAACCATTCGCCCAGGAGTCGTTACAGCTGTTGCAGGTGCAACTTCAACCACAGAGTGAAGCACGAGCTCCAAACTTACATCCAGTACAGGAGTAGCAGCCGTTTCTTCTTTGTCCGAGAAATATTGCTCTGCTCCCGAATTATTTTCTACTGTACAGAGTTTACTTTGTGGTTCGGAGAGTTTTCCTGCAGTATCTGTATCTGTATAACTTATTAGCTGTATGTGTCTATATGTTCGCTGGTAGCGCGCAAGAGTGATAAAGGATTACAAAGATAATTTCTTGATCTCTCGTATCCTACACGTGTAAGCTGAAAGATACTTTAAGTTGGAATAATCTGAGGTTCTCAATTTTCCTCTTATCCGGCAGTGATTATTATTCAGGAATATCGTTCTGGAATTATGACCGTGGAAAGCAAGCATACCGGTACTATAGATTTCAGAAGGTGGAAATTAAAGCTGGGGAACAATTCAAGGATTATTATGGAATGACGGAAATCTTCTTAGAATGTATATAGGTATATATGTGCTTGAGGGAAGAAATGGTTGCTTCACGAGAATAAGAGAAATTGCTTTTCAGAGAATTTGAGTTTAAAGCAAAACGTATCGTTGGCAAAACTTGAAACGGATTTTTTTTGTTAATATTAAAACCGAACTGAGGGATATTTATAGTGTGAATTCTCGTGTCGTATAAATATTCGTTATTATTAATACGTACTCGAAAGAGGGTAGAGAGGGGAATTGCTAAAATTTGAAAAAGAAAGCAGATGAACTCTTCTCTATCTGTTTCTCTTTTACTCCCTCTTTTTTTCTCATGTCCATTTATGTTTTCCACCGTTTTGCACGGCTTAACCGAGCGTAACGACGCCGAGGGCGATTCATTACGTTTTATCCGATAAGCCGCGTCCACACCCAGCGGCCTATCCCTGTGCAACTGGTTCTAAATGCGTCTAATCGTCGATGGATCAGGATCGCGGTAGCTGGATGAAAATTCCATAGGAATTTAAGCACCGCAAATTTAATATCGATGGAATTCGCAATAAAACTAGGTAGTATTAAAGACGTGTCAAGCCCCTCTTAATTTTTAGCCAGTAATATATTTTTATGCTTTTCGAGCTAGTCGCACCCGACGATCCCCAGTTGGATCTTATGAACCTGCTAGACTCTAGGTTGGATCTGGCGAATTGCTCGTTTGGCAGGTGGTCGAACATTTTCCAAGCGTTTATGGGCAGAGTGTGACGAAGTTAAAAGACATGGCATTCCAGAAACGATATTCTCCTTTCTACAGGGCCATTTCCGTCACTGCGAATCGCCAATAAAATTCGCGATATTCGAGCTTTTCACAAATCACGAAACTGCCATTTCGATCATATCATTATTATCCCTGCTGCTTATATACTGGAATTAAATTTTGGCTTACAAAAGATATTTAAAAACTCAAAATCGCCTTCAGCTACGAAACAGCGACTCGACACAGATTTCCTGGCGACGTTCAAAAATCCGCCCCTCCTTGTACTACCCCTGACCAACCCTCACTGTTGACCTATGTATCTATATCATACACACATTATACATTTCCAGCGTATGGCAGGTAGTTAAATACCGTTTTATCATCCCTTATCATACAAGCTAACGAGTTATTAAGTTTAATACTTTCCACCCTCGTTCCAAAAGATCAGTGAAAGTCGAACCCAACTCGCTATATCATTAAACTTAATTTTTCTTAGCGTTATCAATGCCCCACAACATACAATATAATCACGATCCACCTAGTGTATAACATATAATCAATCTCAAAATAAAATTCCACTAAACACTTTGCTGACTGGTCACGGATATACTCGGGTTTTCATGCTCCAATATCCTTGACCGGTCATGACTTAACTCGTATTTGCACTTACATTAATTTATATAGCTTTTAAGCCTGAAAGCAATATAGATCTCGGCTGCACGGAATAGCTTTGACCTAAAATAGCCGTTCAGCAAAGTGTTAAGGGTTAATTTTCTTATGACGTAATATCGTAAAAGAGTCCTGTTATTCTGAAAATGAGTCTTCCAACGATAAGCAGAAGGTTATATAGAATACGTATATATATATAGTCCACAAGGTTATTCAGGGGAAACGTACCATCTGAAGCTAGCGTGGCCATTTGAGCCTTATAGTGAAACCATGTTCAGGTGGTACGTGTGGGCTGAATAACCTGGTATATACATATATGTAATCAAACTTCTGTATCCCTATGACATGTCTAGTTTAGGTTTATAATATGTATATGCATACGTATAGACCCATCCTCATTAAGCAACCAGCGGTGACAATCTAATTCTCAATTGTACTAACATCTGTGATGGCACTTCTCTAGGAAATTTAATCACAAGTCCAGCAAGCATAACAATTTATACATAAATATAAACCCATCTAGACGATCTAGTAATATCTCCACCTCCCCATTGTCATTACTTGCCGATTGCCAACTGGACCCGATTAAACATTTCGTTCATCTAATCCGTTTACGGTCGCGTGCTAGCTTCATACTTGCATTGGCATAAAAACAAGACTACGATCCACATGTGTACCTATATACTCGACTGTAATTCAATGGTGATCCAGAGCACAGACCGTCAAGTGCCTTACTTGCCTTTGCGGCAATTAGATGTTCGTGTATCTCTCTATGGATTTGTCCTCTGTGTTATATGCTAGGATTATGTATATCTATCATATATGTATAGCAATAAAAATAACAGATATATATTACCTCGTGAAGAACGATAAACCATGGTAAAATTTATCATTGACAATGATTTTTCGCCATAGATAATTCGTGAGCGAATCCCTATTAGAAATTTAATCAAGGGAGTATCTAGTGCTTTGAAAGTTTATCCAGATTCAATAAAGGCGCTTTACAGGCATTAATCAAGGTAGCATCAAGTGCCGTGAAACTCACTTTGTATTTACTACCTCAATTCTTGCGACGCCAGCGCTCCTGGCGGTGTTCATACAAATCGCATCTGCGCTTCTGACTTCAAGTAAATATTACTGAATTTAAATTTTAATAAAAAATAAAAGCCTATTTTAATGAAGATATTAGTACACTGTGAATATTTTGTAATTTCACATTGAACAATTTATATTTTGTTAGACATACTTGTGTTCGTTGCCTTTTTTTTGACCTCTTGGTTATATAATTTTAAATTCCAAATCTAGGGTCTTATGAGTTTCAGCCAAAAGATACCAAATGACGCAATTTCTAGTGGTTTCTGAATTCTGTCTTTAGGGTGCCTTATAATATGCTTGAGTATGAATATATTTAGTATTCCCATACGTTATTTGAACTTTAAAAATTTGCTGGATTATGCAAAATTGATCTTAAACTCTGGACGACAACGGAATGCCATACAGTGAACTACTTTATCCAAATTTTCACGTATCCCTTTGAGCAAGGTTAAAGCTATCACAGATTCGTCGGGATGTAGACGCGAAGCGTCGAGACGAGAGATTTCACACTCGATGGCGCACGACAAACAACGGGAGCCCTGCGGCTCTTCCAGTACCCACCTTACCTCTAACCTAACAAACAAACTTAGCCCATCCTTGCGTGGTTACGATTTTACCATAAGTTTCTTATAATTAGCATGAATTTGGGCCTGAGTCTCAGATGTTGGTAGTCCGCAAGTACGTGGCTGTATCCTCAAATTTCTCGAAGTTCGCCGAAGATTCGAGTGGCAGTAGGGACAGCGTTGCCGAGCCCTGATTACATAATGAAATAACTAATTTGAATATAGCGTCGATAGCGAATAAATTTCATATAAATTCCCTAAATTAAAAATCTCATGCAAACAAGGATGTACGACTTCCGATCGATAAGCACTCATTGTTCTTTTATTTCAGTTTCCAAAAAAAAGGACTGATCTGGTGGTATGTCTTGTAGAATTAAACAGCGTCAAGAGTGAAGCATATAGAGAACCCCTTTGATATCAAGAACCCCTGGAAAGAACAATCATGGCTAAAGTACGTCGCCAAGGGGCACTACGGTCGGTACAAAGCCGCCATTGCAAATGAACGCCCACTGAATATAAGCACCAATCTCCGTTTGGGGTGCAGGTTTTGTAGAAAGGGTATTTTTTTCTGGTTCACCCCATATCCTTCCCTTGAGCTGTACTCCATGTTTGGATCAATAATCGTTCCATTCGTATATAATGTACTAATGCATTTTAACATAAAATTTTTATCAATATTATTATCATTTATCAATTTATGATTTCGCATATTATTTAAATTACGTTATTCAAATTTTAACTGCAGAAATAGGCGATTAAAATTATCTATTAGTTTCGCCTCCCATAAACACGTTCGTAGTTGATCGATTTTTAATGACTGCGTTGAAAGCAATCATTGTCAATAATACCTTGGACGAAGAAGTGGCGGTAGCATTGCTTCTTTAATAAAATAAATATATTTCTTGTTCGCTTAAGCGACACGTATGTTAAAATTTTAAAGGAATAATTGTCCGATAATAAATTACGTGCATCTGTCGCGTGCATCAGATTGTACAATGAAATTTAACTAATAACCCCGAGGGGTGAGTACTTACATCCTAAGGCACCCGGTATAATATCTTTGTCAATATTACATGCGACGGGAATAAAATAGTGGCCCGCGGCATTTTGGTATTAAACGACAACTGTCAGGAGCAAAAATTCACGTATTCGATGGGGCCACCCTTTCACGTTTCATTTGCCGCAGCGTGGGGCTTCGTATACGCTGTGTACGTGTGTCTCTTCTGTTCTCTCCATTTTACAAATTTTTTTTATTTCAACCCTTTTTTTGTACCTGCAGTCGAGATCCCTTCGAATGCACTGGATAATACTACCATTGAGATAAAATTAACCCCGTAAAAACTGTCCATTGAATTGGATCGTAACGTAATAATGCTTAGAAAGGTGCGCTCGTATAAGAGTAGTTTTATTTTTTTTATCCCGGTCATTTACCTAATTTCGTACGTTAAATTGCACTCTGGTAACGAGGTGCCGTCGACCTTCTTTTGCTGATCGAAAAATGCAATTATTTGAGCCACCCGTTATAATGAATCTTTTTGGCTTTATCGTTACAATTCGTTTGTGCACGTTTATAGTCTTCTTGCATTTTCTTATATCTGTACGTACGAGCATATATCTTTGTACGTATTAAGGGTGATTCACAGTACGAATAGAGATCAGTAGTACTCGTCTGTAAAGTTGCTGAGATGGATGCCAAAATATGCTTTTGGAATTCTGGGCTTTGCAGCGTTTTCGTGTAACAAGCTTTTCTAGACATCTACCCTCTTTGCAAAAGGAGCACGAGCGGCTTCTACTCTTTGGAACGGGGATCATACTGGTCCATCTTCCTGGATCCTGGACGGAGATCCCGGCCATATTTCCTGTGGAAGGATATCTACATACGTGGAAACACGACGGTTGTCTTCTTGGTTGGCTCGAGGTACCCCGACCCACTATCTGACAAGAAAGCCACGAGGACTTAGGTCGCTACGAGCTAACGCTTCGAAACAGCGCTAATGTAATTTTATAGCGGCCTCTCACGTAACACCGAGGGGATGTTATACTGGCATATTCGTGAGAGGGTTATAGTCGGGACATCCTTCTATCTTCATCTTGGTTATTTTACCCTTCCTGTATATAATTTTGGAACATGACTGTTCAACAAAAAAAAATAATTTAAAGGTCATAAAAAACTTAATTTACTTTTTTATTTTTTTGTTCTGTTTTTTTTCGATTTTTCTCCATTTTTTCTCGGGTTCCTTCATCTCTTTTCGTACCATTGTTTTTTATTGCAATTAATCCAGGAATTCGTGACAAGGGGTGTCTTTTTATGAAAGTCTCCTTACACTATTTTGAAAAAATAAACTTGAGATACGTAACAATGAATTTCATACAGCAACCTCTTCGCTGTATGTTATCCATGTCGCTAGTAGAAAATTCTTTGAAAAAAAAACTCTTCCAATATTTTCTTTTATTTGTTTCATAACATGAATCCTCCTGTTCGCGTATTACTTTCCATTCTCATCTGATTTTTCCCTCTTAATTAATTCCCAAATTAATCCTTTCTTACGACCCTTTTAGCCTTTTCCGAATTAATTAAAAATTTTACATGACATGAACAACCCTCATTGAAATCCCATTTAATGAACATGCGCTAACTAACGACATTGTAAACGCATCCCCGATGATCGAAAGCAAGATAAAATTTTGTAAAGAAAATAATATCACCATTTTTAATAAATATTCTTTATTAAAAATTTATTTGAAAACAATATGAATACAAATATTAAGGTTTACTTTTAAAAGAGAAATTGAACCGAAAAAAACAGTTATTAATGTCACACACGCTTTAACGATCACCCACTCCTTAAGAAGTTACCACGACACGCTAATCAAGACCACACGTTTGAAACGCTTAAGGTGCGAGTCGTGCTGCACAATAATAATATCTTAT
Source organism: Trachelus tabidus (assembly GCA_030142655.1). Taxonomy (NCBI): domain Eukaryota; kingdom Metazoa; phylum Arthropoda; class Insecta; order Hymenoptera; family Cephidae; genus Trachelus; species Trachelus tabidus. The sequence continues at coordinate 1,403,770 of JARQTI010000336.1, forward strand.
TTTGAGCGACGCGACAAATTACTGAAGGCGAGCACGCCAGAGTTAAATTGGGCCTTCGTGCTGGGTGATTTTCTCTTAAGGGTAGTAATTTCGCCATCGCCATTGCGAGAACACCTTTACGTCCTACGGTCACCCTTATCCCCTTTTCTTTACGATCGGATACATATTGTATGTACACGCTATACGATAAAAATAAGAAAATAAAATCTCAAAGTTGTATTATAATAACCATTGAAGATTTCTGACTCCGCTTTATGTGATACATTAACAATATGAATTATACCGCAAGCCGGCAAAATAAGGCAAATAAACCGGTCGCGTTGGCGACGATAGAGTTCGCTTGGGTTAAATATATAAAATCGTCGGCACCCATTCAACTCCTACACACGGTAGAGGTAACTTATTCTGGCTATATTATATCTATATTCTACTCTACTATGCAATGTTCATCAACGGCTTCGTGACTCTATAGTCACAATAACCGAAATTTTTCTAATCACGAATCAAGTTGGCCGAAAACAGTGTCCGATGGTACAATGTTTTATATAGTTATGCATATACCTATACGTAATGTTCCTATATGTATACCTGGAAGGTCAGGAACTCTATTGAGTACACTGTATGCATACTTACAACATGGGACCCCTTATAAGACCTGGTGGAACGTTAAAGGCAGGTTCACAAACCAGCGGACCTTTCAAACTATGGGAATCTTTGACCTCAGGCTATCCTAGTACAAGCATCTTCGTGATGTACGGAAAGCTTGCCTAGGATAACCTAATGGCAGGTTCATAGGGTTTAGCCTGAGGCGATCTGCATCTCGAATGGCTGTTTCGTGACTTATCTTATTTTATTCTAGAATTTTATTTTTTCCCCCGAAATTATAGATCTGATAAACTTACTTTATTCGTGCGTTTCGTAGTCGTTCTGTCACACCCAGTATGTAGGTTGTTTCGTACGTGAATAAATGACCTGCAGATTTGAATGAAAATTATGAAATTTTTCTTAAGCGGTAACCATAAACTCGTAAATACACGCTATCGCCAGAAGATCATGAATTTTTAGGAAATTCAAAATTACGTATATGTATGCCTCTACCCATAACCAAATCGTAGAATCATAATATTTCCAAATTCTAAAACTTGTCGCAAATGCCAACTAAGCGAGACCGTATCTTGATTAATGTTTTACATACACAGTTACACTTTAAAATGATATTAATTATCCTTTGACTTCCACTTACCTCGACAAGATTGGCATCGTGAAAACTTTACAGTCGAATAAATATACGTTACCTTGGACCGTCATTCGTTTAATCTGATATCCTCCAATTAAAACTTCACCAGGCTTGATTTATCGAAATTCTCTCAATACGAACCGCACAGCCTGGAACAGTATCGATCTTCAAGATTGCAAGAGCCATACGAATCAAATATCCAAGAACTTCTTGACAGTTTTCCATTCTCTTCGTCTTCTTCATTATTTCTTTTTTTAATCTTAATCCAGCATCCTTCTGCACATGTCATATCGAGCGGCACTCTCGGACTAAAAAAATGTCCTTAAAGAACCTTTGACACGGCCCTCGCTCAGCCCTTTCCTAGCGTGTGTACCCGGATTAAATATGCCAGGACACGCGAAGGACATAAACCCTCTCGGAGCTTTGGCATCGGGGAGTCCCTCGGCTAAGCGTCGAAGTTCCCGAATAGATGGGTCGGAGGTTCCTCAGCATTTTTCTTCCTTTGCCAAAGAAATATCCCGCAGGGTATAACTATACTCGGAAAAGAAGTATAGAGAAGACTCTCTCATACCTTCTACTCTGTAGCTACCTTTCAACCTTAATACACATGGCATTCACACTCTGGGGAGTGAGATAGAGAAAAGGAGCGTCGCGAGCGCTGCAAGCTCAGTGAAATAGTTTTCGCAGAGCTTGCAACCACTATTGGTCACTACATATTGCGGCGAGATGCTGGAGACACTCAGAATCACAATTATTTAGCGAGTCGACACCAATACAGGTTACGCGACTCCCCGGGGGATTTCTAAAACGGATTTTGCAGAACGTTCATATTCTATCGGAACCTATCACGGAAAGTATTGAATTCAGAAGGACAACGCTGAGCTAAAGCAGTTTATAAAAAATTACAAATTCTGAGTGCAGCCGTCGTTGTACGACAGAATTCGCCAACAAAGTTAATCGTCGCGTCGCACACGACCCACATTCGAGAAAATCGATTAGGCCGCTGTAGCATCTCCAAAGTGAGTGTAAAGGTCGACCTGTTGGAAACTGGGGTACCAACCCTCTGGCTCCGTTCAACCCTCATCCATCCTTTCAGACAGATTTATTATTCCCTCGTCTGCGTCTTATCCTAAATTGTTTAGCTTCACAGACGGCGGAGGTTCAGGCTTTTTCCGTCTGGCGCTGTTCATCGAGTGGACTCCTAGCGAGCCCTTGATACATACTGTTTCTCAAAGGAGATTCTGTAGCTTTCATGGAAACGCGACGTCGTGTTAGCAAATGAGCTATTTTCTAATTGAGATAATACTAATTGAACGTTCTTTCAACCATGATAGGTATGCGTTAGGAAATAGTTATTTATCTATAATTTGAGGTAACGTAGGTAGATAGTAGAATACATTAATACATAATGAAACAAAAAAGTTTTATATCATAAGAAAATATTGATACGTTATACGTATACTCGATAATGTCGCATATAGTTTATTAATTAATCTGGGTACTCGTACAGGGAAATCGAAATTAACTATGCTCCAGGTAATAACATCGTGTTAGCTTACGTATTCCTATAGGATGCGGAGAGCTCAGAATTCATTATCAATTATATCCACATTGATTATACCCACTAATTGGTAATCAATATTCTATATTACCATTAGGCATTACTAAATTGATGACTGCTATTTCCGGTTAATGCTATTACATTTTCAAAAGTAACAGGAGCCTCGTTAAACATTAATGTAAACTGGGTCTTATGATACGGTCCTGATAAATGTTACTCGTATTCAGAGATCTGGTTATTACTTTCTGAGTATATCGCGTTCAATTAATGTCATTTAGAATATATTTTTTTCTGAATAGCTACGATATTGACCTAATAATTATTTCCCAAGAGAAATTTGAGTACGAGTAAAAATTAATACTGGAAAACATTTATTTAAGGGATTTCTAAGGTCAGTTGAAAAAAAGTCATCCCCTAACAGTGGCTAGGATTTTTTTTGCTTTTGTGAAATTGGATGAAACGTTTCGAATTTCCATGTCGGACTGTTCTCGAATCACTCAGTTGAATCAACACAGGCCATCCATCTTTACTTCTTTCCTCGGGTTGGTCTAGTATATATGGGTTGGTACGCATGGAGCGGGGTAACACGAACAGTCTCGATATCTTGATTTATATTATAGGAGGGTTGGTTTTAAGGGATTGTTTCGTCGGCGCCACATAGCCATTCGCAGAAATTCGAAAATGTATTTTATATATTATTTATAAGCTGATTCATTCTTGTGTTTCTGATTTCACTCGTGTATACATATACATACATGTGTACTTCTCTTATCTTTATATATAAAATACGGATGTGCATAATAATATATAAAGTTTTCCACTTACCGGAAATCTAACAACGAAACCGAGTTCCTCCAACAGTTTCGTTCTGTAATACGGAAATACGTATTTATACCTTAGCACCGGAAATGGTATAATGGCTTCCTTCAATATGAATAACTGATGGGAGTATCTTTATGTTCGAATTTGGATGAATCTTGTCGATTGAATTTCAAAGTTATTCCTCTCATGATAAAAGCTACAGTATACTACGATTCGTTTATTTTATAATTTTATGTTCTGCGACAGTCTGTTTTTTAATACATTTTTTTAATACTTTTCATAACATTGACATAAATATATTATTTTTTTACCTTACACTTGTGACATCTATATATGATTAATACCGAGTGGAATTTCCACTTGCAGAAAGTAGATACGTAGCTACCGTGACGGTCTGATTTATTGTACCTACTTCGTATACGCTACCTTGATGATTTCTCCAATCTTTTCATGGCTCACGCCATTAACACTCCTCTTGCGAAAGCAGTCTGCTACGTTTTCCTCTTTTACGCGTTGACGCGCATTTACACTCGGTAGGAAGTGAAAAAGAAAAGTAACATCTTCCTGGCTGAGAATATTTGGGCGAGCATTCATTCGTAACCAATCTAAAATACGTGGCGTTTCCTGGCTCGAATGGAAAACAGATTGTCATTTCCTGTTGCAGAAATTCATTACACGAGAATCTGTAGTCAGCCCAGACGAATTTTGATTTACGTCCAATATACATGTAGGTATATTACAGGGGCGTATTTTGAGAAGAATACGAAATCAAAAATTCGTTTACTCAAACTACCTATAAAGACCTTACTGAGCATCAAAATTTTACGCGTACATAAAATTTTTTATTTTAAGAATCCTTAGATCGGTAAAGTATATATATAGATATACCGTTCACCACGAACAGAAAATCCGAAAATGATTCTGCCGTAGAAATCAAAATTAAAACTTGTAGATTAAACTAATTAGATTTTAGCATTTCGATATACGATTCCAGTTCACGCAACTCAGTGCTAACTGCCACTGTGCACTAATTTGAATTGCATCTTCGATGAAAAGTCCATTATCTGTTTCACGTTCATTTTAATCTTTTTATTTTAATAATTTTTAACAAATACTCTACGGGACATGCTCCCCCAGTTTAGTACTAAAACCCTCGGACACCCTGTATATATAAAACCTAGCCTAACCTCCATACAATACTCAGTACGTACCACGTTAATCCGAAATGGCGAATTTCTGTAAAATCTATAAAAAGCACAAGTCTGCGTGTGTGGAATTCATAAAACAGAGAAAGACTGCAGTCGGGTGGTCTGGCCGTTATAGCGTTAGTTGAGAAAATGGCGTCTCGTTTAAATGGCAAGGCTTTATCTTCGGTCCGCGCTGACGTGTCCTTCCCAAGGACAATGAGTCGTCGAGTGGAGAGACGGATGCTCCAAAGTAAAACCATAGAATGTAGCCAAGAGGGAAGATGCATTAGTGGATTCAAAGAGTCTCCTCGAGCCGTCATTTTCCAGCCGACCGTCACCCCTTACAGTTGCACGTACTGACACCCATATACCTACGTGACATTATTTTCTCGTCTGGCGTACCTACGTCGCCCCTGTAGACGGATCGCTTATGGCATCGTTATATCTCCGCGCAAAACTTATGTCGAAGGTGTCGTCACGATGCGCCATTGCTTGCGTCATTGGATACACCGTAGAACCACTCTATTGTAAATTGGTCGGGTACCTAGAACGGTGAAAGGCTTTTATTGAATACGTGGTTCACATCTCAATATTTATTCGCACTCTCCTGCAGGGAATACCCACGTGCATATGTAAAAATATATAATACATGTATAATACTATAATTGAATGAGAGAATAAATATTTTCTGCTTATAAAAGCCATGTGCACTCTAGAAAAATTTTCTCAGCAGCGGATAATTAAATGCGAAGAATCAGAGTTTAAGAATCGCTAAATAGTCTACAGTCTCTTGCTTAGCAGGAGCTACAATATGTATACTTATTATACGTAACTGGTATATAGGTACAGGACAGACACTACGTAGCTTCCGGTAAAGAAACGTATCTCTCGTGCAAAGGGTGCTGAAACCCTCGTAAATAATTCGAAATCAAGGAGGTGCTCGTCCACGTTCCGATTATCCAATCTTCTCTGGTTTTCTTGGTACTTACTTTTACTGCTATATTTTTGCCATCCTTATTCTATCTTTTCGCTTCTGTTCTGCTCTCTCTGTCTCTCGTTGTTTCCGTCTTGGCCGGCACTTCGGCCGGGCGGGGAACGAAGCCGAATTAATTGCACAGAGTCACGGCATGTCTACATTACTCAAGGGTTCGTTCTGATACGGTATGAGACGAGAGAGTGCACGGTGAGTGAGCGGGAGAGGATGATGGGGGGAGAGGAAGTGGGGGAGAGAGAAGAATTGAGGGTGCACGCTCTTTTCCCGAAACTGATACTTGCTGCCATGGTGATCGTACTAACGAGATGTTTCGCGTTTACATGCACAGATTTTTTAGTATTTAATTTTAATTGTATATTGTAATTAGATGGGTAATTGGGGGACTAAGGGATCATTTTGAAGCAATGAATTTTTTAGGAGACATTAAAGACTTCAGGCTGTTCAGGATATTTAAGTCAAGGACGTAGACACTCTCGATATGCGAAATAATTAACTTTGCTGAATCTTGTCTCGCTAACTAGAAGAAGGTGGTACCCAGTGTCACTAGAGAGCTGGACATTTTGTTAAAGCAGCACAGAGACTGAGGTTAATGTGGTCGAGGTCGAAGGCGTAAAACAAGGCTCTAATTATAACGCGTACGATGAGTTAATAAAAATAAAGTAGAGCTTAGCCGAGATTAAGGTAACTCGGCTCTTCGGTATTATAATAACGAATAGTCTTTAGCTTTGTTCTCTCGTAGTCGATTTATATTCGCGTAGCGGTACGAATTAAAGGTAATATTTGCACTGGGTATAATTTTCCAATGACTCGCTAGGTTATCACAATTTTTCGTTTCTGACTCATCCATCCGGTATCCACTTATTACACGAAGGATATATACAATAAATTCTCGTTTCTTTCCCCTTCTCTCGACTTTTTATCAGCTTCGCTTTCCATCTTTTGCCTAACTATACAAAGGCCTGTGCTATTTCATAGAACTTTTTCTTGGCTTCTATACTATACTGCTTTTCCTACCCTCCAGCCTTACTGCCCTTCCTTCTTGCTTGGACGTATCGCAGAATTATACGTACTTTTTGGCCCTCGACTCCCGGGACTTTAATCATTGCGCCATTCCGTTCCATGGAGATCACCGATACTTCCAAGTCTTTCGTCCTTTAGGCTGTGTCATTTCAAAAATGTCAAACGCACCGAAAAATCGCTCGAGGATATGAGAAAGCACAGAAGAAATATTCACAAGCAGAAAAATTTACCGAAACCGTACACAAAGTTATATATGACGTGGTGAAAAAGTCGGTGCACGTTGGCGTGCATTTTTTTATTTTAATAAGGCTTATTGAAAAATCACACACTGACTGAGGTCAATGTATCGACTTTTCAATTTGAGGGACCAGTATTCGGCGTTCCTTTGAATTCAGTGTCCTAATCACTTACAGGACAGAGTCAAAGGCACAAAGTGAATAATCCACGTCGTTTCCACATTTAAAGTTTTTCTTCTGTGCAGCCTAATTTGACATTGATAGTTAATGAGGTCCCTTTGTGGTGGTTTTCAACAGGCGACTATATTCCCTTGAATTCTCCTCGTCCCCTATCCGCTACGAAATGCACAGTGTTATGCATGAAATTCACTTTCATGTATTTGGGACCTTATCCATGAGGCTTTGCCACATGGTCATTACAAACATTATCCACTTAACACAAGTCAAATGATATATAAAGGATAAAGGTCGATTCCTAGGCGAATTAAACACGGTCACAACCCGATATTCCCTACGTAGTGACAAACTTTGTGCACTAGGTGCCTTTCAGCACCACCTTGGTTCACCGATTCTTTTTCTTACCGCCAGCTCCCACTTCTACAGCGACAAAAGGGAACACGACAGTTGTGGTCGAGGCTCATGGGAGTTCGTCCTAAAAAAGTGACATAGTGGATATCTTGCATAACAGTCTAAATATATTCTGAATATGGCAAACGAGTAAGTCTATCGGTATCATCCAAACTTTATGATTGAAAATACAAACACGTGATTACGGTCATCGTATCGATTGCAGGATTCTTTCGGGACGTCTGGATGAGGACGCAAATACCGATTTGTCCTCATTTGTAAATCTTGAACCCAAAACCCCTTCCGTAAAGGTCCTAGTCTCTTAACCAGGTTTCTCTGGATCCGGGAGGCTGGGTGGGTCCACGACCCCGAAGATCTGGCACGCCACCCTATCCCTCTTCTTAGACGTGACTCTATACTCCCCTCGCGAATTGAGGGTCCACGATCGAGTTCATCCGCGAATCCACCGACTGTTCCATACGCGACTCCCTTGCTCAGACTTTCGGCACCCCTTCGTCGATTCCTTTCGCAATAGGCTTCTTTTACTCCTCCTCCTTCTGCTTTCCCTCCTGTAAGGGATCGTTCGATGGACACCACCTTAAGGTCCACGTAGGAGAAAGATTGGCCCGAAGGAAGAAATATTGGACTGTCGTCTGGTTATGGGATATAATAATTCCCTGGAATCTCCTGTTTCCGTCGTTCCGCTCAACGAACCCGAGAATCGAGACAAGTCGATAACAAGCATTTCATTCTTTGTCTCTGATGTAGCCACCCGGAAAGCTAACAATTCTTTCACCATTTTTTGTTACAGTTTTATCAACTGCTGGAGGCCAGCCAGGTGGCAAACAACACATTGACGTACAGGCAGGTGACAGTATTCGCACCGACGAATTTGGCCTTTCAAAAATACAACGGCACTATGGAAGGCCTCGTCCTCTATCACATGTGTAAGTACACATAGGTATAGTGATGTATTATATATATCGTGTATTGTGCGAAAAAGTGCTATAGTATAGTAAAACGAGCGTGAGCATCGTGGAATTATGGATGAGGCCATTTTTCACAAGGGAAACCCAAAGCTTTTCGACTGGGCCCCCCCCCCCCCGTCTCGTAGCCTTTTCCAGTTTTTTATCCAATACCCTAAACCTATTGCGGCTACCTGCGTCTCCGTCATCATCATCCATCGTTATCGCAAATGGCGTTTTTGCGAATAAACCAGAGTCCCTCTGCTATTATCAGGCATACGCATCGTTATGATGGTTAGTCGCTAACCACGTGTATATACCTATATATTCATCATCGAGAATCTTAACATGATTTAATATCTTTGTCAGTAATACAGCTTTGCCGGAATCTCACGTAATAGAAACGATCTCGCGATACGTACCTGTGTTACGCACATGTATATACTATAGGCAATTTTGTGGGCACCTGTAGGATGCAAAAGGGAGAAAACGGAAGAAAATACTTTCAGCGATGGATACGCGATATCTGTATAGGTTCCAATTAATGACGTTATAATAACGGGTGACGACATAGGTACTCGACTTCCGTCATGCTATAGGCATATACGTTGCTAAAGGTGCCACAAAGATTAAAGTGTGTGTCGATTCATTTTTAATGAATATTTATCGTAATTTTATTGCAATATTTTCTGCGTCGCTTCACTGCCACTGCCATATTAATGATGCAACTGATATCTAATAAAAAAATCTTTTTGCAATTTCTCCCCGGTCTATCAATACAAGCTCCACCAGATTCCTTGAGAATTTTCGACGTAGCTGTCGGCGCGTTCTGGGCACGACGCGCTCTCTAATTTCAATTACAGAATTGATTACTGGACAGCCATCAATCGTGGCCCTTCCCACGATCCCCAGGCCATGGCGTACCAAGCCACGCCACGCAGGGGGAATTTAATCGTCCAGCCCTGTGGGGGTAGAACCAACCACCGTGAAGGATGCTGAGCGGTTCTCGTCTAATTGTCAGCCATCGATCACGGGATGATCGAAAACACTCGAATCGTTGAGAATTGTGGAAACGAAGAGTCCCGAGATCTGGCACCTAGGGACCCTCGTCGTCGTTTGATCCACTGGCCTATTTCCGTTTGAATATTTGTCGGCACTGCTTGAATTTCAAAATAAATATGAGAAATATAAAAATAAATTATATTGCTATTGTATACCGTTTCTTCTGCCTTGAACACCCTTGGCACGGGGTTTGAAATTTTCTTATCATTTCGTTAGGCCCTTTACGTAAGAGCTATTTTTTCCACCCTTTTTGAGGAAAGGCTCATTCACTTCATTTAGCCGCCATTACCACAACGAAGCGTTCATTAGATCTTCATATTTAATCCGAACGGAATGACTCCCTCGAGATCATCCCTCTTCCTTATCCTCATAAAGTTCCAAGAGAAAATGTCACCGTCCTCCTCTATACGTATCCTTACTGCAATTTTCATGAGGGTCGAAGAAATTCTATCTCCAACCACCCACTCCCCCCCGTCGACACTCTACCCTCTGCTACTCATATACATAGAATTCTACTGGGGTAAAGTGAAACGAATAAATTGGAAAAGCAGCCTGTAATTCTCGGCGGATCGATCTGAAAAACAATGCGAAAGCATTAACCCTCGAAAAGATCTTGTTTGGAAATACCGGAAGTTACGTACACAATTATGCTCTTATATCGAGTGGGGTTTTAGCAAGGCGAGATGACATCTGAGGAAACTCGTCAAAATAAAAGAAGGCTGACAATAGGGTCGTGCAAGCTCAGTCCTCGGCGGTAACTTAACAACTTAGCTCTCTGTGTTGAACTTAAGTCCTACGCAAGTCTCTGAGGCCGAACATGATTCCTGTAGAGAGAAGTAAGCAAGCAAAGAGCTGAGTCAACCTGGAAAGTTGACAGTGGGCTAAAGGCTTCCGCATCTGTCTTGGGACTACCAGTCACTCTTGGTTCAGCGACTAAGGTTACCCTTGGCATATTGCAAAGGAGATCAATATACTTTCGACCAAGTCCAAGAAATCAATTCAATAGAAACTGTGTACATTTAATATACCTTCGCTTTGAATGGTCCTTGAGTATACATTGAACTTCGATTTGGAACTACATTTTGGTCGTGCGCGGTTTTCATGTTATTGATCTTAATTTTTCATGAGCTATTTCTTTTTGCGTGATTTTTTTTTACAGTCAAATCATCAAAATAAATATTATAAGCAGGATCCTTTCTTATCTTGTCGTGTCACCGTGCCACTGCGGATCATCTTATTCCCACTTCCGTTTTAGCCGCGGATCTAGCGCTCTTCGCAATTTTGTATATTACGTAAAGTTTCACAATTAGTCTAGAAAGTTTCATAATTTTGCAGTTTAAGCGCGTTGTTTTGCGGCGGAAGTGTTGCTATGGCCGGTTTAATTTATCATTCCACCTCTTACCGGTTGCCGAGCCCTCCAAGACTCGCCGCCGCATGGCGAACGAATTAAGCCCAGCCGCGCCCCGCGAAATTGCTTTCGAAGTGTGTTTGCCGTTTTCGCGAATCTTGAGTGCGTCTGCGCTATGGCGATTGCGAATATTCGCGCGGCAAGCTCCTCCAAGTTCGAAGTTGATCTTCTGATTAAAAAATGCTCTAGACAATGCAACTGCTTATTACGCTCTATTGGAAAGAGGATACTCGATTAAAAGTCATTTCCAAAAGTATTCCCCAATTCAAGAAGGAACGCAAAGCAACTCGTCGCTCCGGTGACGGTGCGGCTTTAAGTTTGCGGCAGATCGATGATGACGTAACCTCTGCTCGAGGGTGAGGCCACGCGCGAACTTGGACACTAAAGATAGAAATTTTCGAAAAAAACTTGTCAACTATTATTTTTTACAAATTTGGCACCAAGAAGTCTAGGCGACTCGTAGCTTAATATTATTCAAATATTTTCACCTAGAAACACAAAATTGAAAACCCAAAAATAGATTCTTATACACGTCGTCTGATCCGTGTGATTTTTGTATTTACGTATATTTAAAGATATACGAGGCAGGGTTAAGTATGACAGTATTTTACTGTAGACACCCTATATGAATGACCAACAGAATAAATTAGAACTTTTCATACGAGCAACAGACACAAAAAATATAGGGAAAGTCAGGAGGCGTAGAACAATTAGGAAATAATAATAACCGTAAAAAGATGTAAAAATATAAGATTTTTAGCGAACATACGCCCTCTTAGTTTAAGCTGAGAATATTATAATTTTATGATAAGATTACTTATTAAGCTCGTTGCGTTAGCAGAATTTTTTTTAATACAGTATAGTCTATTCAAAGTATTTTTACAATATTCTTCTTTTTTCCCCTATCGTCAGCTCGTTACGAACTTGCCTTATAACAATTCACGGAATTCTCTAAAACTTCATGCTTTGTTATAAATGGAAGTATATCTAGACTCGATTATTTACAACAATGAATGTAAAAGCAATTTTGATGCAACAATCTCTATATTCAAGTCTAAATAACTTTTCTGAGTTTATCGTAGCGACCTCAGACTGATACGTAAAGTTTCGTTGTATGGAATAGATCATTATAAAATTCCATTTTCGAAGCGTTGCATGTATACGACAAATGAGACTATCCATACTTGATATATACAGATCTTTGACTATCCCAATTAAGACAGTGACTTTTTATAGATCTTATATTAATCTTTTCCGCAACAAGTAAAATATAATAGCAACAAGAGATTTATTTTGTATTCTTTAATCAGCCGATCGAAAATTTCATACCTTTGTACGTATTAACTGTGGAATAATCTCATTGATCGTACATGAACTACACTTCAAAAACAAGATCTCATATTGATCAATACCACAGATTAAAATTTTCACTCTGAACTGTACAAAAGTTTCCAGCTAGCTGCATGGATGTTGAACCACAAAGGCTTTCCAACCATTCGGATTACCTCGCCATTATAACTTTCATATAGGTTATGACTTTATTACGACTTGCGGTTTTCAATGTTCTCTTCAGCTTACGTGTTTCCAAATAATGACCAATGCATGCAAAGTACATCGGCTAAGATGCACGCTTGCGGATTGCGGTACACGATATCGAGAATTTTATGTAACAATCATTGAATGTTTTTTGATTTCCCATCGATAACGCATATTATTATCGTTCGTTTAATTTCCGTTCGCAAATGAAGAAATTATCTTTGCCATTTTAAATGATATTGAAAAAAATTAAATACAAAAGTCATGGAGCAAGAAAAGTTAGTAAAGATAAGCAAAGAAGTTCATACGGTTAACACACATAAAGAGGCAGATATGGTATTGATTTTGAAATTTGGTAATTCTTTGACAGATATTGGCTAACAGATCTTAACTTCGCGCAGAAGCTTCAGGCTGAACATGCGATTTACAATTGCATTGAGGTACGCGTTTAGTCAGACTCAAATCTGTACACGGTGTATTGCAATGCTGTTTTTTTATTACAGATCGGAAGTCTACAAATTTAAAAATGTGATAGATATTTATCAATTCCGTATATCTAAATGACTCGAAAAAATGTCTCTGACGTATTCTAACGAAGAAACTAATTAATCGATTAGAATATTTTACAAATTTCCTAACTCACTATATGTAGGTGCTTTTCCAAAACTTTCCACGATAATCTTACTACGTCGTAGGAGTGTACGAGATTTACGAGTTTCGCTTGACTGATCTTTCACAAAAGATTATCCCGTTAAGGATAAAGCGAGGGTGGTACGCTTATGCCATATATATATGTATACAGTGTCATGCGAGGACAGGAAGAAATTCCGAATATGCCTTATCCGGTCCGGAAGTTGAAACGCAGGGTGAAAATATTAAAGAATTTGTGTGTGCCATGTAATGCGAACAATGGGAAATTAGTTGGTAAAATTATATAATAATATTATTTCCAAATAAATGCTTAACCAATTGTTTGCTGTTTCCAAATAACAAACCCTTCTTGTGTTAACTGGAATCTTGTAGCCAATCCTATTAGCCAAATGGTCGGTCCTTCGACTGGAGAGCTCCGAGAATAATGTCGCAAAGGCAATTAAGGGCTTCCACTGTTCCTACTGTTTAATCGCCGTAAATTAGGGTCGGGCCCTTGGTAGCCTCCGAGCGACGACGATGATGGCTTCCTAATAGCCGGGAGCGAATTTCGCTTCCTCCTTCGCCATCCAACAAGGATATTTTACATTGACTTCGGTAAATATACGGATACTATATATACGCTCTTGCGTCTTAATAAAAATGCGTAATACGTAGAATATCAAAATAAATATCTTATAAGGCGTTATAAAAAATAACGTACTTTATCATTCGCCATATTTATTAACCAATCTTCATACAAAATCTAATATGTATACATATAAGACGATAATCCTTTGTTACGGAATATTCTAGAAAATTGTATCGATTTTAAAAAACGAATTTTCTCGAGTAACGAGCCTCGACAAAAGAGCTATTCCTATCTCGTATGCAAAACCGTTATGAAAATTTTGGGTTAGAACTTGTAGCTACTCGTGGGATAATATTTCCCAGGAAAAAGTTAGGGTCTCTCTTATCGTCGACCCTGTTTTAATTCCTAGGCAGGTTCTAAAATAGAAGTTACTTTTTTAACGTGTAAATAAATCTCTCGGAACAGATCCATCAATATGGCATGACGTTCAAAACGAAATGAATAGAAAAATGAAATTAACGAATACTATATATCTATATTCTTCTGCCATTCTGATCCCAATTTACTACGTATTCCTGGCTAGAAATAGACTAGGAGTCCGATTGTACGCATCGAAGCAAGAGAACGATGAGTTCAAGTGGATCAAGATTCAGTAGTTTCCACTGATCCTCTCTCTGGTCTTCCTTGGTAAAGTCTTGGCTTAACGGCCGTTCCGGTACGAGGACTGGTAGTCATCGGGAACAATCTTGAATGAACTGACGACCGTACCAATGTTCCTGGCGCATCTCCATTGATCTACATATTGACTTGAAATTCCCACTTTCGTAGGGTCCCTTGCGCAAGAGGTTCACTTTGGACTTCTAAGCTCCGAACATTGCCTTCCCTGTAGAATCTAAGGATCCCACGAGATAACCATAGAGATCCTATCCTCGCTATGGTACTCCGGCTCAGGATTGAATACCAGCTGGGACACATCGGCACGGGATGCACGAGGGTCAAAGTAAACGGGGTTAACTCAGCGTATAGCGAGAACCTCTCCCTATAGGGGTATAAACGTTCACCTTTCCTAGCCCCTTCTACTGTTCACTCTACGGTCCTTTGAGCAGAGATTGTTCGCCGATTGACCACGCCAGAACGACTTTACACGATATTCAGCTACTGAGCCCTTCCTGCACCCACAGGGTATTAGCTGATACCATGTAGGTAATAATCGTGTGCGAATTACTATACGCATAGTCGCTTACGCTTTCATGGTCATGTGGTCTTTATAATTAGTCACTTGCTTGCTCTTCCTCTTCAGCCATAGCCACGGTCTTGTACATCCTATCTGCTTTTTCCCTCTGTCTCTCCTGGTTTTATGCTTGGGATAGATATTCGATACGAGGTCCTGAGCGTTTACTTCGGAGAGCTTCTGTTCGTTGGGAATTATTGGGTAATGGAACAATGATTGGTTCACGTGAAAATAGGGTCAGGACGAAAAAGATGTCAAGGTCTGAGAAAATCCAGTGAGGATTTGCTTCCAATGTGAATTCGATTTGCACGTTGAAAGACATCCGTTACCAAGGATACACGAGGCCAAAAAAGAAGCTGAAGACTTCATCGCTAGAACCGACCCTACAGGGGGATCACATCCAGATCCTCAGGAACGCTGTCATTATACATATACTGTCGCTTACTGTTCTTTCAAGGATGCTTGTATATCCTATAGGATCTGTACTGTTGATCTGCCTTTAACTTGGAATGATTTCCTATAGATCTTTCTGACTGTTGTGGTGGTGCTACCTACTTGCGACGTGGAAGGGATCCTTTGCCAATCTAACCACGAAAATACCGACGATCAATTTCGACGAACCTCCTGGTCACCCTGGTGGTCCTATCGAATCTTGTCAGTGTCGCCCGAGATGAGGTCCCCAAGAGTCCGTTTTCCCATGGGAGTTCCTATTCAATTCCCTAGGACATTTCTCAGAGAAACGGTACACTGGGCTGGGCGATCCAACCGAATTCCCGTTTGTAGCAAAGTATCTGAATTTTTTTAGCTGTCTCTGAAATTCAATGGTAGTCCTCCCCAATTTATAAGCCGCCCGGTACTTGTGGGTGTGGATATAATCCAAATTAATATAATTCCATGTAATGAGGAAAATTACTAATTATCAATTCTAATTAAGAGGATTTGCGAATAACCATAATAACGGTTCCTAGTGTAACATTTCCATTGGTATTTATGTGCGTCGCTGTACGGTACGCTAAGCAATAATTTCGTTCAGTACAAAATAATTATTGATCCGCTTATTTCATGTACATAGATTATATTAATTTTACGCGTCTCGTTAACGAGCTCTAATTTCATCCTCGAAAATAATAGGTCGTAGGGTTGTTCGTAGTACAAAATAAAAAAAAGGTAAATAAATCGGATTGCACCCGACGTTGACGAAGCTCATAGTGGACATTAGAGGACAGGATCCAATTTCAGTTGGCAAACATAATACAAGTGTCCCGTTTGGTCTTTCCAGAATTCCAGTGGAGTTACATTCCAGTCCCAGAACTTCCTTTCGGAAGTCTAATTAAGGTCATTACTAACCTTAGTTTCTATATTTAGTGCACCATTATACATGGAAGGGGTACCAACTCCCAAAAAATATACTTTTATTTTCGAATTTCATTCTTCCCCTTTCCTCAAAGTACAGCGAATGAAGAAACTAAATCACAGAATAGTTTTCTTTCCATTAAATTCTTCTTTTTTTCCCCCCTAAAAGCTGCTTAACGTATTCCTATGGACAATGTCATGAAATGCTATAAATTTCAAATTCTTACAGTATATTTGTCAACACACTGTGCAAACTTCCACGAAATTTTAAAGTAATCGCCTACCTCGTTAGTTAGATATTTAAAGTCAAAAGTGATCGTTTTATTCAGCTTTATGCATAGGCCTTGTGACTTTATAGACCGACATATCGATATATTGTTCCATATTTTTTTCCAAACAAATTCGAGCTATACATAAAATTGATAATAAATAGTGAACAATATAAGGAAGGTTTCCAGAAAGTTTTACTGAGATCGCCTACGTTCTAAAAAAGTAATATCGGTCGTCGTAAGTGAATTTTCATTGAAAATGTGTCTAATGCCAAAGAATTATGGTGAATTGACAACACTGCAATTGAGATAGGGGGGTCTAATGCTATATGTAACGCACACACTCGTATTTTTGTGACGTATATACACCTATATTTTACAAATAAAAGAATTACTCGAGCCAGCTGTTGCAATCTGTCAACCATATTATCAGAGCTGCTGCGCGAAGCGCGCCGCTCAGAGTCGACAACCATAAAAACTGAACGCGCCATTGACAAGTTACCTCAATAATTACAGGTGATTGAAACTCGCATATTTTGGTATACAGTCGAATGCAAATAATATCTCAAATCTTTAATAATCTAAATCATCGTGTTTTTAAAAAATTTTATCGCTATGTAGCAATTAATTTATATTTCTAAAATTGCTATAAAATGTTGCCTGTACGTTGGCCAGGCCAGTAGCGTGGCCAGGTGTATTATCAAAGGAAACCTTAAATCTCTTCATAAATGTGAACGCGACTTTAGGAAATAACGAAGATTCCATTTCCTATTGCAAGATAATCCTATCTAATATTCTGTTACCGATATCCAATGTAAATACACGAGGCGCATCATTAACATCTATCTCAAGCGTTAAATAATTCGTAAATTCATTCTGCATAAAACTGCTGAACGGTTTTTAAGTTGGATGCAGATGAAAAAGGAAAGGAAACTGGAAAAAAGCGAAAACCGATCTGAAAATGGATGGATGGGCTTGATGGCGTTTCCACCGAACTGCTCGAATATTGATGAGTGATCCGACCTAGCGTCACATACCTCACGTGAATTCTTATCTGGCTACGACGTGGAATTGATGCGTTGGATTAATGATTATTAATCTAGTTTGCTATCCGGATGGAATGGGAACGATACGTGTGGCTCCTTCAGGGATGCTCCTATAATATTTCTCCGTATCCAAATGATCAATCCTAATAGTTAGTCGTATTGATTAAATGCTTCAGAACAATTGCAGTTGTATTTACGTATCTTTTTCACACAAAATGAAATTGGTAAATGATTCAAATTTTCGAAATATCTTAATGTGCACAGATTGTGTATAATCACTGTGATAACGCCCACCCAACCAATATCGTTGTTTAAAAATCAGTTATTCCTGTTTATTCATCGTGAATCCCCGTGGCACAGCATTCGAAACGAGGCCGCCTGGTACAATAGTGTTATCGCAGTAATTCAATGACAGTCAACGCATATCCCTGAATATCTCATTGTCACAATGCCGCAATTTTGAAATCCCACGAGTGGTTACAACCCTGGGCATATTGCTCTTGCCATTATTCCTCGTGAAACAGATTAGGGTTTGAAATAGAACTGATTCTAAATTTATAGAGTAATATAGCTGCAAGAGAAATGAAGGTAAACAATCAAAATGCAGGTAAAGTATGTAATTTAATTAAAAAAATAAAAAATGATCATGATACCATGGTACGTACAAGAATTTTTCAAAATTCAACATGAAGATGAAAAATAAATAAAGTATGCTTCTCCGATTCAATCAGGTTAATCGTTTAACGTGATCCATTTTTCTTCTCGATGATTTAATGAAGCCCAAAAATTGGAGCTCGGCTACCGCACGAGTAAATCGAGCCCTTGGATGCAACACAGTGTTAAGGAAATTTCTTTTTCACTTTGCACAAGAGATTCGGATAAGATTCTCTGAATTGAGTAAATAAGGAAAAGGATACTGCACTTGGGCGTCAACTTCCTGTTGCTCCTCAGCCTCCTCGTTTGGGTTTACGATGGTCAGGAACGCCTAGGAACAACACGAACACACGTTAATTCGGCTGGTCTATCGACCAAGTGACCTCGTGCAAGAATCGGTCGACCCAAACGTGACTTGAATTCCAAACTCCAAGAAAATCTATAAGCCAGTATCGTGCGGATACGTGCCGTAGCTTCGTATTAATGAGCAAACATGCTGATCGGTGTTACCTGAAGCCAGTCATACATGTTGATAAGCTTTTTACTCTCCAAGTGAAGCTTGTATATTATGCTAAGATCCGGTAAGCACGAGAGGATGGCTTCGTCGTTTTCCAGATTGCAGCAGGTGCACTTGAAGAGATTTGAATATTTATTGAAAATCGCTTTAATATATTATCTATGTAATTTTCAAAATATGTTATATTGAACCAACCTCTAAATACACCTGGGGATTGTTCAGAGCTGTATGTATGGAGGCTCTTAAGGAACCACGTATATGACGTTTTGCTACAGTACCATCGCTATAACAAAATATCTCATTTGCTGGTAGCTGCGATGGATTTTTTAAGTAAACTGAGAATACTTCACGATCTAGATAATTGATTAGATCCAATTGTGCTTGCTTGAAGGACGAACGTGAATGCTTCTGAGACATCAGTAGAAGTTTCTTTAAAAAAATTTTTTAACAATAAATATATGAAACCTTAGAAAGTTATACAAAAATATGTAATAATAATTATCATCGAACCTGACGCAATTCAGCTCTACTTAATTTTTGGTCTGCGGAAAAGATTTCTGTAGGTTCTTCCACGATTACTAAACTGGCGTCTCTAATAGCACTTATGTGATTTTTCAATTTTTCTTGAAAATCTTCTGGAACTGCATTAACGTTATCGTCAATAATTTCATCTATAGTCTCCAGCATCGTGAGAAAATCTCCCTTGGAGAGAAACCCAAGAAGTTGTAGACACTCCTTGTACTCCGTGGTTTCCGTCAACGTCGTCGTAACCGCCGTGCCATAGAGTTCACGCAGCTGCAGCGTATTTCACAGAAGGTGACATCACGATGCAATGTTGTGATTTCGCCAAGAGGAAAGATGTCTATTTACCTGCTTGCCAAGTGGCGCACCCGGCAGCGCACGAACGAGCACATGTAGACACTTGAGTAGCGTTAGAAAAATCCCAATTTTATCGTGAAACTCTTCTATCAGCTTTACCGTAATATCCTGAAAAATAATAATATTTTTATCTTCTGAATAGAATTTCACTTTGCAGATGCATTACCATTAATTCCCGATTAGTCGGTCTACGCATTTCCTTGTATTTACGTGTATTTTTTATGTACTCTGCTATGCTTGGAAACTCTCTGATCTTCTCTAGATCCTCCAAATTCAGGCCGGATAAAACCTTTTTGACGTTTTCCCGCTGACAGCAAAGGGCATTAACGTTGTTGCCGTAAAAGTGTTGCATCATGCATAGCTAAAACGTTAATGCTCTTACGAAATTCTCATACTAAACATAATTACTGATTATTTCAAGGTCTTCTATTTAATTTTGGAAAAGACCTAAAACCTTACA
The DNA here is from genome assembly GCA_030142655.1 of Trachelus tabidus. Lineage (NCBI taxonomy): Eukaryota > Metazoa > Arthropoda > Insecta > Hymenoptera > Cephidae > Trachelus > Trachelus tabidus. The sequence goes on from JARQTI010000336.1 coordinate 1,423,993, forward strand.
GGAAATTGCTACGAACCTTATAACCTTGTAGAAAGCCATCCACGGAAAAATCATAAAAGAGAAATATATCTATTAGCAATTGAAATGCTCTTCCTGTCAATTTAAACGGCACGTTTCCAGATAATGCTGTACCCTCCAGTACATCCGATAAACTTTTCATTTGAGTTTGGGTATGAAAAACCTGTACATTTATTATTTAAAAATACAAGATTGTATTGTCAGATGGACGTGAACTAATTAAAAAATTATTACTTACCTTTACTCGTAATTTCGAAGTTACGTCATACGAGAGTGACCTGTGCACGGCATGTAAAGTTGTCGCGACGCCAAATACCAATACGAACTTTACTTCTTTTATATATATACTAAAAAAACGATATTTTGATTAAAACAATTCAGATGAGATATTCAAAGAAATTTTACCTCAATATTAAAATAAAATCTCGTAATACACGAGCTGGAAAGCTCTCAAAGTCCGGAACAATGATAATCAGTGGTGTGTCCGGATCGCATGATTCTTTATACCATGATTTTAAAGCACGGAATGTACATTGACTATTACGAATTTTCTGTGTACCATTCTGAAATTATTTATCGCTCATCAGAGAATGCAAATACTTACAAAGATTCAGTTAAATATTTTGTAAAAAAAAAGCTTACCATATTATGACCGTTAATCAATTGATAAACCGTCCCCTCCGTAACGTTCTTTAAGTTACTAGAATCCCTAGATTGTATAATCGCAATGTGCGGCGTTATCGTTTTAAATCTAGCCGTTAACTTTTGAAACAACATCTCGTGATCAGGTAAATTTACTCCTGGAAATATAATAATCGATATAGAAAAAAAAATACGTAAGTGGCTAAAACTGCTGTATGAAATAAAAATTCACGTACCTGTTAATAAAATGGCTGTAGGAATATCATATGATTCACCATCTATCGTATTATAGTCCATGTTAGAAACGTAAGAGTGTAAATCCAAGAGAATTTGTTTAAACATATTGGAATTAATTGTCTGAAAATAAAAAACGATGTATTAATTCCGGTAAAAAAAAATTCACAGTAACTTCAGTAAATAGCTAACCTCTGCAGCTTTCTGTATGGTAGACCACGTTTGTTTATAAGCAATGTACCACGGTTCATCTTGAAACGCATGTACAGCTTTTTTTCTTCTTTGACCAATCTTATAACTACCCTTGTAGCTGAAAACGCCCTATAAAAGTACATTATGAACTTGATAAACTGTGGTCTGTCATTTATTATTCTACGGAGACGGAGATAACTATCCAACTTCGTTTTCGATTACTAATTCACTAGCAGACAGAGACATGTGTAATAGCACGAAATCATTAAGGGTACCTCCCTTGTTCACTAACCAGGCCTAATTTAATGAACGTAAACACGGGCCTACGTAAACGCAAGAGGGGTGTATTAAAGCTTATTTAGGGAGCCACATCACTCAGTTTAACAGGATTATAAATCCTAACGATAAACACGTTTTGCTCTTGCATAAAGAAAAAATAAATCGTGTTGTACAATGCAAAAAACTATGTTTTAAGGGCTTAATAAAATACTTCGTAAATATAACACGTTGTATTAACATAAAAATAAAGGTATCAAAAGTCAACGTTAAAACGCGAAGAACATCAAATCTTATATGAAAATATGAGTGCATCATTACCACGAATAACGTGCCAAGTGCTTCTTACTTTTTTTTTTTATGCGAAACTTTTACATTTGGAGGTTATGCCGGCATCGGCGCAACAGGTTGTGACATTATATCGCTTACCTTCGAGACAGATACGTTATCCATTTTGTGCAGCAGCCGGGATCACAAAAAGTGCAAACACTGAAATAACTTGACTAACTTTAATCGGAACGTAAAATGAACATGGATCGTTCCAAGCGATTCCAACCCAACAATCCACCGGCACTAGACGGCTGATGACTGCCGATGACGCCCAACTGGTTTACAGATGGCGGCAGCTGTCGCGTAACCGTTTTGGCCTTCGCTGGAATGTAAGAGGGGGAACCTTCATTTTTAAACTACAGCTCTGTATCGTTGGCAGTCGATAAAAATACCACGCGGTAGAGCGTGTATAGTTCCATGCTATTATTTTTACAGTAAATCCCACCGAGTTTTTAGAAGTATTTAAATATCCCTAGCATACCTCATCATTAAATGCAGCTTGTCATCATTGGGAGTAAAAAAGATCTATGAATATATTTTAATAGTTTTACCCTCGTACATCGTATACAAAAATTTAATTGTATACTCTTCACAGTGTAAATTACTCCACAACGAGATATAACGATCCTATAACGACTTGCCTCTTATTGATTTTGCATTATAAATCTGACAATTTTCGAAAGCCGCCTTGACGTGTTTCATGGCATCTGAATCACAAATTTGAGGAATTCATTCGTAACGAGGAAACAGTCGAGAAGCAGAGAATGAGAACTGTAAGAGGAAGATATCTGTACTTGTGTATTGGGTAAGTTGAGGGTGAACGTCACGAAATGCACCATGTTACGTTTCTGCCAGGGATGCACTTTGGAGCCGAGGACGAAGTTCGAGGGAAACTCGTAATTGATTTAAGGGGTGTCCAAACAAGATGCCACCATGTTCACAGATAGTCTGCTCTCGTTATGATGCACTATTGTGTTACGGACTAGAGGAGTATCAGATAGGTATCCTCTTAATATATACAGAGGGTTTAGTATTTAGCAAGGAAGAGAAAGGTAAAAACGGTGACGTTCAGTCCGTGAAAAATGAACCGGTTACAAACTCAACTGGATATACGTTAAGAAGAGAGTGAATGAAGCAGACGATCCTTTCTGTATCCACGGTATCACATGTCTTCATAAGGATATCTGTATATACTATTAACGTACCTAGTGATGCTGCAGAAAATATTATAAAAGCTAGTCGCCCAGTATCGCTTTGAAATTCAAGAGCTACGGACGGAGTCCAATTCCGTTTCTATGCAGAATAAAAGCAAAGGATAATCGGACTAGGCGTTGGCACCGAAGGCTTTGTGCGTTCTGTTCGTTGGTGAATTAATCACTCGCATCTATAGCCGTAGACGAAAAGAGATGAATTTTAATTGATCGAAAGTTTAATCATTCCCTTTTGACGAATAAGAACGCGTTGTTCACGCGAGGGCAAATAAATCTGTATAAACTTAATGGACGAGTGAGAGAAACGAAGGTACAGTCGAAGGACATATAGGTATAGAAGCCTGAACCAATCTCCAGTTATTATTAATGAATTCCGTAGAAAGCATACAAGTAATCGATGTTTTCATTCAGTGCGCCTGCCAGCTGATAATATTTTGTGGTTATCTAACTCTCCGATCATCCTCCCTTATTTTAATTCTATTCTATATACGTATACTGTATATATGTACATGTTAAAATAATTGTACTCACATATACCCCCAGGCATATTGTTTGACCCAATCAATTTTTATATAACGAAATCGGCCGGATTATTGCGCGAAAGAGTGAAGTCGGGAAAAAGTATCCATTTATACGGTCAATTTTATCGTTTTTGATTCTGCAAAAATTTCACTGCTCTTTTCATCCTGATTATTCTTATCCTTTATTCTTATACTCGTATATCACATTATAGATTTTTGTATACCCGTATAGCTTTAGCTAACTTTGAATATGGGGAGATAGAGTCTTGCGAAAACTTAGACTAATCCAAAATGAAATAACGTACCGAAACTGTACAGAATATTCACTCTGAGTATATAAGGTATGTAATATATAGACTTATATCGCGACAGCTTAAACATAGTAGCCATGTTTGTTAAATATATAGTGTGAAAGCAGAGGGTTAAAATCTTTCTGAGTTATTCGTCCCAAGAAATACCTTATCGTGTAACACGATAAACCTACTTTAGCCGTGACAAACAAACAACTGCTATACTTCCTTTGACGCTACAGTAAAAGAAGTAGACAGGTTAGTTACGTTGGTTTACCTACTATGAGCAGCTACCTGGAAAGTCGTATAAAGTCATGGCGTCATTGCTCGCGCCCAAGAACAATGTTAGCTCGTGGCTCGTTGACTCGCTATACTTTAATATACATATATATTATATAGCTGTACAGGATAGTCAAGAAAAGAATTTCTTCGTGACTTTAGAAGCTCTGGTAGTTCACCTGACGAGACCCAATTCTAGGAGTTGGTAATGAGCGCCATTGTCAAAGTGCTATACTTGGTGTCTGCTAGTAACCGCGAGATGGAAGCTCACTGAGAAAAGAACAAGAGTTAGATAGTGAAGTAAGGTGTAGAACGAAGTCAGGATCTTAGCCGAAATGCAGAATCCTCTCTTGAGAGGGTAGAAAAGAAAACTCGAGATTATATAACGTCATGACTCCCGTAACCAGATAATAAACCGAAGGGCTTTGTAGCTTTACGAAAAGTTTTATCTACTCGTTACTCGACCTTTCTTCGCTGCTCTTACTCGCCTTTACGATTCGCTATGGAAAATTCACAATAGTCTTATTACAGATAGTTCTTATTACTCCTGTAAGAACTTTAACTGAGATACCAGAAATTATATCGTCGCTTGAATATAATTGTACTGCACGTTACGTTACCTGAGTTGTCTATGTGTGTTCTTCTGATTGCAGCTAATTTGGCGCAGACTTTGGAGGAGTTGGGGGATTCTATATCGTCGGAGCTTGATGGAAATCCGCCTTTGTGGGTGACGCGGAAACCAGGACGGAGACATGACGAGATTTATATAAATAATGCGAAGGTTCAACGGAATGCTAGTAATTACGAATCTACCATTACGCTTTCTCCTAAGGAAACGAAGAAACAGGTATGTATCGTATGGAATTTAACCTAGCCTACAAAAGTTTATAATTATTTTGTGACTTTATCGTGCAAGTGCAATTTTTTATGTTTCTTATGAATTTACCGAACGGAAGTAACTTTGCGATTGGAGCTGGCAATTATAAGCTGGATAACCAATGTGTTAATTCTCTGCAAGTTATGATGCCAGTTTATGTCAAATTTAGATCAATTTCTTTGTCTACAATACCGGCCGTCGATTTGAGTTCATAGTTTGTGCATGTCGTGTCGCCCTCAAATTGACTTCAAAGTCAGCACAACTTTTTTAATGATTTTAATGATTGCGTGCCATCTGTTATCAGGAAAAATTTCCTATTGTTAATAGTTTCTTGCCATAGACATTGTGTAGTAAGTCGATTAACATTTTTTTATTATTTTCGCAAAGAAGCATTACCGATGGAAAATTTTTAAATCGGGATACTAGGAAATTAGAATTGTAATGATTGTCCCCGAATAATATTCTCGGTACGTCAGTACTGATAGGACAAACTGAATTGCACTTTTAAAATATGTTTACAGATGTAAATATTTATTCTACATGTATTTATTATATTTTTTTATTTCTCACCAAACCATGTGGAATATCATAGCGAGTTACTCAAGGTGTCCTTCCTTGGGTACCTTACGCGTCGTGTGCAAAAGATTCGCTTTTACGCGTTGCGGTAGGTTTGCGGCACGCCTCTAACGAGCTTTTAATGAGCTTTACAAGCTTACCTTAGCCGCAAGACCATTAGACTGATGGATATCGGTAGGTTTGCTGCCGTCGAACCTGATGAACGAGTTGCTCGTCAATGTTAGTCCTTCAGAAAGGAAATCATCAGCAAATTTTATCACGACTGAGTCCACGTAGCAATAGAACGGAGCTTGTATACCTATATATATATTTAGAAATAATTAACGTTATCAAAATCCAATTAGCACTATTATCTTGGTTTGAGAATATTCTAGTTCAACGAGATTCCGCAAGAGATTCCACGCCCTTGAATTGATACAGCGTTTCTCAATGTTTTCGGGCTCAAAAGTTGATTTTGGAAAATGTTGCATAATCCTATGGAGAAAAAAAATTAAATAGAATTATATTTTTTCCTAAGAAATATCTTAGCTTGCCGTTGTGAACTACCCGACAGCTTGCCTACCGGAGTCCAATTTTACGTGGATACAGGGGTCCAATGAATAAACTCTGGATGGGATTCGATTGAAAGAGCCACGACGGATTCTCAAGACGGAGGAAACGACGGCAAAAGTTTTCATCTGCCTGCGGCAATTCACGCGGTTGAAATTTCAAAAGAAATTGCGACGATTAGTCGCCGCGTTTGTCGCTTCGAAAACTTTCATCGCGAAAGAGGAAATTCTATTGTCAGTCTCGAATGCTGCTGCTCCAGACCCGACAGCAACAGCATCAAAAGTTCTGAACAAGTAGAGTAGACATACTGGAAGTTTCTACTGCTATCTTATGGTTACCGATCGGAATCGATGGATTTTCATGTTTTTTTAATTATACAAAATACCTATAAAAAATAGACACGTCCATATGAGATACCGATCGCCAGTAAATCTTACTGTATCTTGTAAAACTTTGTATTACAGTTAATTATAATATTCTTGTACAATTATTTTCCCCCCAAAGGCTACTCTTGATCTCTTAGTGATCCAGACATGTTTCTCGTGTACCATAGATGCACAGTAGGTAAGGGATATTTTCTTTAATTATTTAAAGACAAAGGAAGTAACTCATCAGACAAACCCCAAGGGCTACAACAAGTATTTTTCTAAGGGGCGTATAATGAGATGAAAATCCAAGGATTTTCCAAGATTAAAAACCATGACGCCCCCGAGCTCTTACATCGAGAACATCCTATCCAGCTTCTTCTGGTACATTAAAACTGAGAATACACAGTACGCTATTCTTTTTTATCTTTGTGGGTGTATTTAAGGCAGTACAATGAAATTATATAAATTATCGCAATAGCGCCCTCTTTAAAGTCTAAATACAGACCCTTCCAAAAGGGTTTAACGAAAATGGAATGAACATCCTTTCTTAGTATAATCATCCCCTAGCGGACAGCCACGAGAAGTTCTGGCTCCCTGAGGCTTTTACAAACCCTCGTCCGCAGAACCTCTTAGCTTTATGCAACCCTCTCATCGTAGGATACGATTCATCCAGGAGTCCTTGATCGCTCGTAAACCATCCCCCGCATTGCGAAAGCTTCCCTTACGAACTTTTTGATAAGTTTCGTTGAGGGAATTTTTCATTATCTTATTTGCTCATCCTTTCTCTTTTTATGCTTTCCTTTCTTTCTCGACAGGATGGAGTACCGCCATCCACCCTGTCCGACGTGACAGTTAATAGAATGTGTCGCTCCCTTATTTTTTTTTTTGATTTCGCCTTTTAATTCGTTTCTGCTTCCAGAAGGAATTTCACGTTTTCCTCCCTTTCCTTACGGCTATAATCGAATGTCATGCTTAGCTTCTATATATTATATAAATTTCTCTCATTCTGCTCGGTCTTACCTGTATGACTTTTATTGAGGAATTTACCCTGTACTATTACGAATTAAACGAACGATAAATTCCGTTTCTCAATTGCTTGTGCTATTGAAAACAAATAGAATTCGTAGTAGAACTACGATAGGGGTGCCTTTTCATGCTCTAGATATAGGTAGGTATATACATATATGCTATTTAATTTCCTCTAAAGGTCAATCAATTATTGACTCGTATATTTTGTTCGCTCTTGATAACATCCCTCTAATGGAGTATATGTATGTGTGCAGAGGATAAATTCTTTTAAAAATTCATTAAATTTCAGGGGTAAAACTTAAAAGCGCGAATATAGTCGTTAGCGGTATTAAGGGGGCTAGCTCGAAAATTCAGCTAGATATTCTACCCTTGCGGAATTTCGTCGACATTTTTACGTAGTCGAGTATTTCAGGAACGCTATGAGATGTGAGACCTGACTTGCCTGGGGGTTGGAAAGAGGCTGACAAAGTGGGTGGTTGCAGCGGGGCGGCTCGAGTTATTTCCTCGTACAAATACATAGGACACACATACTTGACACATGCTTACAATACGAAACCCGTATGTACTATATAGATGTAATCTTTAACCCTTGAAAACAACATCCCTTTCGTGAATTCAAAGATATGCAAGACTCGTCATATGTATAGAGAAAAGAAGGTTATGAAAAATTCTGAAAATTGGAAAGTTCTAGTGGTACGCATTGTTTTCATTCTGCATTTTTTTTCGTTACAAATCATGTGAAGGTATACAGGGATGGAGGATTCTTTTTATTAATTCAAATAATTTACTTGCTGCAAAGAAATGCGGTGGTGGTTATTCGTGTCGGAAAAAAGTATGAATGAATTTTATTCTCTTATTCGCTTTATCGACATTTAAAACCCAGTTCCACCGACGAGCTCATAACCGATCGATAATTCAATTTCTTGATTTGACATCTTCCCGACATTTATTATACGTATAATGTTCGGATATAAAATTTGTCAAGATCCATTCTTCATTATAATTTTTTACGTTTTTCAATATTTTCCAACTTTTTTTGTGCGTCATATTGAATTCTCAATGACGTATATGCTTTGAAGATAAATGGATTAATATTCCACGATATTGCGAGATCTGAGAGATATCCTAACCAATTGTAAACACGTATTTACATAGTTACCAATTTTATGCTGAGTGAAAAATTTATGAGAAACCCTCGTTCGTTCAAATTGCACTTTGAAATTTTGTACGGAGTAAACGAAAGCTTTGTCTTTCTCGTGAAAGAGCCTGAGTAACTTGTATAGAATATGAAACTTCACGATGATCTACGTAAATATAATTCCTTGGAGATATGCTAATATATACGAAACAGAATAAGAACCTTGTTAAAGATACAATAAGAATCGTATGGCATCAGGGATTTTTGACTATGTCACCGTTTCAAGTGTAGAAAAGAAGAAACAGCGTGTTCTGCGTAAGGATGAATCGTGCCAACTACACCACTTTTTCCCCTATTCGATTCAATGAATCTTGAAGTGATCTTAAAGGGGATGATACGAGGTGGAGGTTAAAACAAACCCGATGAATAAGTGGCCAATAGCGATTCTCAGTCTTGTTAAAGAGCATAGGTTGGCAAGAAATAAGAAGAAAATTATCTTTCTGACTTGTCGATTCTTTTATTTTCAATTATTTAAGTATCTTTTCGCTCCTTAATTCGAACGTCAGTGAAAAGCGCGAGAGCTTACGAATTATGTTATTCAAGAAGCTTTCAATATTTCCTCACGGTGTCGTTCGTGTGATAACGATGGGAAGTGTAATCTTAAAAATCCATCATCAATTTAAATTCTTCACATCTCTTAGACACCTTCCTTATTCAGTTCATCGTGTCAGAGTATAAAATGGACTGGATCGTCGCGCAAAACGCGAATAAAAGGTCGGAAGGGCATTGCGGCTCATTCTCCCGTAAAAGCGGCCTCGGCCGTGACGATCGCTTACAGCACGCTTGGATGAATAGCAAATTCGGCCTCTTAATGGAAATTACCAAAAGCGCCGATTTCACCCGGAATACTCTGCGAAGCGGGATGATTCAGAAGGGTCGATGTTGAAACGAGTGAAACGTGAATGTTGGCGGCGCCTCAGCGTCTCGACGCCCACACCCTAGTAACACCTCGCTTATCCAGTGCAATGAACTATACAACTATATTGCAAAGCTATTTGACGAAAGCGAATCGTATCGTACATTTAATACAAAAGATAATACAGTCGATAACTTTTCTTTTTTAATTTGAACTTGCAGCAATGGCAGTCAAAGCTCGTAGAAGTCAATGGAGAGTCTGATAAAATCTATGGCGTAGTACAAGATATTATAATAAAACGAGATGAATCTTATGAACTTCCAACGTCTCATGGAAAGCCTTTTAAAGACGACCCAATGAGATTCGAATACGACGAGGATTAATCTCACATGCCAGCCGAATAAAAGACACGAGAAGCTCAAAGCAGTTAGCACTTTCATGAAGGCACTTAATGAAAATCCTTGCGTTTATTGCGATCTTTTTATCAATTTCATTTCGCGACGAATCGCGTCTGTCAACGCTAGACGAAAAGAGAAAGGAAACGTATCTCTTTGTTTCTCTGAGCTGTCATAAAAATAAGCTCTCGCATACAGCAGGATTTCTGACTCCCTCTTACTCTCGGAGTGAAGCCAAGCTCAGCCGAGTCTTGACAAATTCGCGGAACACAAAGAATCCTTTTTTCTTTTTCATTTCTTCTGGATTTTTTATCTTTTTTTTTTGCGTTGCGATAACCAGACTCCGCCAGTAGAGGATTCGTTCCCTCGCGGTACGGCTCCTTTATTCCGGCATGGGCCGCTACCTCGCGTAGATAACCTCCTCGTGGCTTTTGTTCAGAATTTTAATAAAGCGCGAATCTTTCTCGGGCATCTTTACTCTTTTATCGCCTTAAACGCAGGACGACTCTGCCGTGGGTTCAGATCGTGTCAAATTCCAATTGCTTTATATTCCAGTGAGTCACGGAGCTTTAAAGTTCATGATATTTAAACGCGAAAGGCCAGCTTGGCGCCGCTGTTGTAAAATCAACAAATAAATATCAATCGTGTTTGTCCTTCCGCTTTTAAAAGTAGAATAGTTCTAAATCGATTGCAATATCCGTTTTTTGAACTTTTGAGGTAATTTAGTATTACGAGTGACCTTATTGATTCGTTAATTAAAAATTGACTAATCAACCGACCCGTGACTGTACTGTCACATGAACTAGAAAATAAAAAAGAATGTAAATAATAATAACAATCGCTTCTTCACGACGTTCTTTATTATCATTCGGCTTATCTATCTCAAGAAAGGAATCTCATGACTCCCTCGATTGCATCATGTAAATTTTTTTTAACAATATTTGAAAGGTATAGTGGCAGGGAAAAGATAATAGCAGGGACTACAAACTATATGTGAAAAAATAAAGGTTTTAAGTATCGTGTATTATACCTTAGAAAATAATTAAAAAAAATACTTTCTGATTGAAATACCTGCGTGCACCAATTGATTTTTTGAGGATAATAAGTACATAAGATACGGTTGCAGGAGTTAGGAAATTGTACTTTGACGGAAACCTGTTGATCTCGATATGTACTTTAAAATGGAGCTACTGGCTTTTTAAGCCGTTGTACGTAAGCGACAATGCAGTTTTTATAAGAAAAGAAAATTATTTGCCCAACCATACATCCCGGCAATATATAACTGTCACCTCTTCGGTCGTGCAACCTTCGTAAAGTTTGGTCACACGTTTTATGGATCTTTTAAGAATAAATCTTTTTACGTAATAACTTATGCATGAGAATAACTACAATGACGATATTGAAAGAGACAGTGACAGCAGCTAATAGTTTTCTCCAGAGGACAAATCTACATGGTAATTCTTGTGAGGATATTCAAAGTACGTACAGTGTCTCGCATGGTAGTCACTTACTAAGGACGAATTAACCCGTAAAGTACGTGAATAAGTTAGTGTCAAGATCCCTAAAGTTTAATTAATATAACTTCCGTTCGCAGTGAAATGTATATATATGTATACATGTATGTCATAGGCAGCGTCAGTATCTGCGAAGCTGTGACGTTCTCGCAAATTCCTAGAAAATGGTCCAAGTTATTTAGACGAACGGAAGAGGTTGACTCCCGGTGCTTGTTCATCCTTCGCTTCTCCCCTATTTTGATCCCAAAGCGTTATACTCGATTTAAATTTAATCGTGACTTTGTTATACAAATGTTTTAAAATCGAAAATAATTGGAATCATTCAAAGAGGTTGAAAAAAAAAGTTAGAAGCATAAGGGCCTGGAAGAGAATTCGAAATATATGGAAAATGAAATTAGAAATGGACTCCTTCTTGTTAACGTGAAAATCTTTGACAGGATACAGACGGTGTTGAACAATCTTAACGAGCATCCCTAAAATTCTACTCGAGGAAGAAAGCTCCTTTCCCGAAACTTTTACACAGTTTAAATAAATACTTTGAATTCTGCCTCGATTGTTATACCCGCCGGTTTACCCGTCTTTCTTTGATTTCTTTTTGGAGTTCTGCGAAAATTTCTTGAAAAGTTTTATCTCGTGATTTTCTGTTTTCACTCCTTTTTTGTCCCAGTTTTTTGTATCTCTGTGCCTTTTTGGATTCTACTTCATTTCTTCATTTTTCGACTGGTCTACATGCTTTTCTTCCCCCTAGGTAATACCACAAGAAATTTCACTTGAATTCTTTCGCTTTCGCTGGAAAACAAGGCGTTCCTTTTGCTTAATGCTAACTGTAGAGTAACTTGGAAAATTGATGGATATCGACTACGGCAATTCTACGAACTATACATATAGCTGGTGCTGACTTAATAACTCAATAAACGAGGGTAAATAACGGATCTTGGAAGGAGAAAAAGACCGCAGATGAAGGATCAGGAATACCAAGTAGAAAAAAAAATTACGATGGAAATATTTTAATAATATACTTATGCGCTTATAGGGGAAGGTGGGGCAAAAAGAAATTTGTTGAAAGAGGAGAAATCATGACATATTTTTTTAGACCTGTTCTGACAGCGTACAATCTTCTGTATTATTCCCAATGCAATCTCAGAAATTTTTTCCCTACCTATATACATTAAAATGGGAGTCAAGTTTAGAAAATTTTCGTTGCTAAAAATTATTACTTTAAATGCATAACTTTTTATCATCAAGTAATACGTATTTCAGTTAAAAGAAATTTTAATTTCAGTGGTCTGAAATTTGTAATTGTTTTTCTTCAATTCGTTGACGATCCAAAAATACAAATTTCTTATTACACATAAGACATAAGTATGGACAAAAGCACGTTTTTAAAGTTTCAACAATCACATATCGAAGTCGTTCAACATAAACTAATATAATGATAGCATTTTTGTAAATTTTCAACAAATATTCTAATTTAGGACTTGCAAAATGCAAAAACAAAGAAAATCAATTTCTTCAATGTGGAGAGATATACATATATACGTCTTTATGGGACACGTTTCAGCCCATCTTATCCTATATTAGTATTGTGCGCGTTGAATGCTGATTGCCAGAGACGTAGCATTTTTTTTAATAAGCTGCAACCCAGTGTCGTCCTTGGATGTTAAAACGGCAGCGACGCCTCGTCTCGACGTCTTCGTGCGACGAGAGAAGCTGTAGGATGGCGACGTAATATTTTTACGTCTCAAGAAAATAAATTACCTTCTGAATCTGGGCTCGTCCTGAATGAGCACCCAGCAAACTTTAGAGTAACGACGGTGATAGGGGTGGTTATAGTAATGATAGCAGTCTCGTGGCTGCGTTTGAATAGACGACTGTTGTGGATGTGATTTATCATATAACTATACTACGCCATATGCAAAGAGCGTCGACATTGAAAATGTTATCATTGGAGTTCATTCAAAGATAAGTATCTCTACAGTATTGTACCCTTTGTACAATTATCATGCCAAATTGTTCGTTGGAAGGTTGGAAAATTTTAATTGAGAGTACATATCTATATCGCCATATCTAAGCGTTTCAACGATACGTAATCTACTCATATCCATTACCATCTTGTTTTAATCCATGTAAAAAGGTAAAAGATAAATTTTCCATATTTTGTGGACATCTAGGCGGACGACGATTAAACGAGGGTGTGACAGTGCCTCGTACGTTATTATTCGCAAAAACACCCGAGAAGATGTATTAAAAGAAAACTCATAAAGCTAAAGCGTATAATGATATTTCTATGTATAAAAAATTACCTGTCCAAGATTTATTATAAAAAAATCTACACTGGCGTCTCGATCAGTTGATGGAGCTTTTTATATTTTCCCAAATGAAAATCTGGCATATCTCACATTATGCATATTTTTGGGCAATATACATAATTGACTATACCAGTGCCAAATCACGAAACCAAGTCCCACGTTTGGAAGTGATGAGCAAGAGTAACTCAGATTCAGCCTCGGGATGTGAAATTAAAATGTGACTATTCAATTTTTTCTAGAGGTTCTTTCCCTGCAGAAGCCTCTTCGAGTAAGATAAATGATAGCAGCTACTGGCTCTTATCTCAAGACAAACAAACGTACCTACTCTTCTCGTGGTTGAGTATTCGACTGTCCGAATAGAAGCCAACACGTTCCAGCCAGTCATCCAGTCAACCCAGTCACCCTCCCAGTCACCCTCAGTCAGTTACTCTCGGTATTCTCCAACATCTCCGGCAATCTCATTCCTTCTCTCCTCCGTTCCTTCTCTACTTCTTCTCTTCCCTCTCTCTCCCTCTCTCTCTCTCAGTGGCGTAGATAAATGAGACCCCCCTCCCAGAGCCAAGGGGCTGCAGATGGAGAGAGCAGAAATCCCGCGAGATAAAAGAGTCTCGGTGATCACAGAGGAACGGATAAATAGTGGAGGACGTTTTAGTCACAGTCCGGATGGTAAATGGTAGACGGAGGGTCCTTTTCTCTCTCGACGCCGACGCCCGCGAAATGGCCACCTTCGCTGCGCCGCAGGATAAATACCCCTCGTTGTGTCGCATTCCTGTACCAAATGTGTGTCGGGTACAGTCTGCCCAAATGGAAATTCGACGCTCACCCCCCATCCTGTCGTTTCTCACTCTCTCTCTCTCGCCCTCTCCCTTCTCTCTGTCTTTCTCTCCTCTCTCTTTCTGACTCTCGTATTTTCTCTTGCACCTCCTCTCTCTCTCTCTGTTCTCTCTGCATGTCGTGTCCGCGAGCCTCTTCGCATAGCCACAATGAAAACACAAGGGAAACCATAAACCACGGTTCACCGTGAACATTTTACGTTTCCATGAATTTCAAACTGTTCCGCCGTTTTACTTGCAATCACTTCTATCTGTCTATTTTGAATTTTAGTTTATCGTATATTTCTCGCTGTTCGCTCTTGCCGATGAAGAATTATACGTGATTTAAGATTCACTGACTGTTCGGTTGAATGGCTATCGATTCGCGGTGTAGCTCTGCGTCCCAGTAGGGAAGAGCGAATCTCGCTGTGAGCTTGTTGAATTGCGCTCGGTTAGTTTGCGAAATTGGACAAGCAACGAATTGGATGTTTCGTCCGTTTAGACGGTTTCAAGCGATCGGTTTACCACTGTCTAAAGCACTTTGGCTATTTACATGCTCTCGTTAAAAATGGTGCCTCCTGAAAATGAGTATAATTTGTATTCGAGTACAATGCTGAAAATTTATTTTAACCTGAATTTCTTTTTATATGAATTTCAGGTCCTACACGTTATATCGGAAGTCCTGGAACCGGTTCTCTCGATTCCCACGGCTCCAGCAATCTACAATCCCAACGCACTTCAGTTTCTCAATCTCAGCGACAGCCTGAATATCGGACGTCATCGTATTCGGTAAGTAAACACAGTAGAAGGACACGCGAGTCCACAGCATATCTTTATGATGAGGGGAAACAAATTATTATAATAAAAAAAAAGTATCTTGTGGCCCAATTACCCAGGAAACTCCCACGGGATTCCAATCGCCATCTTACAGTTTTCCCTTCTACTTGATCCTTAGTACCCCTCAGACTCGAAGTAGAAAGTTTCCAAAACGACCATAAGACTCGCTGTGCAAGGGCTGCCAAGTTAGCACCTTAAAAATTCATCCCTGACAAGCATCACCACTTTCCCCGCAAGACTTTAAATAATAATGTCATCCCCCAAAGCGACTCTACATTGTCCCTTGTGTATTTTGAGACTTCAACACCGGAAGGGATATATAGCTGATCTAGAGGTTTCCCGGATGCGACCGAAGCTTACGAAGGAATTATTACTTCTATATGCAAATTATATACGAGACAGCTAATCTTCACGTAACCCAGCGATATTAAAAAGCAAAGCCAAAGTTCAAACTTCTCGCGTGCCTGTCCTGAGATCTCAACCAAGGACAACTCAGATCTATTGCCTTGCACGTGCAAACTCAATAGCAGCCCGGCGAAAATCAGTCTTAAGTGAATTCCGCAGCAGGAGCGTTGACGATGTAACTTTTTCACGACGTTTCTCTAGAACTTTATTACCCAGTTCTTTCGAAGCTCAACGTTATACGGTCCATCCATACTCGCTTCCTTGCTCAACCCTCCCCCTCCTCCGTTGCCCGCTCCTTCGGCAGTTAAAGCTACGATTCCGGAAACGGACGCCGCTAACTGAGGAAATAAAGCTCCAGTGAATTAGCACCCACGCTATCCTCCCGAGGCTACTACATTCTTTTGCCAATTTTTCTTTTGTCCTAGTATACCCGACTATACCTGTATATACATACCTTTAATACCTACCTATCGACTGCTTCGGCCACTCCGGCAGGTGCCACGACGTCGATATTACTTTTGCCACTTTCTTTTTACCTGTTCTATACCTTTATTTCATCTACTCCTTTTTCAACGAGCACAATCGTAGCTCCGATCGAGCGAGAATTCCGGAAACTGGAGTGAGAGAGGAAATAAAAAAAAAGGAATCGCCCGATAAGACTCTTTGAACTTTTTCTTTCAATATTTTCATCCCGGGGTTCAATCCGAGGAGTTCCCGCGGGATCTTGGAATGAAGGAATCAGGAGGTAAAACGTGCTGGGAAAAGAAAAGGGAAGAACGCTTTTCCGGCTGTCAAACCTCATTCTGCCACTGGGACCAGAATCTTTCGTATGGGCTTCCCTATTTTAGCTATTTACCCGGAAGTGATTCGCAATCCCATCCATCCCCGGAGATGGCTACTTACTGGCTCGCGTTTTACGTTCGGGGATAAGAAAAAGTGACTGTGGATTAACAGTGTCGAACAGACGGAAGAGTAAGTAAAAGTGAAGATAGCAGCGGATCAGTTGAAGCAAGGATGCGTGGGCCGAAAACGAGACGCGAAAGAGAGTGGGAGCAATAAATATAAAAGAGAGAGATGGAGAGCCAAGTGGAATCCGGATTTAAGGGAAATTACGTATATATCCTCAACGTAAATTCTCCGTGTCTATGCAAAAGCAATTTTCCGTACCCGCGTAAAATGTTAAACGAAGCAGAGAACCATTTCCGTCCTTCGACCGGCAATTTTCACTTAAAATATGTGTCAGTGTTATCATCGTAAATAATGCCGACAGACCCTCCTCCTTTTTCAAATTCCACGCTTCTCCTCGTTTTCCACCTCCTCTTCCTCCTACTTCCTTCTCTCCTTATCTTCGTTCTCGAGGGTGAATCCTCTGAGCTGCCTTTCACATCAACGTCTCACCTATAAACGTAAACGTATTTCCTAAGCCGCTCTGCCGCCTTAACGTTGTCAAAAAATTACGATCTATGCGGGATTTTCATGTACGCGTCACGCCATACGTTCTTACGCTGGCGTATGTCGTCGCCGTCTCTCTTACGTACGAAACCACCTACTTCTCCTTGCCTCTGCAACCCCCCTCGCTATCCTCTAGAAATAGAGCTGTTTAAAGCCTCAACTACCATCAAGGAACATTGTTTGAACGAAACATCGAAGTCCAGACATTTCTTTAATAACATTAACTTACGTATATAGTCTACAAGGTAAAACATAAAACCTGGAAGAGAGAACGGAAGTGACTCATGGAGGATTTAAATGATGATAACAAATATACCTCTATTTTTCATTGTTTCAAATGCCCTTATCACAGTTCGATATGTATTTTCTAATAAAAAATTATCTTTGCAGATTATTCCGTCAGCGTGTTTTCGACCTGAAAAAGACTGGCGTCTTCAAGGCCGAGGGTCGATACACTTTCTTCCTCCCGGTCGACGAAGGATTTCAGGTATATATGGCACTTCCTCTCCTTTGGCTATCAGAGAAAAAGGCTGAGGTCCTAAATATAAGATTTCATCCTTAAGCGCTTCTATTATCGCTAAGCTTTATTTATCGTCGTGGTAAAACCGTCTCTTAGCCACTCAATGGACGACCTAATAGTGCCAGACTTTTAGGTCTTTTTTAAGGTGTAGGTCTTCCGTAAGCCACAGGAAGCTTCCTCATGTTACTTTGCTAGCATAAGTTGTTCGCTAAGGTACTCTGGGCAGTGCAGCAGAGTCTGGTAGACTAGGAGTACCTGGGCGAACTTGGAGCATACCAGGATGGATATATCACATATGTATGCCTATACTTGAATAATGGCAGTTCTATGTCCTGTTTAGAACAAAGCCGGAATACTTGCTGCATAATCTGCTCAAATATCCACGTAGCCATATAAGTATCGGAGTATAGTATAGCATCAACTGAAATCTCTCAACTCTTGGACACGAGAGGAGGTGATCGAGAATTCCGTTAGAGAATCGTTTATGGTGGTATTTCCTCAGAGTCCAAAAATTTGTGAACCTTCCGAAAAAGCATTTAACACCAAAAAAATGGAGAATGTGCAATTCTCAGTGATCCATAGCTAATTATAAGATTGGTTAGAATTGTCCTGAAAATATTCGAAAAAATTCGATACGCAACGAGACCGACACCTAAGAGCTTCAAACCGATTACGGCAAGCTAGCTAGCTACGCCCCTGATTCCGAATGGGGTGGCATTCGTTTCGGTGTCTCTTTTTGCAAGGCTGAAGACTCCAACGATGCTTCGTGCATCTACGCAATCCCTCCCAGGAAACAGGATACTCCGGGCTGAAGCTCGGCCACAGCAGGGCCAAGGGTGGCTAATTCTGACCCAGGACTGGCTGCACTGTTTCCTGGGTTGTAAAGCAGCTCTTCAAAGCTTCCGGTTATCAACTTTTATTATTCATGATTCTCTTTACAGGTTTCTCTTTGTCATCTCTTGCTTTCACAAAACTATACGTACCTGGCCTTTGCAGCTCTTTATTAAACGATAACCACGTGTGCTTTTACACTTTGGAAAATCCTGTTTCTCTTTATCTACGCGTGTATCCGCAATTTGTATATTGCATTTCCTGGAACAATGAGGAAAGTACGTTGCTTGTGTGAGGTCCTATTACAGTTTTCTAGTTAACCACGATTGCATGGAACATATGAGACTGTCTCATCTCATACAGTCGTCTTGTTGAACCTTTTTTTCAATTACGAACTTCTTAAGGATTAAAATAGGCCAATCTATTTCTAAACTGGACACAGATAATTTATTGGCATAAATGTATATGTATATATATAAGGATAGTATTAATACATTTATTTTTTTTAGCCGTCACCCAGACCACAGAAGGTTGATCAAAAGGTCGTGGATGGACATATTATTCCCGATCATATACTCTTTACGGCGCCCACGCCACACGATGTACCCTTCAGGACCTTGGCCTTCAGTGATAATATCCGAGTCAGCATTAGTTTCCTTTCGGAGCAGGATGCCAAGGGTGACGTCAGAAGTAAGTATTTGTGCTTGATGCAACACCCAAAATATAACGCATATACAAGAGACACTAACATCCGTTAACTTTACAGCCTATGTAAAATCCACCACGACCTCAGGTGACGATAAGCATCCCCCTGGCGTAGTTCTTGCTGAAATCGTAAAAGCCAACATCCCTGTACGAAACGGAGTAGTTCATCTCATTCAGCGACCGTTGATGATCATCGATACGACAGTCACCGATTTCCTTAAGGTCAGTGCTAATTTGATTACCATTACGCTATACCTCTTCCAGTATAAAAGAAATTATAGAACAGCTATCGTTTGTCAACACTCAGCCCTCGAATCTTTTAAATGGATGCTCTATTTCGAATATATAAAATGCAAGGAAGACGCAATCATTCATTTTCCATAGTACAACAAAGACCCATTCAATCTTTAATCGTATTATGTTCTTTTAGATCCAATAAGAAACGAGCATCGGCAACTATGAAAGCTTTTAGGTTAGAGCGCACCACAGAATCACGTGTCTCCGCAGCATCTCTAAGTTCTATTATCTTTGACTTTCCTGCCTCTTCCTCCTTCCCTCTTGGACTGCCCGTGCATCCCTCTTTGACGAACGGACGACCGGAGGTACCGGCAGAGAGTTAGGTCGCCTCAATATTGAGATAATGAAGTGGCCAGCTGCTTGCGGCTTGTCCGATGGCCCTTGTACTGACCGCGTCCACTTGCCGTGCCTCCCCTTGGCAATAGACTCTTCGATTATCGAAATTGCCAGTATAAGTAAAATGTATAGTTATACACGTGCCGTGACGTCATTTTCATCGTGAATTAATAATAAACAAACGTTATTGACAGCGGTGCCATGGATAATCCCATCAGCCAATAGCTTATGGATGACACGCATGTGGCCGCAATGATTACGACTGTACGTCACGTCAAAACAACGCGAACCCCTTTGATTCCCGTCACGCTCTTGCATAGAGCACGTCAACGTGACGGAGCACGTCGCCCGATGCCGACGCCAACGAATCGGGCACAGGAATACTAATGTCTCCTAATGCATCGTCTACTACAAATTCACGGTTCCCTCTCCCGGCAGAGCATGCCTATGCACGAGTACATCTCTCTGAACCCATTTGCTGTATAAATCTTGATTGGCCGGGCGATTGACCGAGGAAGGAAACGGTTATACCGGGTGGTGGGTCTGTTCGCTTTTGACGGGGCTTCAGAGCGTTTAGAAATTTTGAATTATCTACAGTATCTTTTTTCGAATACATAAATGTGTGTACACCTTGCGTTGGATTTAAATGTCGATATCGCACCGTGTATCAACTTATTACGTTAGTACGGTACGTAACGATTTTAATCTACGAGGGACGCGTTGAGCTTCATTGCCAACCCTCGAAGTCATAAAATAATCTGATTAGTAGCTCCAACCGTAATTTCGCTCATTAACCTTTATTCCTTATGTCGTAACCTCATTTTTCTCTTATCGAGTCGGATGGTTAAGCTGATTTTACGAACTTCTCACGACTCTACTTTCTCATAGCATACTGGGCTTTTCTCACTCCCCATCACTTTTAATGTCAATCTATATATATCCATAACTAATGCGTATACACGTATTACCTTATACTGTGTCCTTCACTATGCTCTGCCATTTTCGGCACTTTTACAGAAGGCAAATAGCGTCTTCTCAGACTCCTTTTTGAATCCGGGTAAGAAGTTTGTCTCCAAAGGGTTTGTTGTCTCAGAAATGTCTCGGAGATTCTTTGATTTTTTTGTATTAAGCCAACTCGTTCAAACGATTCCAGGCTGTCCGCGAAAGAGTTGTGTAATTTCGTTTTGAAAATTGAAATCTACATATCCTGTTCGTTGGTGGTAGGAACGAAATTGTTTTATTTTTTTTGGTTGTTCTCATTATTTAACCCCAAGCAAATTCCAATGTCACGCTCCGAAAAACGTCAGGTGTGTCAAAAGGGGGACTGAAACATTTTTTTCCCTCTGTTTTAACTAATACGCGCCCTTCGAACTTTCTCCACCCGTGGTAAAGTTCATCCACTTTCACCGTCTGCCATGACACACGTGTCCACATATGTCGGCACGTACCGACATATATGCGTCGCCGCGCTACTACGTTCCACGATTCAACCCCTGGATACCTACAATTATCCGAAACGCCACTGTACCTATATTCTCCAGTCCCATAATTTACTGAAGTTCATCTGTTTACGGTGAAAACACATAAATCCTGGCTAACCCGCTTATTTACACTTTCACGTATGTTGTATAGAATAGCACAGTCCTGGAAACTTTGCAGTCACTCGTATATGGTAAAGGGAAGTGGAAACTATTACCTACAGAAATTTCATCTCTCCCACTGAGAGTGTACTAATTGCTCGGCATTTTATAAAATTACTTTTGCTATCAGGTGCTGTGTGGAATAAAGTATTCTGTTGTTAATGAAATTGTATAGCTGATAAGAACACTTTTCAGACGTACCTGATTCTCTTGGAAAATGAATGATTGCACTGTACCAACAGGTACAATATTGATACGTCCCGATAATTCCATTACAGGTATTTTTATAGGTGAAAAAACAGCGAATTATTCGTTTCAAAAATAATTCCATATCGCGATGCGGTTTGAATATCTGTACAGGGATTAGGGAATATTGGAGTGCTAGTGCATTTCCATTAAATAGTAACGTCAACCTGTCATCAAATCATGTATGTTGATCCCTTAGTCATTAGCATCATTCTGTCATACAAAAGCTTGAAGTTCCCGTGTCCATGCCACTCGACAAGTTATCCACAACCGAATCACACGTGCGTCATCAGTATCATCGTTATCACCATCATTGAACAACAACGTGTAATACACAGTTGTTATACGAGCCAAACTTAAATGAACTCTGATTCGTGACTTATTCACATAACTGTACAAACGAACTGGAGCACTTATCGCCTAATGTTGTACTGTTGCATCAATCTGTCCCTGTCGCTGTATATTTGTAGAGACCAATGACGAATCAGCGTATAAAAAAATGTAGATATTAAAAAACAATATTTCAAACAAAAACTGTCCATATAAATTTTATCATTATGCACCCCCTTCGAAAACTTTTGATTCGTCACATTGGTCTATACATATGTCATCCCACGTATGTTGTGCAATTATAATTGTTACCTCAGGAGCAAGCGTACTTTTTTTTCAAATAAAAATTTCGTTTAAATTCCAAAAATTATACGTCTTTAAATTTCACGCAATACTGGATAATTCGTGTAACGCGTATGTACATTTTTTGTGTTTCCCGCTTTAAAAAAAAGTACGATCGCTCAAAGCCCAGAACTAATCACTTATTTTCAGGTTTTATCCTCGCGTCAGCAAGTAATGATGGAGAGGGAGACTGTAAGGAAAAAAAGAAAATGGAATGACCATAAAAAGAGCAAGAAAGATACTCGATGTGTAGGGAAAGCACAAGCCCTGTGTATTCTGACGCAAGTGCACCGCCTCATGTGTTTCTCACTGCAGATCTTTGCCTCTGCTAGCAAAAATCCCTCCTACCCGTTAGATACTTTCTACTCTTATGAATCTCTGCTCTTTTCTTTATCACGCCTGTACTATATATACGTTCCATATCTATTCTCTCAGGACACTCGAAAACTTACACATCGAGTTCCCACAGGATAAACTTATATACATATCATATAACCGTCTTCCACGTATCCAGAAGCCCGGCAATATGCTTACATATGTCGATATGTAAATATTCATACGAGACTGCAGTTCGCATTACAAGCAAAAAGAAGCTAATAAATTCCTTGTCGCGAACTAACAACGAGATTCAAATAGTTTTGGACGTCAAAGCATTTCCTGTTTCCGTATCTGTACGATTAAACCGTACATTCTCGTATACATATTACATTTATATACAATACGTAGCTATACTCCAACGTAGGTAGAATTACTCATGCAGCAGCATACCTCGAGGGGTATTATGCGTCTATTTAACAGGCGTTAGAATTCCCATACGTACAGTGTGCGTTAAAACTACTTAACAAGAACTCAGCCACCCGTCATTGTTGTACGAATAAAATGTGTCGCATTATTAGTATTATTTTATTATGTTACTTAATATATAGTTTATAAATCGAACAAAACCTAGTGAATAATATAAAATGGGAATATCATGTATTTTTATGAATATTTACCAGCCGAGCATATGCATATCCAATGATACTTTTATATACTTAATGGATATGTAGACATGATTCTAGGTAAGGTAGATCGTAGGTATATATGGTTAGCATACATTTTTGTATTCTCAGGCCTTCTTCTTAAGGGTCCTCTAAAATATCCGACAATCCTCGTCATATTGACATTCTCGAGAGGTCGACGTTTAAAAGCTCCAACAGTTTTAACGATCGACCGCACGGCTTTTACTCACTTGCTTACTCCCTCATGCCCTTTAACCGTTGGCCTTTTTCTCCTATCCACTTCTTTCTCTTCTTTTTTCTTTGTCTTCCCCGTTTTTCCCATCACATTCACTCACTCAATCTCTTTCGCTCTCTTTCGTCGGTTTCAACGACGTCGACGTCCCCAGCGAATTTTTCTTCCTCCCCGAGCGTCAGAAATGTCCATATAATACAAAGCCTCCCTTGAACGGTGGCGTCAGCTCGACGACGTCGGCGTCAACGTCGTCGATTCGAATAATTGAGAAAAAAAGGAAATGATGCCGTTGAGAACGAAGTTGGAGATTAGGAAGTTTGTCGATTGGATTTGCGAGAATTTTTTTAATTTCTTACAGTGGAATCTGTAAAATGTGAACTATGTGAAAGCGGAAAATTTTTGATATTCTTTTTAAGAGTAATCATATATACTACACATGTATATAAGACCTTAGACTTCAGGCCATTTCCATTTACCAGGGATATCGCTTATATGCTCCACTTCGTTCTTCTCGCCCAGAAAAAAGGACATCCCTCGGAGCTCAACTTTCCAACTTGCGCGAGTCACGACGGCTTTGAGTCATCCTGAGCCGAGGCGTTCTGACGACATTAATTGAAAATTATGCGGCGCAATTGAAGTTTCGCGACGAAAGGACGAGCACCCGATTCGCCGGGAAAACTCTATTACTCTGTTATGTCCGCCGAGAAGAAAAGAGGAAGAGACGAGAAAATCGTGGTGGGAAAAGGAAATGGGGGAAAAAAAGGAAAATAGAATGGAGAGAAAAAATGCCTGATTGACTGCCGGATATAAACTTTGGTAATATTACTTGAAAACTTGACAGGAGAATCCCAATGGATTCTCTTGGTACAATTCTCTGACCGTACAAAGCTCAAAGGGAATTATACGTGTTTCCATGCAACGTGTAGCGGCGATGATAATAACTTCCACGTATGTACGTACATGTGCGTATTCGTGTCCAGGTGAGAACTGAGCTTTGAAGCGATTTGCTGTAGCGTAATTCGCTTAATGAAAGCATCGCGTGCTTCGGTACGTTTGGGATTAAGGGAATTCTTCACTCACGAATTTCTATAATGCCGCTGATTACCGAATCTCTGAGGTTCGCGCCGGAAGAGGTCAACGTTCATATGTGATCAGCGTGTTAACATTGTCTACCGTGCGCAGTATATTCAATGAAAAGAAGCACCGAGCAACCTTAATCTTTCACCCTGGCGAAAACTGGAAGTCGGAAAAGGTAGAATGTGGAATGCAGAATGATCCTGGACGAGGAAAGGGATAAACGAATTTACGTCGTAGTCACGCAGTTGCAATGCACCTTAATTCCACGTAATAACGCCGGTCTGCAATTCGATTCCCCCGTTCCGTTCTTTCTTTTCTTTTTCAAAGATTCCGAAACAGACGAAAGTTAAGGGAATTGCTGGAACGCGGAAAAGGGGATGAAACGTGTAATTTTGCTAATTAGAACCTATAACCTAAAATTAATCCAAGGTAGCAAAGAGTGTGTGCACGTTGCTACTTAGTTCACTTCTTTTTTGAAATGAAAAGAAAATTACCTTAAATACATTCAAAAGTCTTTGATGCAGTGTAATTCAGATAGCTAAAACATAAAATTTACAATAAAACGTATTAACATTAACAAAATTAATGTTTATAAAGAAAATAGTCCAATTTCGGAGGTAATTACTATGTTAATGAACACACTGTTAATATATTCGCGTACGGTATATCCCTAAAGCTGACTCTCTTATGTTCTTTATCCTCGTGAGAATATCACAGAGTATACAATTAAGTATAAAATTTTCAAAATACCGAAACACTTCTATGACTCTCTGTCACTGTACTCTCGGACGACAAAGTATCCAAAGCGAATGTAAATTTGCCCTGTGAGATTCGCGCGGTACGTCGAAGAGGATTTTGCAACGTGCTTGAAATATGTCGTGATTAAAATTAATAGTTCCAGCGCGGCTGTCCTATCAATTGTTAATGACTGGGTTTCTGGTTCGCTGCTAAAATACAATTCCGCGAATGGCACCGGCACAGTACATACCTCTGCTTAATGCAACTCCCAAGCGAAACATTGTTGTAAGTACATACATTACAAAATCCTTGTAACACGAGTGCATTAACTGTACACGCGTACTTACGGTTGGTTAATTAACCAGGAAAACACAGATGGACACTTGTCACTTGTAATAAACCAATGCAACGATGCTCGGTTGCGTAAATATTCATGGTTCGAAAAAAGCTAACCCACGCCAATCGGTAGTTAGCTAAATAAATGACCACCGGTACTCGTTTCGTCTGATTCGCAAATTTTCGCGATAAGGACTATGAAATTCCAAGTGATATATATCACGTTTGATATGCAATGGAATATTAAATTAAACATACAGCGATTTGCATTAATACCGTTATTAATGACACAGTACTTTTTTCATTGGGATTACCGGCATCCGAAAATTGACGTCGATAAACAAGGAATTAATATTTTGTGAATTATTGCGTAATGTAAATTATCCTCGATATAGTCCAACATTGGGTGATTAATAATATAGTATTTGAAAGAAAATATATTCGTATCGCAATGACGGGATTTTTACCAACTATTAAAACATTAATTGTATAACACTCTTGTATGTATTTTATATATAATTATCATAGAAGTATAACGGTAGGAACACTTTCTTTTTAATTGACATGTATTCATAAGATATTCATTCGATCAGTCCTGATAACATATTCCATGCTGCTTCAGGCAAACAGTTTAAACTCTTCACTTTCAGCATAGGAAGAAAACATTTGATAGAACAAAACGGCAAGAAACCCCAATGGACCACGCACATCACTTCTCAACAGTGAACATTATATACCTATTTATATAATACAAGTTATCTTTTTTCTGTTTTCTGTTCGCTTCTTATATTACGGACGACCCTGGTTTACTGGTTTCTCTGTGCAGTCTTTCCAGGTAATTCGCCGCCGGCTTTTTTTCTATTTTCACGAAGACTCGCTAGCGATCGTTACCTATATATGTACCATCTACCTATGCGTTTTTCATCAAGTTTACCTATCGCTCTCTCTGTCTCTCTGTTTATCTATCTCTGTCGCTCTCTATCTCTCATCCTAAAGTTTTATCCATTTTTTCACCGCACTTTTCGAACTCGCCGCCGCTCACATTTTTTCGCTCACCCTATATATGTCGTTGCCGCGCTAGCTGAAACTGGCTTGACTTTTTGTCACGTAGAAGGAACGAGCGACGATTTGCGCGACGAGCGTGCGCGCCTGTGTACGAATTTGCATTTTGTAGTCAGTGTTTTGTTTTTTACGTGCTTCGATACCTTCCTCTCCTTTTTCTTTGATACGAAAAGAAAAAGGGTCCTTGGTCCAATTTACTACTTGAATTCCCCCTGCAATCAGATTTTTTAATGCTCCTCCGGCTTCCCTTTACATTTTTCTTATAACACGCGCTTATAACGGCCTCCTCGCCAGTTGCCATAAACTTTGTCTTTGTATCGAGCAGCATTGTTACGTTTTCACTTAATTCACCGTGCACAATTCTATAAACCTTTGTATGGTACAGTTAAACTTTATGGCTATAACAATGTCCCACCGATGTCTCTCGTAATAATATTAATCGATTCGGATCGGTCTTTCAAATTATTTCTTACTTTCGTTATTGTACTTGCAAGACATAAGATCCAGATGATATCTCGTCAATGCGAAAGTTTCGTTATCTATTCACCTATCTGTACCTATCTAAAGGGGGACTGAAATAATGCAGTGAAGATTTACGTTATACCGATCGTACAAAAGGCTCTTTACGAAACGCTGCGTCGCATTCGATCATTCAACTAGGTGGCATCCGCAGCACTCGCCGATAAATTAGTCGCAGCGATATTCTATTTCCAATCAATGCATGCGCAGATCAATATACGTAGAATTGGCTGCAGATACGATGCTGCACGTTCCGTCATCTTGGCACAATTGCATGCACATTACGATATTGAGCACTCGAAAAGCTGATATACAAGGAAATCAGCATCGTGAAGGAATTTGGGGAAAATTAACTATTAAAAAAAAATGAAAAGGAAAAATTCTAGAATATTTAATTAATTGTTTTTTGCCTCGTTCAAAAAAACCTATAATACACGTAAAACCTAATCAGTCGGATATCATCGGAAAGATGTGAGTCGTTCGAAAGGAGTCGCTCCGGAGCTAAAATGAAAAATGTCGCGTCGCCCATTGAAAAAGCATCCTCGCGTCGGGAAAGGCTTTCATAAGTTTTCCGCGGCATTCGCGCCTCGAGCAGAGAAAACCAGAGGCACGAGCGAACAAGACTCGTAAATTTTTAGGACGTACAAGTGTTGTCCCTTCATACTGAAAACTATGATGTTGCACATATGTGTATTACGCGTACAACTACACCCATGTATCCGCGCGAGGTGGAAAGCCGATGTTATTTTTTGTATATTTCTGTCAATCAATTCGCAATAGTTTATCGGAAATACCGAGTAGAAACGAACCAAGCAAAATTGAAAAGACATCCGGTCGTGATTTTCATTTGCTCGTACGCGAAATACATGCAGTACATAGGATGACATATTCGACTATCAGATATTATGTATAGGGACGTACATATGGGGAAGCTCGCGAAACATATCGGGAGAGAAATAAATGAAAAAATGTGAGAGAAAAAATTTTCCAGTTTTTACAGGCAATTTTATTTGCAATAATTTTCAATACTTATTTGGCACATATGTGAGAATTACTTCCGGTATGTGGTTCATATATCGCGATATGAAACGTCAGGTATATCCGTCTCGTATCTAAAAATTTTTCCCGGCATATATAGAACATTTATACAGGTAAATCGTTCACACACCCAGCGGCATTGCAAATTAATTCCGGGATAAAGTTACTAAAAAAATACTAGCTTGCAAGCTAACAGACGCGTACCTTAAAATATACTCCAGTGTTTGAACACGCACGCCCTGTGTAATTAACATACGTAGAGACGTGATATTGTTGGACAGTTGGATCTGGCGAAAAGAAAAATACTCAAAGTATATATTACCTCGCCGCCAGCCCAAAGAGCGATAGTAGGAAAACGTGTAGAAAAAAGATTCTCGAATTGCCGTACGTGCTATTTTCGTACTCCTGGAATTTCATTGATGCCTCTCAGTATGTCTGTCTGCTATATTTTTTTAAATCTCTATACCATGAAAATAACCTGTCGACTGTTCGTTAACAGCAAGTCACAATAATTCGTGAAATGGCTCTGCTCCTCTATTATAGTTTAATGCTCGTAGCGATAATGGGAAAATTACGAGAAGCCATTGTGCACGTCATGAATTTGAAGCATATTGGACATATTTCAAAAGAGATATTATCGTAGCTGGTGTATCGTAAAATGCAAATGTTTTTCTTCTTTTTTTTTCTCCATAAAACTCAAACATTTCTCGTACACTCATGCATTCATGTAAAAGCCATTATACGTGATCCCGACTATATAGATTTGTAAAATCGACTTTTATTACTTATCAGAAAGCAGTCTGGGTATATTGAGAGATTATGGTATACAGCTCAGAAAAAAAGCATGTAAATATATGATACCTTCTACCGAAGAGAATAATCATACGAGTAGTCATCTTACGTGATACTCTATCGTACGATACGATAAGCACGTCCCATCGTAAATTTTACAAAAAATATATTTCCAATTTGCACTTTCGATCCCTCTCAATGCTAACTGTTGTTCGTTTCGGTGCGAAAATGCGAACTCAAAAATCATTCCTCGAACCTACCGTCGGAAGTCGCACGCAAGATCAGGATGCTTCCACTCTCAATTTTGCACTGGTAATTCAAAGATGGTATACGCTCGTTTATGTGTTATCGTCGGGTCATACAGGATAACTACTGTGCTATCAATTTGTAACGTTCGGCGAGCAGCTAGTGGTCCCTCCTCTCGTGACAAAGCTTTTACGAGCAATTTAAAGGGCAGCCTAAAGGCTTTCCGAAGCTTTACGAGATCCGTGATGGCTAGAAGGGAATCGGTCATCGTATGGGATAAGTGATACTGAAAATTTCCCTAGTTAAAGTCGTACTTACATAATGACCTCTTTTACCGATTTCTGTTACTTGTATGTTATCGGTACACAATAACTGGCCCATACTATAGTATATGTATAACGAGCGTTCATGCACACTGCACGACGCACTGCAAACGACACGTATGTAAATATATATGTATATTGCATATAATAATAGTGAACTATGAATTTTGAATGTCGCATGCGAACCATGCCAAGAGCACCGAAACACCATTCTCAGACAGCCGAGAGTCACTAGATTTTAGTATTCGCGACATATATCATATACACGCGTTTAACATTGAAACATTTCATTGTCAATTCATTCGAATCATGAACTATTGTCATTTCATTGATTGG
This sequence comes from Trachelus tabidus, assembly GCA_030142655.1. Classification (NCBI taxonomy): domain Eukaryota; kingdom Metazoa; phylum Arthropoda; class Insecta; order Hymenoptera; family Cephidae; genus Trachelus; species Trachelus tabidus. The sequence goes on from JARQTI010000336.1 coordinate 1,454,110, forward strand.
ATCGATCATATCGCGAAACCACTTTACGATATCGATGTGATCGGTCGATTTGTCTATGTAGAGGGAGGAGAACGGTGGTACGGCGAGTATAAATATTGAATTTCTTAGTTTTTATGAATTTTTATACTATTGATTTTTATGATTGGTCGTATTGTGCTTTTTTGTTTCGTGCATACCTGAAATCTCGGTGTGAACTTGAAAATGAGATTTTGATACGCGATCGTGTAAGCTCGCCCTACCATCCAACGATCATTGTTATAAACTGATTGTTAATTTATTTAAGTGTTAAGATTATTTCCAGGATTTTTGTAAATCGTCCAGCCGTCTGGATTTTTTATACACATATGTACTTATACGCGCAGAACGTACTTATTACGGTCGGTTGTTTATTAACTGCCATTAAAAAGTTATTGAACGCGTCTTACAGTACGACAATACACAGCGCGTGCGGACGACATGCGAAATTACACGTGTCTATGTATAACGGTGGATCTGCAGTATGCGGCGTATTAACGGCAGAGTGAATTCTATTGATAAAATCAATCGGTGGTAATCGGGCGTTTAATTAAATTAGTGCACTAAATTCCGTTGGTGCACGGTCGGGCATTGTCGAAATGGCATTGTATGCCAACTGCTTGCTGGACTGTAGTGTACCAACTCATTTACGTTAAAAAAAAATACTATTAATTACTTTTTAGAGTTAGTCACTGCCACCGTCCTATGGCAGATTGCTATTACCAAATTAATTGGCAAATCCAGTCTAATGGAATTTTTCATTATCGTTCGAATTATCAATATCAAATCTGGTGCATACGCGATTCTCACGTTTTGTAAATTTGTCACTTGTATCCATTGGGACTTATATTCGCGAACTGCTCCGAGAGTCGGTATTGTTGGTACCGGTATTGATTGCGAAATATCGATACTTGTCTTCAATTATCGAACGATTTTTCTATTGTGTATATGTGTTTACTATACTTTTATTGACTCAATGATGTTATTCTGTGGTGCTTTGCATGTCTCTATTGGACTCTGCATGTCGTATAGGGCATCGTAAGTACTTTAAACGAACTCACCAGAGACTACGAACACACGACACTCTCTTAGTATTATTTATATATATTTTTATATTTAAACTGACGAAATTTATACGTGCGGATACTTCGTTGCGATGGAAATAATTCATTTGGCGAATCGCAGGGGAACAAGCGTAAAGGTATTGGCTATGCCAGTAGATACCTTTCGCTGCGACAAGACGCGTTTTGTATAGGACTAAGGAAACGGCGAGAATTTTGAAATAATTATATTAACTGGAACTTTTCTGAAGATCCTTTTACTTACTTTGAGCCATTATTACAAATACCCTTACTGTTAATGGGATAAAGACAAAGAAATCTTATGGAAAGGTGATTAGTCTCAGAGCAAATTGATAGTACAATGGTGAATCGAAGGGACTGGACTTTATATTATTTATGAAATTTACGCAATTATTATAATATATTGTATTAGCGTCCTGGTGATGTACAAGATGTTTAAAATCGGACGAGTGATCTCCTTCGGTGTCTTTAACACGTATTAATTTAAAAGAAAAGGAAGTGTAACCTTAATTAATCAGGGGCTGCTTTCGAGACACGGAACGAGGTCCGGCCGTTTTATTTAATTTAATTTATTTATTATCGTCGAATGCGTAACTCAAGTACTACTCAATGTTTTAGTTCTTCCTCTATGGTTATACGGAGTTATTAGCAGTAGTCGTATATTATTATTATTAATATTCCATATACATTATGACCCTGTAGTTAGTAATATTTTCCAAGTAACGAGTTTCCCTTGGTTAACCTATTTATTAATGTTTCGCAGTATTGAATTTCCGCTTCCGTCTTCCCTCCCTCTCCCCGTCATCCAGATATTCGCAAAGTCCAAGGATCAGCGAGAAATTGCAAGGCGCACGTATGACAAAGTGAGATATCGGTAAAGGCTTTTAGATGAGTAAATAGGGAGGTGGAAAGGGATGGAGAAGTATGAAAAATGATGATAAATAAAAGTTTAGTAGAACCGTGAAAACTCTTGCCGTCGATACGATTGCGGATATTGCAATACTCTCAGCCGATAATCGCCCATGTGAAAATTCAATTCCATCAATGTTGAATAGACCGAGTACTCCACAGGTGATCGATAGCGAAATTCATTAAATCTTTTATGTCACTTGAAAATATTTTGTGCAGGGGAGAACAAGTTAATTTTTAAAAAATGTCTCCGTTGACGCATCCCAAAAAAATATTGCCGTTCGCTCATTCGAATTTCCCGCCCAACGAACAATGAACGCTCTCATCTCCCTTGTGGAGTTTGCTGGTCTACTAACCACAAAGTACCGGCGCCCCTTCGTTTGTATTTACAAACAAGTTTACCACAGTGGTTGACAAAACAAGAAATGACGGAATTGTCACATCCGAGAGAATTCACGAGTGAATTAGACACGCGTCGTCCGATAAATTTTCTCTTCACGTGTTTTTGTCCGGACTACTCGTGAAACGAGACACGAATCTGCTTCAATGTTCACTGCTTATATATTTTTACCTACAGATTATCTTACCGACAGAAGGTATATCTATAATCGACTCGACGAATTTTTCCTTATTTTCACGAACTTCGAAAGGGAATCGAAGTCAAGTAAGAAGTTGAGATTTATTAAATGGAAAATTCGCATAGTTGTTTACTTGTACTTTGTATTTTTCTTACCTACGTATAACCTGCTATAGAAAAGTTCTGAAGTACTGCATTGGCATCGTGAAGTAATTTCTGATGCTTTATGGAAATTGTTACAGTTATTGAAACTGGTATAGTCCCTCCTACGTAATTCGCATATATTTTTATTGCTTTACTTTTTATTGCTCTTTGTTTCAAAAACGAAAGCGCGCTGGTACTTGTCCTTTAATATTGTGTGTATCGGTTTTGTATATTGAGTTTCCAACGTGCTTAGGTATTATAGGGTTATTCACCGTAAACGTACCGCCTGAAACCTTGTTCTCTCATACAAATCAAATGGGCAGGCTAACTTCAAGCGATACGTTTATCATAAATATGCCTATACCGTATGATCCATTCTACAGGATTGAAATAGAATAGAATAAGGACGTTGGAAAGTCAATAGCCATTTTTATTGTGCTTAAACCCCTCTTACGTGCTTACTCAAATTTTCATTTACAATTTTTCTCCCTTACCGAGATCCTCGTTTGGGATTTCTCGTACTATATTTTTACGGTATCGTATATGTATGTGTTGTGTACCTAATTAAAATTTAGTGATGCACCATATCTTACACAGTTTCGTTACTTGTCACTAAAAACTCGAAAAATAAAATTTTCTGCAGATCTCAGCTATAAAGAATTTTCGAGGATCTCGCGTGATTATCTCACTTCCGTGACTAATCAACTTTATATTCCGAGCGTCCTTCCGTAGAAATTCAAATGTTGATAAGCATAATTCACGATAATCACGATTTCTTTCTCTCGATCCAGGAGAAGGAGGACGGTCCAATTTACAAGTTTTACGAGGTCATCCGCGATCTTGGTGATAATTTTATGAGCGACCTCACGACCCTCCACAACGTGACCTTATTTGCACCTAGTAATGCAGCGTGGAGCGAGCCTGGTATAAAGCAGCTTCTCCAGGACAAGAAACGGATGCGAGAGATTCTGAATCTTCATTGCGTCAAGCAACGACTTCCGCTGGCCGAAATCATACAGAGGAACATCAATCAGGTTAGTTTAATGAAAATCGATTCGAACGAGACTCAAAGTGACTTTTGATAAAGCCGAAACTTGCGCGAGGCTCTCATTGACTTGAAATAATTAATTGATTTCGTCCCTATTAAGAATTTATTACATTCTCTTATGTCGATACCGAATCTCCCCACTTTCCTCACTTTCTTTTTATCGTCACAAGACACAGTCGACAATCTTCACAAAACTTTATAAACGATGCCAGGTTACTGTTTTCTGAAAAATGCAGTCGCTTGGAAATGGACACTTCGAGGTAACGAGAATTAACACACAGCATAGTCGACGCTTATTTATTCAATGATATCACGTGTGTCATACACGCACAGTTACGTACTCCTATACACGCACCCTTGGCTTTATACCTCGTGTTCAATTTTTAAGAATCAACACAAGAACGAATGCATAGACATTCAGAATGAAACCCTATGCATACTTTGCTTCGAATCCCTCCTGTGCATTTTATCCAGCAGCTATTCCTAAAGATATCACTATTCCCATGTACCGCCATATTGCATAAGTAACGTAAGTCAGAAGAGAGTATTTTTGAAAAAATAATCTAATCCAAGTCACATTCCATTTACTCGTTTATTGACAGTAAATTGAGGAAGTGGTCGAGATATGAGAGAACTCTAAACATACATAAGAGTTATTTTAAAGCAATTGGTCAAAACTTCGTTTAATTCACTTTCTTCGTTCCCTCGTAATTTTATTGTCACCCGGCGGAACTTCTCGAGTTGATTAGATGATAATGAGCCTCGAGACGTACAAAGAAGAGCGGTGCGCTTAAGGCGCCAAGGAAAATTAAACGAACCTTTTCGTCAGAAAAAGGACTGGAAGCGTTTCCTGCCATTTCGAATCCTGTTGAGCCAGCTCGACGTTCCGCAGCGATCGAATCGTAAAACACGGAATAATTTATCTGACGCCTTTTTCTTGCCTTGCCTTTTTCGTTTTCCACTTTTTTTTACTCTCTCGCCCTCTCGCTCTCTCTTTCCTTTTCCTTTTTCTCACCTTTCTCACCTCGTCTCTCGGCATAATGGAGCGCGCGTGTAAATTCCTATGGCGTTGCAGCTACACTTCTGTTCACCAAGCGTCCTGATGGGCTTCCAGCGTTCCGCAGGACTAGCTAAATTGTACGAGTTGCCGGCGGAACTCCATGGCTCGCGTTCTGACGACAATGTTATCGTTCAAGGAAAAATTTTTCGAGCTCCCGTCACCAGGCTAAGCGCGCGTGGTCGGTCGACGTCCGGGCTAATTTGATTTTTTTAACACACAAATAATTTGAAATGTATAGAGATGAATAGCACAGTCGCGAGAGTGGCTATAAAAAAAGCCGTAGCTACTCCAACGCATAAATGCACCGCTGAATGTAGTCCAGTATAAAATAAAATTTTTCATGCTATTGCGAAATGCCCGCAATTAGTAGCACACTGGAATAAAATTTCCTGTAACTTTAACCGAACGACATTTTCCGTACAAAATAGAAGAGTGGAGACGGGAGAGAGATTGAGATTTAAAAAAATATACACTCTTATACCGGCTAATTAATAACGCGACTAACAAAAAATATATGCTCCACGGCAAATCCTACAAATTTATTACCGGTAACAGTTATACCTCGATAAAGCTAATAAATTCGCCCGAATCTCAAATGAATTCGAACAGGTTTATTCGGCTTGCAACAATGTTTGCGGATTTCCCTCTACATATTCTGCCGCCACCCAGTGGGATTTATGGTTGAACGTGAACGCGCTTTGGCAAATTCGTCGCAAAAATTGTACCTGACTTGGGCGCGTGAATTTGACCAGTGCTTCGTATGCATATACCGTCAAATATAGATCGAGAGAGAATATTTTGAAAATTGAAAGTTTATCAGATTTCTTCTCTGACGTTGTAACAAATATTGATACATATTTTTTAGGGTATAGAGACAACGTTGTAATTTTCATTGGATTTCTAGCCGTTCACTCCATTCGTTACTACAGTCAAATATAACACTGCTGAGCCAATGTAAAAAAGGTCATTGAATTTCATGCCAAATATTTGCGATGCATTCGTACGCGTGTAACTATATTTACTATATGCGTTAACTGATATGTACGTCATTATCAATAACGATAAAGTCAATAGCAACTATAGTATTTTCTCGTGTGATCCGTTTATAGGAATTTCGCTAGTATGTACTACATACCCTTGTGTACTCGCGTTTTGTAACAAGCAATAGTTAGGAAATTGGTATTAGCTAACACGAATTTGGCTTTCAGAATTCATAGATATAATAATTAATTGATTAATACAATATTTACACCAAGAATCTTAGTGTCTTGTGCATTCGCAATCGTAAAAAAAAGGGACATAGGTATGTATATATGTGTGTTAACGCCAATAGCCAGTATAAAAGGTAGATGCTCGTGAATTTTTTTTTCCAACGGCGAATAAGTAAGACGCGACCTTATGGTCGAAGAAATCATGCCTCAAGATGGGCTAGTTTACCGCGTTCCTTCTCTTTGGTATTTGTCTTTGAAATTTAAAAATATTTTTTCCAGTTTTAAATTAAATCGCACCAGTGCATCTTGCAACCACCGCTGACGGCTAAGAGATTTGCATTAAAGTGTGACGTGGAGGTTTAATATCTTGAAAAAAATTACGTATGGCACCGATGCGTTCGATTGGTTTAAACAATCGCTAATTTATCGACGAGCATTGCCAATGCACGTAGTAATTAGCAGCAGCATCATGTGCCGATGCATTCAACGAACGAAGCTATCTAACAGGATATTGAAATGCAATTTGCAATATGAGAGATTTCGCGTAATTACGCGCATCAGCCACGCCGTACGTACCTACCATGGTAACACGTAGACGGATAAATACATGTATGTGTATAGATATAGAATGCAAGTCTCTGCACTTCTCCGGGAGTGGTCCGTGTGACACACGTATGCATGTATATATATGTCCCTTTAATTGAATCGATTATTCCAGAATTTTATTCCGGTAGTCGAGGTCGGCGCATAAAAAAATAGCAAAACAGTGCCGAGTGAATAGGAGAAAATTGGCGAGTTGAATCCGAGTAAAATTCATCCGGAAAAAGTCATCCGGTTAATTTATTCGCGCACGTGTCACCCGGTGCCGGCGTGTCTGCGCGAAACCAAGCAGGAAGTAAAGGAACGTCGGAAAGTCGTGAGTCCTCCTGGTGGCACTTTAAAGCAGTTTTATAAGGGAAGCTACAGTGGAGTGGCTGAATTTGCATTGAGCGAGAAGCATCGCGCGAAGCTATGCTAATTTATCGTAGCGATATGTTTTATGCCACTTTGCGCTTGATAATATGCGGGAAGCTAATTCATTCCGTCCTGCACGACATAGGTGGGGAAGGGAACTTTGACTCTGAGTCGAAACGAATCGGATGACGAATAAATTGTTGCTCTTCGAGTAAACGAAAAGTATAAGCGTAGCGTATACAATATATACAGTAGGTAGGATAGAGTAGTGGATGTTAGAATTGCATATACATGTGGCAGTGGTATCTATAGATATAGTATGAGGTCGGAAAAGCAAAAGGCCGGAAGTGGCTGAGTGCATAGCGAGAAATTCATGAGAAGGATCAGAAAGAGATCGCTACGGGAAAGCCGTGTGGATCGACTGTGCGAAGTGGCAGTGATTTGCAATCTAAATCATTCGCGAATAAAAATTTGAATAGCCCGGCCAAGCATCAATTCACGTTGGAGATCCGGGATATCAATTTTCATGCGCTTTTCCTGAAACTTACCTATCTCCTCTGTGCAGACTTTCCGAAGACATACGTTCCTTTCCTTCGAACCTTGCGTATGCCTATATATTACACTATACTGTATGTACGAGGTATGTACAATACGCAACTATAGATATAGTTCGCAATAGATCAGCCACTTTGACACACTTTCGAACTCTCGGTATCTTACACTTATGCTTCAGTGGAAAAATGGCAGAGACTGTACCGCCATTGCCATTTTCATCTGAACACGCTTCGCGAAAGTTTCATCCCAGAGCATACGGATCCCTGGTTCCACTGTGAACCTTTGTTTCCTAGATTTCGCTCTAGGTCATGTTCTTCGTTGAGGCATCACGACCCCTCATGAACTGTGGGGTCGAATACCCGATGAGCTTTTGATAACGTTAGCTGTTCCAGGTACCCACGCTTACCGAGAGAAAGAATCTCTACTTCAATGTGGTGAATGGACCAAATGAAAACAATACATTAACCGTCGAGGGAGGCGGCGTAAACGCTACTGTTATCACTCCTGATATAGCTGCTACCAATGGCTACATCCACATCATCAATCGTGTCCTTGGCGTACCTTATACCACAATTTTGGATAAGCTCAGGATCGATCCCATGCTCAAGTGAGTATCTACGAGTATGCACTTATGAAATGTTAAGTCGCTCGTAAGTCGGAGTATCTCTTTTTCTTTTCTCCAAGGGTAACTTTCTCCTTATTCCTAATCCCTTGGCCGCATTTCAAACTAAGTTCGCCTCTTATCCGTAATGCCGGTAAACTCTTATCCGCTTCATGTCGGTTACCTTACGCGCGACTACGTTTTTCATTTGAATTTAATTAAAATAACGCAACAAATTCTCATTCCAATTACCGTGAAGGCTCTCGTAAAAACTATAACCAAGACTTACCGGAAATTGCTTACCGTTTCCCCGGGGGACTTCGGGACGAGCTATTAATTCCGTTTTTAAATGGTGCCGCGGGTATTTTCTGCCCCCCAGTCGAATTTTCTTGGGCCTCCGGGTACCGGGATAGAATAGGTAACTGAACGAAAAGAAACAGAAAAGGGTAGCGAGTTATCGTATGAAGATATTCTATTTTGAATTCATGCGGTAAATCAGCCACTCGACTTCTCATAACGAGTGAATTCGTGAGCAGTAAGATTCCAAGGATGGATTAGGCATAATATAAAATTATAATTAATAATTTGGGATTTGAGTAACCAACTGGAACTCCGGATCAAGGGAGTACACTCTTTAAACTTCAAAGGGACTGTGAAATAAAGTTAGAAAGAGACGAAATTTAAAAAATTTAACAGTCTCTTTTTGCTTATTTATACCTTTTAGTACCATATCCTACATCGTCTAATTCTTTAATAACACTCGACCTGATATTCTTTTTCCATGTATTTCGGGAATAGCAATGGGTGCACATAATTGGATAAGCGTTAAGAAATATTATATCAAGGAAATTGCAAATAAAAGTACAAATCCAACGTCCAGAGTATCTTAGCTCGTATGAATATCAAATTGTTTAATTTAACGATACATTAAATCGGATTTTAACTTTGATATCAGTTTCATTAAGCTAATGCCCGAGAGCCATGTGGCATCCCCAAGTAGTATCTATTGGAAAGCTATGCGTCACGGACGGATACGGTGACAGAGGATGGACGACTCAAATCGTGGTTTAGGTGTTAGCTTTAGTGCCATTAGCCCCTTTATAGGATAGTCATGTTCGTATCGTAACTCGATGCACTGGATGGATGGTGACGTCAGTATTCAATCACCTACCATACCCTAGGTACAATCAATTTCAAACAAGCCAAGCAAATTCGTATGTGTTCAAAATCGATATAGAAATTTCGTGACGGATATAAACAACTTCAGTCTAATGGATTTTCCTGTTATCAATCTTATAGCTCGACATACTTCCTGGGACAACAACGCGACTTCAATGAGCAACTCAGCGACACAACAAAACGCTTCACCTACTTCGTGCCTCGCGATTACGCCTGGAAGAACGCAGAGATCAGCTATCCGTCTGCCTACAAGAAACTCTTCATGCCCGACTTCAGCTATCACGTATGTCGCATTTGGAGCAGGTTTTCTTTATGCTTTCTTTTTTTGGTTCTTTATTGTATAACATTTTGAATAACGTAAAACGGAATACTTTTACGATTTCAGTATTTTCTAAAAGTTTACATCCTCCTATCGGAATTTACGCGGTTTTTCTTCTTTTTGTATATTCATTTCTTTCCTCTTCTATCTCCTTCATTCCAGCTTCTAAAACTTGGATGTCCCACGGGACCGGTAACGACGTTTGCGATTTTCTCAAGAACTTTCCCGTCACGTATGCCCATCGCGAAATCAAACTTTGCCAACCGCACTGTCTGCCAAATATCATGTAGTGTCGTTCGCTTCCCTTTTTTCTCTCAACGAGAAAATAAGTGTCTTTCGGGAGTAACCGTATGACTTTTTTTGTAAATAACGATTATATTCTGCAAAATGCCAAAAGTCAGCCAATCTTCACTAACCTGCAATAAAAACTCACCTCGTTCGTGTAATATTATATTTGGCAAATTTATCCATTGCAGGCCAAGCAGATCCTAGAGAGACATCTGGTTGTGTCAGATCGGGCTTATACAATGGCCAAGCTCAAAGAGATGAGATACAATAATGAGACCATTGAACTGACCACAGTAAGGGACAAGCTGAGAATCCGAGTTAGGGAAACTGGATCAAGTAAGTATTATTTTGAAACACGACGTTGCTCAGTTTCGTAAATTAAACGGAAACGAAAAATGGCTCCCTCGAGTTCGATTAAATTAAATTTGCATGTGGAATCAATGAGTCGAATAAGAGTATACTCACCTATGCTCGCATCCCTGAATAACATTGATTAACCTATAAAGTCTATCTTACCATTCATCCATTCATCTGGCTATCCACCTATCTATCTACTGCTGTACATTATATCGATTTCCCAGACGAGAAGATTGACGAAAACGCTATTCGTCCGCAAACCGAGGGTGGTGAGTTTCCATTCAGACGTCACTTTCTCTCTCAGGTCTCCCACTGTACTAAACTCGATAAGAGACACGTGCTTGAGAATCCATAATTGCAACGCGATGCCTATCGATGCAACAGTATTTATTGTGTGCAATTCAATGCAACAGAGCACGTACTTTTCTATGTGTACGCACCCCTCGTCGTTTCTACACAGGTTATAGAGACACAACTCACTGGCAATAGGCATTTCGTGTGCCTTTCCGAAGGAATGTTATTCCTGCATCACGATCGGAGAAACTCTCGCGTTTCAGCAGTACGTCTCTCCATCCTTTTACACTGTGTATATCAATAATAATAAAAATTGATCCGATCGTGAAACCGGATATCGCACAATTCTTCGACACCCAAGCGATACAATGCATCGGCGTCGTTTTCCTATCAAGTTCGAGAAACGATCGAAGGGAGACAATTGGATCACTGATATCGAGAGCAGACTTTCTCTAACAAGTGTAACGGCTAGACTAGACACGGTCGAACAAACTGCGTAAAAGTCGTCGAGCCAAGTAAATAATTGGGTAGCTCAAAAGATTCTACTTATACCTTCTCCCTTTGTGTCTCTCCCAATCTCCTTTATTCTCCCTTAGCCTCTTTCAGCCTCATTATTACCACCCCCGTCGTCCCTTTGTCCAGCTACCGTGACAAATACCGCTAATTAGCCGAGAACTAATTTATTCGCGTGGAAGTTACATCGGCTTTAACCTGGGGGACCGCCTTGTGATTCAATATTGCTACGATGTCATTTTATTTTCATACAGTAACCCATTCGTTGACTATGGACACACGTGACGCTTGCGAGTCATTGTCAAATAATGTGAAATTGTGGTCGCGTTAAATTTTTTAATGTGAAATTCCTAACCAATTTGGGAGAGCTATGAGCAACGTTTGTGTAAAAGAATTTATAGAATCGTAAACAACGACATTTTTCAAGACTACCTGTCAGAGTACGGATAGATAACATATATGTGTGTCACGTGACACGTGCAGGCTGTTGGATACTGGAATTGTATTAGTTGATTGTTTATTTAACTTTATAATGTCTAGCTCTCCTTTTAGTAGCTCATAACGAATTATTATAGTCCTTGAAACTAAATAATATTACGCATAGCCGGTATTATTGTGAGAATTGCTAATTTCGTATGCGAAAAGTCCAGAGTGAATTAAATTGATTCGTGCTCTATGTCGGTAACTTTTACGGAACTACGTTCCGACTGAAAATAACACCTTTTTGTGCTCCTTCTGCCGCAGCATCAGTTCTATATAGGTCCGGGCTGCAAGAGTGAGAGAATTTATTATGCACCTTTCGACCGCCATTTAAATGCAAATTTCTTGATTACTCCCTGCGCTAATTGCTACGTGCTTCATTTCGCGCGGTACATGTCTAACGCATTGTCCTCAGTCATGGAGAATTCCTGTTCAGAAAAATTTGACTCTGGTAAAATGTGTGGAGTGTCTCAATTCTCTATTTACGAGTTGGGTAGGAAAATTCAGAACGTATCCATTATTGCTATTAGCATCTCACGCGCTTCGTACCGTTCAGCGCGCCTGTGCAACTGGTTAAATGGCGAAGTTCGTTGGCGAAAAAATTGCTGGGTAAAACTGGCACGGGGTACTTGTGCCACTTAATGACTTCGACAAAGTTGAACAAAGCGGAGATAAATATTCAAAAGGCGTTCCTGACATTGGGTCTCCCTTTTCCCCTTCTTTCCTAGTCCTTTCTCTGTCTCTGTGTATAGATATAGAGAATATGGAAGCTCAGTGTACCAGAATCCTTTGAAGGAAGAAGTCCTCTCGAGGACGCGAATGGGATAGTTTCTGTTATCCACTACTGATGCTTTTAAATTAAAATATCCTTAAAGCTTCTACACCAGTTCCCGCTTTTACGCCAATTGAATAAATTTTCTGGTTCGATTTACCTCATCGTGCCCAATTATTTAACTCTATTCCTACCGGGCTATGCTACTGACGTAGACTACCACGATCTGACTTTGACACTTTACATGGTGAAATTAAGCCATGAGTAATGAAAAAGAATTGAGGTTACCCAAACTTAAAATGTGATCCAAAATCAGAACCTGGTAGGAATAGGATTAAAGACAAGAGTCTCGTTTCACCGTAGACTAATCTTTTTGAATTTTTTTTTCAATATTTCAGGCTACTTCATCGAGTGGGAACGAAAGAAAATTCACGTCTTCCGTCCCGACGTCGAGTGCACCAATGGCATCATCCACGTCATTGATGGCGTCTTTCTTTTGGATAGTGACGTCAGAGTAACCGGAGGATCATCCATCGCTACCATCGTACCGCATCTCGTCATAATTTTCGTAGCCACGTGGCTGTTGTAAGCCGACCACGAATTTAGGTACAGCTAAAATATCCTGAGGCTGATGACTATACGACCTTCTACTGATAATCAAATCATCGATTCAGAAACTACTTCCATGCACTATTAAAGCCTTTCGGCTGCTTGATTAAGGATTCATTAATAAGGAGAGAATATAATTTGGCTCTCACGTTGAATTGTCATTACTAAGTAATGACATAGGTAATATGATAAATTCATACTACATACTAGCGGAATTATGGTTTCCGTCCATTGACTCGTTTATATTGACAGGAACCAAAAAAAAAATCATTAAGCAATTCCAGAAATACGTGCAAGCCAAAATATAAAGAGCAAAGAGCATGAAATAAAAATAAGTTGCATACTAACATTTGGATGTAAGTTTTTTTTCGATCGAGCAGCCCCAGGGAGGATAGCCTATTATTTATTGATGGTCGTCCAAGGGACGATGCTACGGGTTAGACTTTATCGTACCAAATAATAAGTAACAAACGAGGCGAACAGAAGTTGAAAGAAGTTTCGAGTGTAAAGGTTTACGACGAACTGTTTGTGGAGTATATTACTTAAGTTTCTGATTAAAAAGTAAAATCAAGATTTAAAAAAGAAGGACCAGGTATCAACTACACACACGGCCATCGTTGACCTACGTTAAATGCGTGGATCGCTCGATTGGTGATAATGACCGCGATGAATAATTCGTGCGAGCGAACAATCTGATCCATGGACGATCCTTAAGCAATCTTGCAGGTTGAAGCTGCGAAATCTCAACCCGACCTAACCTAACATGAAAATCTTTTCTAGCGACGATGTTTCTTGATCTAGTTGGTAAAGCGATTGGATTGGCTTTTGAATTCTGTATGGCTCGTATTCGATCTGGAATCCACACGCTCTGTATAAATATTATACTCTCTCTAATTACCGAGAACGACCTACTACTGCCAAAAGTACTCGAATTGCAAAAACTAGCGCACGTGTAGCACAGTCGAAGGGCATATCATAATCGAATACAGGAAAAACCATCCTCGCGTACAGATCACCGTTCGTCAATTATATTGATCCAGCAAGAAAATTTTTATCGATCATTCTCATACTAGGGAAATTCGGCTCTTATAAGATCACAAGTAATAAAGCTAAAATAGGTACCGATTACAAAACTAATTATCAATCTTAATTAAGAACCTGCGAAATCTTTTGAACGAGCTTTCCGGACAAATTCGCCCGATCCTAATTCTCTTCCCGATTTTTTATCACCCCCGGGATGAACCTGGAATGAATTTGTTCCTAATATCTCTCGGGGTATCGAAACGTGATCTTTATCACAATAATGCATATGGACGACGAAGCGTCTCTGTCTTGAAGTACCCGATGCAGTTTATCAAAAACGTACTAACGAATAAGATCTAGATTTTAGAACGCATGTTACGTCCAAATATCCGTGGAGCTCGACCAACGATATGATAGGTTATGATCCAAATTGAAAGAGAGGAAATAAATGATGACGAAACTCTTGTACACGTTGCATAGGAAAGCGCCGAACGCTCTAAACGAAATTGTCACAGTGCGTTTGGCTGATCGTTCATTTTCACACAAGACATGAAGAGAAAAGAATAAAAAACTAATAAACGATATTACGTGTTGATATCAGTCTATACATATAATATATGATATACAGAGATATATTTAAGGGGAGGAGTGTACTGGGGAAAAGCAGAGAGCGTACAAGAGGAAGAAGAGAGTACTATCAAACGATATCTTACTTGTTGTTGGGATGATAACTATTAATGATTATATACATAAACTCTAATTAACACTGTTTGTTCGTTAGATCAATGAAATAGTAGAGCTCTATCTCTCTGTATAGATGTGTCTTAATGTTCAGCTTGTCATATACATACGAATCGAATCACATTCATCTGATTTAAAAGGAGAAAAAAATTAAAGAACGCGGATAGCTGCAAATGACTCACGAGTCATCAGGCGCGGATTTCGTATACAGATTCTATTAATCCTCCTCTCATTGAATAGAACTCATTAATATAATAGTATTACGATTCATCGTGGTCGATGATTTTTATGCCTCCCATCATCCGGGCAATTGGGCCCACGCTCTTTTTCACTTTAATCGTATAAAATCAACTTTTACAGAGCTTACAATCGCAAAAGACACCCCTCGCGTCATTTTAGTTTCCTTTTGCCACGGCACCCCTTTGCGTCCCGATTACAGAGATGGTTTGTCATGAATATTCAGATCTCTTCCCTTTCTTGTTCACTCTATTTCAACAATCATGAAAGCAATCCTTAGTTTAATCTTCGACAATCCTACAAATTTTCAACAATTGTTTCCTCAATGATAGCAAAGATTTTTTGATCCTTCGATTTTATACCACGCTTTCCAAACTTCCAATCGATTGATATAATAGCTTTTTTTTATTTCTATACATTTGCCGATCCTGCACGATTTGCCACATACCATCGTCATTATTTGTACATTTTGTAGATATTACGGTATCGCTTACGGCGGGGCAGATTGTGGTTAATATTAAATACCTAATGTTTAAACGGTTACAAGCATTAGTTGATGTCAAATACTAAGGTTAACTAATTGAATCAAAGAAAACTCGCGACTACCCGGAGATTTTTGATTTGATGATTGGCTGATTCAACGACATTCCTAATCAATCAGAAATCTTGAATCTCAAGGTAGTCTCTTACGTATTGGGTAATTACGCAACGCTACGTATAGACACGACATACGCAGATAACGTAATACACGTGCGTGCATGAACACCTACATACAGATTCACTTTTTTGAGACGCGTTTCCTACACTATATTACTGAACTGAATGTGTTTTTACTATAAACGCGTTGCTCGATCGCAAAGCCGAATATAAGAGTCATATTATAGCAAAAATGAAAAAAAGAGATGAAAAAAAATAAAAAACATAAATATGGGCACGAAAGGACGTCATATGAATTGCTATGATATCGCTAACTCTTAGGGTTTTATTACCGCAATATTCGAGTGATTTGTTTGTAATACACTTACCATTAATTAAATAATAGATTTACTACTATGACGCTAATTAAGAACGCTATGAGTATTGTAGGTCAGACCTCGATACGATGAGGTTAAAATCGCAATTTCCATTGTTACACCTGACTCTAGTTGTTTTCTAAGATAATGATCAAAGTTCGGAATAATAATGGCAATTACGTAAGGCTTCTCTCATAAAAATGATAAGCCGTCGTCGACAGTAAGATCGCCCTTGTGAAATTCCCTGTCACTTTCATCGAATTATCCATCCAACCAAAACGTTCGATTTTTTATGAAAAGCGCAACGGGATTCTCTGGCGACGACGCGGTTGGCGCATTTCCAACGCGCTTTAATACTCCCACGCGATAAAATACTCCGTGTGAAGGTGACGTCTTTTATTAAAAGGGGATGATTTGTTGGGTGTGAATGGAATGATATTAATTATATTTAATTGTAAGTTCGAGTCACTCGCGAGCGGTAAGTGAAATAAGTATCATCGGGTGAACACCTCTGAAAATGATTATTAATTATGACGCTTCTAGCATCGGATGATCGATGATTTTTATTCCTGAAATCATGAGATTTATGTACTGTGCGTTGTTGTCTAATCATTTTCTGCCACGTGTTCTATATACCGTCGCGTAAGAGGCGGCCTCGTTTTCATGGGACTGCACAGCGAGAACGCTTTCTATTACAATTACATTCAACCATCAAAAGTTTATGCGTTACTGCGCCTGAATGAAAGACGTTGAATGATCATACAAGGCGAGAGAAGAAATATATGAGATGATGCGAAAAAGAAGACTCGAAGCACGACGTTCACTGTTACGTGAAAATGCGGTCGGTCGCCCATCCCGCTACAGTCTCATTTAACAAATAAATCATTATTGAATAAGGCTAACGATAATCGATGTAATTCGATTTTAAATTCCGGACGAAGATAACGATTAAGCGATTTGATATTTTAAGAATTGGATACACTGACGAATTCATTCGAAATTACCCTAACTGACTATTAAGGATTATTTATTAGATATATTATAAATATATATATAGATATATATAAATATTATTGTAGGAAAATCAAATTTATGTACCACAGAGCTATTTGTATAAAAGGCATTTGTTTCAAATAACGATATTGATATCGCTCTATATTTAATTGCAATTGCAGCCGGTAACGTTAGGTATATATTTTAGATAATTAATGGTCAAAAAATTCTAGTTTTATTAGACATTAGCTTGTATAATTATATTCCTAAGGTTAAATTTAGGTTCACCAGCATGCACGCGCAAATGCGCGAACATGTTTTTAATGAACGACAAAAACAGTTCTATTAATGAATTTAATTATTTTTTGGTTCTTTCGTCGTTCACTCCCGTCGTCGTCGTGCTTTTCACGTCCGATTGTAAATCGTCTTTCAATGTTTGCGACAGCAGGTGGAGTATCATTCTAATGCGCGATAATGCCGCGAGAGGCTCTGCTGACTATTAATAACGATCTAAAATAATGAATTAAATGGTGCCGCCCGTCTCGCAAAACTTGAAGCGTATCTTGCTGCTTCACGATACTCTGTAAACGTTCTCGCTTATGCTGTATGATTTTACGAAGAATAAAGAACACCTACGACACTATCGAAAATCAATACCAGTCTTTTCAGTCTACCGAGAACAGCATCTATTCGGCGAATCCTATGGAAGCTTTCCCACCCTGATGTTCTTAGTACCTTATTTCAAATCGCTTTGTAAACTCTTAACACCTCCTAACACTTCCTGAAGACATTCTAAAGCCTCTAAACTTGGGTACATCCTAGTTTGACACATGGATTTTACACTACTGGTGAATATTTCTAGGCCTATCGTTCTAATAGCTCTTCTACAGGGTTCAGAAAATTTTCCATCGACGTAAAAAGCTACATTTTTTAATAGATCTTCTATGGAGTCATCAAGGGTCAATGTGTACACTCCACCGAGTGATATAAATTTACCGTAGAGGCGAGTAAGAAAAATGGAATCACTCTGAAAGAGAACTCTTCCGTCTGTGAGGGGTAAATGCATCACTTTGTTCCAGATAGTTAGCAAGTAGGAATTTGATGGACCTTCCAGGAAAATAAATATCTCATTAATGGTATCAATCGCGTAACCAGTCAAGACAGCAGTAAAATCCATAGAGTTCGAATCAGCTTCATTTCTATTCTTGAAATAGTGCTCTGCCAGTCCCTATTAAAGTCAGCTATTTGAATATGAATAGTACATTAGGAATCTTTTCTTACGTTCCACGTGGATTCTGAAGTTCCTGGCGAAACGTGACTGTTCAGAATTTTATGGTTATGATCCGAGACACCCTTCAGGATTTCCATGCTGAGAGTCCTGTTCTTCAGGATTAGAAATATTCTATTGAAAAATTCTCCTTTCTCAAATATCTCCCGCATGGCAGGACGCAAGCTTCCTGCCAGGCGAACTCTGATCTTAATGGAAGTACTATGTAATGATAAAACATCCGGAGTTAACGAAGATTTGTTTCTAAATGTAGTAAAGATGTTGGAATTAATGGGTTTTGTTAAAGTATCGCAGGATAAAGACGGAAATCCTGTACTGTTAAAGGTAATGGGATGAAACAAGCTGTTTGTAGCGCTGATCTCCCAGTAACCTTTTAAAAGATCAGAGAGATCAAATGTTGCCAGACCCAGTAAAACCTCGTGAGATTTTTGTAAGTCTCTATAGGTTTTACGTGAATCAATCGGCTTTGAAATATCGGCATCTGATACCCGTGTACCGAAAATCGATGACACCAATCGGGATCTTGAGTTATTACGTGTTCCAAAAATCTGTAAATATTACATAACATTATACTAAGTAATTTCATTAATTTTTGCAAATTGATGGTATTTTGTTAAACCTTGCCTGGACAGTAAGTAAGTCATGGGAAAGGGCACTAATTAATTTCATGTAATCCAATTCCTCACATAAAAAAGAATTTATGAATCTCATGGAAATTTTTCGTTCTAGTTTGAAGTACGGACTGACTATTTCTCGATCGAGAAAGTGTACTCTTGCCTGAACACCATAAAAGCCATCTTGTATTAATAAATCGTCTGGCAGGTTTAAGAGTTTCTCCACATTTATAGATAAAGGATTCAATCGTAATCTCATATCCATATTAGTCAAAAGATCACTGCAGGATGAATAAATCATGATACGAGATGGACCGGATATTTCTGATGTATTGAGATATCGAATTATCGGAGTCATTTCTGCAAATTAAAAAACGCAATTTTAGAGTTTCTCACTATGTAAATTGAAAATTAAAATGAAATGCTAAACTCAACTCTTGAAGAATCAATATGAAAATTACCAGAAAAAAAGTTTTGAGCTTCAAACGATAACTCGTGTATCGTATTTCTTGGCTTCTCCATTTTTTTTAATTTTAACTTCTTTTCTGTTTGGACATTCTTGAAAGTATTTGGCGATTGCTCCGTCGGTATGATAGCAGGTTCCGGAACAAACAATGGTTTTCTAATCATCTTCCAGAATAAACGATGGTGAATCGGATCTGTATGGAAGTTTCAATGTGTTCTTAGAACTTAGCAATATCTTACAAAACTTTCCGTCAGTCGGTACGTGTACCGGGTAGGGCTTTGATATGGATATTGATGTTTGGAACTTCGTAGTTATAAATTCCATTATCCGCAGCATCTGGAAATTCGGGAAAGACAGGCTTCTCGAAAATTGGAATTCCATTATCTTCGTCAAAAGAATACAATTCTATAAACGTATCTGCAGGATTTTTTTCTAAGGAACTGTCGTCGATAAAGAAGTATCGTGGCCTATCATTTTTTGCTCTGTAAAGTAATATTTTTTATAGAAATGTAAAACATTTACTGAAGAAGTTTCAAAATGAACTAACTTTTCTGAAAATTTTTCTCTTCCAGCCGATACTTGAAAAGTAAGAGTATGATAAAAAAGCTTCCGCATTTGCACCTCATTTAAATTCGTCAAATGATATATAGAAAATACAACCCAAAGTTTGTCTCCATTTAACAAAGGTTTCAGAATGCATGTCATACCGTTCATATAAATCTATAAACGTATATAACTTTAGTAGAAAGAAAAGAGTAATTTTTAAAAGTCTACATCGGAAATATTTTATGTCATTGCGAAAATAAGAACTTAAACCTTCGCGGCATTATCCCAACAGCAACAGTCAAGTGCAAATCTAAAACCAGGAACCAGTTCATATTCGATATGTATATCAGCCAAGATTTGTCCAACGCCAATGATATTTTTAACAGAATCGCGATTCACAACAAAACTTTTACGAGTTTTTCGCTCCTTAGTATGAGCTTTCAACTTTTTATTCCGTTTTTCTGTGACATCGACTCTTGGCTCCAATCCGACGGAAAACGCAAAGCTTATAACAAACTGCGTCATTTTCTGGGTAAGAAAATCGGCACAACTTTTCTTGCTAAAATCTAGTGCGTTACGTTTATACGCTCGCGAAACTTCTTCAATTTACTTGAAAACCGTTGAACGCAAGCGAATTTTATAACGACAAGAAATTTTCAAATAGTGAAGTGATAAACAAGTGAGACAAATAAGCGTCGAACGGCATTCGAACTACGTTCAGTTTATTTGTAACTTCCTATATTCCTGAAATAGAGTAATTATTAAGGCGAATTGAGACTCTTGGCTATCATATGGAGGAGTACCAAAAGTCTACGAGAGGACATTGCCCTTTTGTAGTATTTGAGGCATGTTTTCAAATAACGCGCTCTGAGACCGCTAGAAATTCAATATGGCAGGTTATACCTGCGCTGTACAGAAACGCGGCGTCGTCAGAGGAATAGTGTACATTGGTTAAGGAAGCCTCGTGCCCCTCTGTGAGGATAAACGATTATAACTTTAATTTACGAATTTATATTAATAAATTTTAATAATGTCCATTTTGTTGGGTAGAATTTCTACGAACTTTTATACACAAGAATTACATATTTACTAGAGACCACGAGGTCTTTAGAAAATATCACTGAAGTTTCTTATTTCATTGCTCTAAAAAGGACTCGCGGTGCAGAAATGTCTCAGGACGACGACGTCGGATTTTTATATAAAACAATGAGTGAGTATTGTAGACAGCAAGCATAATGTAGTATTGAGTATGGACATTATATATGTGGGAAGTACTACGATGATCGCGTTTCACTTCATAACATTTAATTAATATTGTAACTTTATATTGAATGCTGAAACTGTGATTATTGATGTTTTTATTTCGAAACTCTTTTTGAAATATTAAATATTTTGTATCGACTTTTTAAATTTTCAGTTTATACTTTCCACGTGTCGAATTCGAATTCTTTGTGTCAAGTTTTCTTTAAATGCTTTTGCATGCTCAGCTGTATCCTTCACATTTTGCATAACCCATATCATAATTCATTGATAAATATCGTTCTTCGAAAAGTTTTAAAAAAGACAAGTTTTTTATGCCTTGCTAGTAAATGAATATTATATCTTTCTAGTCATAATAGTCATATGTAACAAAGACCAGATAACTGGTACGTCAGGTTGCATGTAAATTACTAATAAACTCTACTAGTATTACTCAGCAAACACAAAGTTACGATTTCCTACTCGTAGATATAGCAGTTACGCAAATGAGATGTTTTATAACTATTACATCCTTAAACAGGAAATGTTAACATTGCAGAAATATATAACTGTTACTTTATGTTTGCCGGGATGGTGTTTTATTCAAATAGCAAATTATATATGTATAATTCTACCATTCTTGCACGTACTCCATTATAGATTCCATGACGCCAGCCCCATTAGCTTATTCGTTTTTATTAACATGATGATTTCCAATTGCCAATGATTTTCGATATCAATTTTTTGGCAATTAATGCATATAACTGTACGGTAGATCAACGTTTTTTTCATGTCTTTATAATAAAGTTAAATTTAAAACACGTTTGAAAGCTTGACGAAGCACCCCGGCAACCAGCATCATGTGCACAAGCGTGCAAGAGTGTCAAAGCGGTTGAGGGGTGTTGATTTCATGAGTAGTGGGAGATACTTGGATATTTGAGGGGTATTAATGCGTCAGATCCGTAATGGAGTAGAACAGACGCTTTCGTATCGCAAAACACTTTGGACAGGGGATATCACAGTGAAACGATGAGTAGTTCATGTAAGTGGTTTTTCCATGGCTCGTTCATAACCTGTTATTAAAAGCCGGGTATTTAACAATTTGAAAATAGAATAAATGCAAAAAAAATGTTTGATATAATTATCTTTATCTTGCAGAAATTTTGCGAGCACCGATTGCGTGTTATATTATGTTATGTTTCTTTGTACATTATTTTGTATTACTTCAGCAGTATATCTAGCATGACATTATACAAAAATTGATTCATATTTATGAGAATATTTACACAACACCCATGTTATTTAATTTGGTTAATATCCACTTAGTTTCATTGTTTATATGTAATTTTTAATTCATTCTATGTATGATTAAAACCTATTTTTTAACAGTTGAACGTGATCCCAAAAAGCGAAGGGTAAAGCCTGTGGCTCCAGCCCAACAATCTGTTTTGGACTTTGATTTTGAAAGCTCTGATGACAGTGACTTTAGGATTGAAGATCATTGTGAAGAATCAGATGATGATTCCGTAGATTCTAATGATCCTGGAAAAGGTAAATATACTGGAAAATTTTCCAAAAGGCTTTTGAGTGACTCGGTCACATGTATCAAGTGTAATTCACCATGCACTGCTTTGATTGAAGATGGCGAGGAAGATGATTCTGAGGAATCAGATGATTCTTTGGAAGATCCACTGCTTGGTGGCAAAGGAAATAGTGGAATGACTGTAGGAGATGTGATAGATCAGGCAAGACAACAGGCATCGAAGGGTGGCCAATTAGATGAAAAGCTGACAAAAATGCTAATATGTTGTGGCTGCCTTGGTGACAGAAGTGATGATATTAATGAAATTGTGGAATGTGATGGCTGTGGTGTTACTGTTCATGAAGGTAATATACTAAAAAAAGCTACCTCATTTACATTGAAAACTATTATTTAAATTACCATATAGGATGTTACGGGGTATCAGATGTGGAAAGTTTCTCAAGTACAGATTCTCTATGTCAGTCTGCTCCATGGTTCTGTGAAGCCTGTAGCGCTGGTGTAGATGATCCATCTTGTGAACTATGTCCAAACAAAGGTGGAATTTTTAAAGAAACTGATGTGGGTAAATGGGTTCACTTAGTATGTGCTCTCTATGTACCTGGAGTAGCTTTCGGAGAGGTTGGTCGAAACTACATTCTTACTTAAATGTAATTAGAAAATCATTATTTCATTATGATGAGATAACGTCTGATCTTAGGTGGATCGTCTGGCCAGTGTAACCCTCTTTGAAATGGCATATAGTAAATGGGGTGCTAAGCAATGCTCTTTGTGTGAAGATGCAAGGTACGCACGTACTGGTGTATGTATTGAATGCGATGCTGGAATGTGCCATACTTACTTTCATGTTACTTGGTAAGTTTCAATCAGTATGCATGATCATTACTATCGTAAACAAAATTAGTCAATAAATAAAAATTCCATTTTTCCCTGTAGTGCGCAAAGGGAAGGTCTTTTATCCGAGGCACACAGTGAGGAAGTGGATCAGGCTGATCCATTTTATGCACATTGTAAATTGCATTCGGATAAAACACTGGTACGCAGAAGAAGGCGCAATTGGTTAGCATTACAATTTCGCGCACAGTACAGGCAACAGTTGCTTAAGCAGCCTGACCATTTGGATACAGAAGAACAACGTAGAATTCAACGGAAACTTGCCAAGCATAGGCACAAGTATTTAGCGCACAAAGCATCAAGACCACCTCCTTGGGGTATTTTTTCCAAATATTAAATATCTATTTATTTTTGTCATATTCATTACAACCTGACACAGTTCAAAATACTTTCCTTGTATAGTACCAACACAGAAAATGCCTCGTTTACTAACAACGTCGGCCTCAGCTTGTCGACAACTGGCAAAAAAAGCAGAATTAATGGGCGTCGACACTGCTGCTCTAGAAGCTCAAGAGGCACAACTAGTGGCTCTGGTTGATGTCAGAAAAAAATGGCACATTCCCCCTGCATTCAGTGTTGAATTTATTGGCTACTATCTAGATAGAAATTTGCGTGTAGCCTCCATGAAAAGACGACTGCAAGAGCATCTTGACGTTAATTCACAACTCTTGAACGAACAACAGAGACTTGACCGGAAATACGATGAAGTGATGAAAGATAATGAGGAGCAAATCAGGGTGAATGTTACTCTGAAAGAAAAAATTGAATTATATCATCAAGTACTTAGAGCGTCTGGTTATGTTAAACCTTTGCCACTGGTTGCGGATTTAGCCAAACCAAGAATACCAACTACTCTTGGTAAGTAAAGCGTTCGCCACTGCTATGACGTTAGTATTAGCTGATCTTATTCTTCATTAGGTACAGGATTAGGAGTACCGACGGCAGCTGCATTGAAAATGGGTGTAGGATTTCCACTTCCTGTAGGTAAAGGTGGTGAAGGTATTCGCGAGGGTAGAGTATTAAGCAGTCAGGCTCATGATCAAAATCATAAAGGCGAACTGACGTTACGACATCAATGTGGAATTTGTAGAGGAGCTACGAACCAGCATTTACTAGCTAAATGCGACACGTGTCATCTTCACTACCATCTATCTTGTCTCAGTCCACCTTTATCTCGTATGCCTAAGAAGACAAAACTAATGGGCTGGTACGTATATTTGTTGCAGAATGAGATACATGTTTCTCTAAAGTCATGACTAAAATCATTATCATTACATTAATTTAGGCAATGTTCTGAATGCGATAAGGAATCATCCGGTTCGGAAGTAGAACATGTAGATACGTCAGCGCCGCGCAAATTGAGACACTGTAAGGATGAAGCTAATTTAACGCCAACGCCACCACAAGAAATCCAAATTCCTACAACACCTACCACACCTACCACTTCAAAGAATTCATCTACTAGTACTGGTAGTATAATTAACGTAACTGTTCCAGATACTCCTACCACGCCAAAGGTAATATTGATATACAGTGTTTAGGTTTATTAATTAAGATTGTACATTCATAATTGAATTTTTATACGTAATTATAGTTGACTATTAAACCTATGGGTCCGCAACCACCAGAACCTGAACCAATGCAGTTGGATGAACCTGTGGTGAGTGAACTGTGTGTGAACAATATACCCATAACACCCAGAGAAGGTTCACCTCAGTATATGGTAGCTTCGGCTGATGGTACCGAATCCATTCCACAGAGAAGTGGTAAGAAACGACGAAGGTACGTGCATAGAATAATGTTTGTAATATTAAGAAGGTTCAGAAGCTATCATTTACAATGTAAATCAACTCCGATTTAAGAAAGAATATTTATCACAATTTTGTTATTAACGTTTTACGATCACATTTTACTCGCATGGTAATGAGAGATCATAAAATCCCTTATTTATATATGGGGTAATGCATAACGATCGTAATAATTAAATAATAATTATTTAACAGGGAGAAACATAAAAGATATACACCGGATCCTATTACTGGTGTGAAACAGAGAAAACGAAAACATAAGAGAAAGAGTTTTGATGTAGAGAATCCAGAAACTCAAGGCCAGCCAGAAATTCATAGAAGAATAACCATAAAGGTGCGTTCACTAAACGTTAATATTTCAAGTTATCATTCATGTTCAAATAAGTAATGTTTTTCTTTCATTACAGATTAAACCAATTCCTCGACCAGAAGGGGAAATGGCATCAGAATCAAGTCCTCAAATGTTTGTGGCTACAAGTACCAGTACTGAAATTTCTCCACCACCACCTACACCAAAGCTTCCACCACCTCTGCTTCCTCCACCTGCTCCAAGTGCGCCAGCTATTCCTAGCAGTAGTACTAACCCTAGGTTATCTTCGGGTAATGGAAAAAAGGGCAAGGAAACTGAACTTCTCACACAATGCAACGTTTGCGATACTCCTGGAACTATTCAGAATCTAGTTAGGTCAGTATCAATCAAATATTGATCTGTTACAATTTAGAGAATGCCATTGAATTTCGACGAGCCAATAATATTTTAAGAAATTAATGTTTTCTATTTTACAACGATATCCTTGATTTGTTCCCAGGTGCGACGAATGTAAAAAATGTTACCATTTTACCTGTTTGGATCCTCCTGTTAAGAAGTCCCCAAAAAGAAGAGGGTATTCTTGGCACTGTGCAGACTGTGATCCCAGTGTAAGTGGTGACTTTTTTACTGCTACATAATCAGTGATACTTTTAGGCATAGGAACGCCGAGAAATTACTTACTGTAAAAGAAAAAGCAAATCAATAATAATCATTTTACACATTATTAAAAAAAATCTTCTCTCAATTGGCATTCGTTGCCTTCTTTTCGTATGGTCACTTCTCTTTTTAGTCCTTCTTCATAATTTTTTTCTCTTTTCCTTATTCTATTCTTTTGTTTCTTTTATCTTTTTCGTTCAAACGTAATTAATTGGATTTACAGCCAATGAAAAATGAAATTCGCAGGAGTTTCTCTCTGCCAATATGACTGGTGAAGTTATAATGCTTAACTTAATACGTCACACTCGGATCATATTCTTCTTTGAGAAGCTGCTCTTCCCGTAACCTAAAACTGTCACTGCTGATAAGTGTCCAAAGTTAAAAAATTAACAATGACGTAACATTGTGAACATTTGTTTCTTTTCAGGCTTCAGAATCTGAGAATTAATTCCATCAATTTTAAGTGTGCAACGACAGTTCTGCATTCAATATCAGTAAGATATTGAATGCCAACATTTTTTTGTCTCTTTTTGTAACATATACAAAGAAATTGAGGAAATCGATCCCTCTCAGTAAGAACGTAAATACATAAGATTCGTACTGTCATTTCACTGATTTATATAAAATCGAATGTATTATTGCAAAGTGTTATCCGAGTAATTTGTCATAGTGAAATTTCGATACTGGTCTTCTGTATTGTTCGTATATATATTTTTGTTTTATACTGTAGACGTACGATACGTTACGATACGATAGCTGATAACACACTGTTTTACTATTCGCTATCTACGTGCTAATTATAATTATACGTTAGTGAGCGGGTGTAGAAATGTAGATATAAAACAAAATTACCAAAATTACCGTAAACAATCTAAATATCACGAATAAAGTGGACGTACATTTCCAGACGACCTCACTAAAAAAGATATAGCTACAATTTTACGCACATAGCGAATAGTATTTTCACATATTGTGATGTATGTGATTCATGTGTTTTGTGTATTAAAAAAAATGCACCCTCAGATCATGCTCACACGTATGTCTCTGATCAATGAGGGAATTGTAAATTTTATTTAGACGTATTATTAAAGGATGTTTATGATTTGCGAGAAGAACAGCACAATTACACGGACCATTTAGTCGCTTAGTTTTAGGAATTACGACGTAAAGAAAAAAACCAGTTCTAATAAGAAATTCAAAGTGGCATTTTTGGAATTTTTGGTTTATTGTAATTAACAAAATGCAATTAAAACGTGTTTTAATTAACGAAATGAAGTCACTTTGGAAATTCTTAATATTTATTTCCTAGTGAGAAAGAAAAAAAATTCCTTCGACGTTTATTATATGTGCAAGAATGATATATAAAAATTGAGAAGCAATTTCTTCAGGTAAGTACAGTTCTTAATCCCAACTTTTTCCTCGTCATGTACTTGGG
Source organism: Trachelus tabidus (assembly GCA_030142655.1). NCBI lineage: Eukaryota > Metazoa > Arthropoda > Insecta > Hymenoptera > Cephidae > Trachelus > Trachelus tabidus. The sequence goes on from JARQTI010000336.1 coordinate 1,481,881, forward strand.
AATAATTTCCAAAGATAACGAATTTCAGTGAATAAAAAATAATAAACAATTACGATTCATGTTTTATTTCATTAAATATAAATTCATATTTACAAAAGGATGTGTATGGTATAGTAGGTAGTTTACATAGTCTCTATATTCAAAAGCTATTATTTTCCCTCCTAGACTCGATTACTTCACATTGTCAAAAAAAAAAAGAGATTGAATAATCTTCATAGGCTTATGAAGCTGTGCCCATCGAGTGTAATGAAATTGCGAAACAAGTTACTTAAATGAGTTACGTAAAATTACACTTGGATCAAATTGAAATATAAAAGAATGGTACGTCAACGCTATACCAGTAATAACGAGTATAAAAGTATTCGTAGCTCAAACGCATACAAAAAGTCATGTAAACATTACAAAAGACTGCTAGATCTATTTAATAAAGTCACCAGTCCATCAGGATCTAGGATCGTGTAAACTTAAATGTGAAGTATGAAAAATAAAGAAAATAGAAAAGAAAGAAGAAAAACAGGGATCGATGTAAATACACGTATTTAAATGCAATTCTTTGGCATTTATACATTATATACGGATTAGAAAGATCTAAGTGGCGGATAATTTTTGTACAGAGCCAAAGTGTAATCAGTAGTTAGTCATCTTAAATATACATTTATATAAGTACGCCAACGGGGTGTACCGTAATTGTACTCTTCGTGTATTAGGAAAACGGACTCCACACAAAACTGTTCCACCGTGATGTGTGCTACTAACTACCTAATTGTAGGAGCCCCCCTACAACAGTATTCGCATAGAATAGAATTTTTAATAACCCGATTAACTGTATTTAATACGCAACACAGCAGGCATGGCGATAACGAACGTTAAATTACTCTTTGGAGAATGAAAGTCGTTGCGCTCGTCACGAACGAGACGAACTTATATTATTTCGTTTTTTTCTTCTAATAATTCTTCTAATATTCTTACAGCGACGCGTTATTATTATAAACAATCGTTTTCATGCTATTACACGAGCGAAATCATCACGCCTTTGTCAATCTGATTGAAGTACCTCGGGACTACTTTTCAGCCATTACAGTTACTATGTTCAATTTTTCTATAACGTGTATCGTAAGTACGGAACTCTTTCTAACCTACTGCAGTTGGATATTTTTCATAATATTCAACCTCTTTAATCTCCTTTAATCCTTTACAATCATAATCAAACAGACATAATCACAATGTTTGTTATTACGCTTAGATCCTGAAAGAGGACTGTAACAACCTATATAATATTTCCTCTCTTTTTTTACTAAATCCGATCAATTACAATCGTATTTCTTATATTTTTGTCCTACACGGGTAAAAGGACAAATCGACAAATATTCTTATGTAATGTATGGCTGCTGCAATGCACGAGTAAAGTTGAAATCCATATATGTTGTGTCGTAAGGTGAACAGCTCCTAGAAGTCCCATTCAGGTCGTTGCCACGTCATCCCTGTCGCATGCAACAGATTAATATTTTCTATTACTCGACTACGTAAACAAGCAATATCTTGCGCAATCCGTCACGCATATAAATATTACAGTCTTTCCCTTCAGTATCACATGCTATATGCTGTACATTGCATATTGCCCTAATTCGACGTATCGTATGAGTTTATATAACGTACGCAAGACTGGATATCACATTTTTCATTACTAATTATTAACAGTCTTATATAATAGGCATATGTGCAAAGCTGTGTATATACTCCCTCATCGATGTGAAATTTTCACGTATATTATATTCGTGCTCAGTGTACATTATAACGTGCGATATAAACTCATGCGAGAAATCCACACATTGTTGCCGGTACTTTTATTTATTTTTAAGTCGTGCGATACGTTTTCATTTGCGACCAATTTATACTTCCCAAGACCTATAACAAGTCTTTGGGACTTCTCAGGGTTTTTCGTTATTTACACTAAAAAATACTCTTCTTCCATAATCATATATCAGTGAATACAAGATGAAAGTGAGATTGAATATACTGACGAAGTGTTTTTGAATCCAGGTGCATAGTGCAGTCTTGATTCGATGAATTGTTCATTACGTAATGACTTATATAAATGTATTGTAAATATGTATTTATAAATTTATTATAATTTTAATACTACTTGTAAGACTCGTATAGCAACAGTCCTGCTATTATTCCTTTGATACCATGCACATGCTACTAAGTGATAAATCTGTTAATAGTTAAATCTAAGTACATGCAACTTTACCGCAAAATAATTTCATTCGTTTTAGATTTTTTTTTCTTGGTAGCCACTAAAGAACAATGTATCTCTGAAATTTCGGGTTTACATGTATGTAAAAACGTTCGAGCTAGATTTCTTTTGGAGACTGTTTATTTTTATTGCCATTAGCTTCATACGATTTGTATAATAATTGTTATATTATCCACATATATTACAGTTTTATATACAAAGGATCTCGCTATACACTATGCTTAGACCATAATAATTTAATTCCTTTCGAGTGTGTACAAAGAGAGTAATAAATAAGAGATTCGAAGGGATGGATTTTGGGGCGATAGGTTAAGTCTAAGAACCCTAGCTACAATGTGAATAAAGGAAAGAGGTTAATGAAATAAGTTAATATATTTATAAAAACAGGATAGTGGTAGATTTACAGGAATTATGTTTGACACACTATTTAGGACTAGTCCATCGATAAGGCGTATATAGAAACAAAATAAAAAATTAAAGCAATATCCATGGTTCTACAAAAAAAAACAGCCTTCAATTCATAATACAAAAAGTTAACTGAATACCTAATACGTAATCGATACGACTATTTAAAAAAAAGCATAAGATCTTTATACTTTTGATTTTTTTTTCTATTTGTCCTAACAGAAAAAAATTCGAATATTCGCTCATTATTAATTATGAACTTGAAAAGGGATCGTTATGCTATTGAAAGTAGGATGTCCTTGTTATGTGATCGATAACAATTTCGTTATTCATTTTAAACCATTATCATTTACAAGTCATCGTATGCAAAGTTATATGCCGGCAGTAAGTTCAGATATTCATGCATACTGTTTAAATAATATACGTATTGAAACTGGCAATGCAATCTTATATAGAGTGAATCTTGATTTAGAATACGTAAAGCTACAATTTCATGAAAATCATTATTCGCTTGCGTATGATGTCTTATAAATATAATTCAGGTATTGTGTGACATGGAATCATGATCGATGAACTAAGATTCAATTCCTTACGTTTGAAGACTGTCAAGTATCTTAAATGTCTGATCACATCACTTGGACACTCTACTTGTGAACATACGTACATATTAGACTACGTGAATCTGCTTACAAAGGAGACAATGATTTCTTCTTTTTCTTTATCTGTAAACTGCTAACGTTCTACATATACGTAATACTGCAACAAAGTTAAACAATGATTATAAAATGCTAACTACCCAAATTTCGTTTTAAACTGTACTCTTTATAATTTAATATTAACTCTCTCATAATCAACTTACGTTCCTCGAATTTTTGAGGACTAATTTCTAGGTGGAAATACAGGGAACTTTGTAAATTTTTTTCTGAGAATAACCCCCCCTCCCCCTTGTTCTACAGCTATACTGAGTCTTCAAACTATATTTAACACCTCTTGTTGAATTAAATTTTTGATCGTGATAAATATAGGCAATAAAAATATTACAATAGACAAGAACATAAATAGTTATATCGCACTCGTCAAAATTCGCTTTATAAACGACTCGACCAACATGTCGCTAGAAAAATAGCTCCCTCGTGTGCTGGCTTATTTCACGTTGGATTCATTTATCGTCAACAGAAATTTGTTGCTTGTCCAGTCTTTACTCGTATAACACATTTCGAATTGTTTCGAATTTCATTTCGATATTCACGTATCTTCGCGTAATTTCTAACTATTGAAAAACATCGAAATGGCAACGGAGAAATAACAGAAAATATACCGAGGCCTCTGTTCTGCCATTCGATTTAAAAATTCTTTTCCTTCCCTCATCCAACAACCCCTCTTCGCAGCTTAAACGATTATGCATCTTTCCTACTTTCAGGTATTGGATCGCATTTATATATCACAATCCGTCATTCAATCCCTATTCACTGATACCCTGATACAGAAGAAGAGCAGTTATATATGGAAAGTAACGTACTTTATATCTCTCGTTGATTCCAAGAATCGTTAACACCTCTGAAACAATATAATTATCAACTTAAGAGGAATTCATCCAAGAAGCACTTGATTCTCGAGTGACCTTAGTTGACACGCACAATTTTTTTTTTTTCAAAATTCATACATTCGTATTACGACAAGTTCTATATCTTCTTCGTAGCGTATAACGACGTGAGCAATGAAATCTGGTACAGTATGACGATCAAATTAACAAAATAAAAAAATTATGTATTTGACTCTCGACAACAGAGCTCTTACACGTAATGGAATTTTTACTTAAACACCTAATAAACAACAATTGTATTCGTCTTAATTGAAAAACATAGATTCACGCTCAAACCCACCACAAACGAACATAATGAAAACCCTTAATATAATTTCAGAAGAGCAGTGGTAAAGCATATATGTTATCATCACGTTAACAAGGAAACGACGGGAAAAAAAGAATGTTAATTAAGAACGCAAAAAGCATGAGTTATAAGCCGAAGACAAGTAAATGGTACGAAGGCTATCATCGATTCGCATATTAAATAATAGTCTCACATCGAGCTTGAATGTAGATGATCTGATATAGCAATGATAACGTAACAGTGGTCAATTTGTTGCTTAGTATTAAAAAAAATAATCACAATAAAACAAATATCACATTCGTCCCATCTGCCACTAGTTGGATATCATTAAACATACAGAAGTCTGTTAATTATAGAGATCACTGCACCATTGTACTTAATCAAAACTGTACAATACAAATGATATTTCTTTATTTTTCATTGAACATTCATAATAATTCATCTAGCTGCCTCGTACATTTTCAACGATAAAGCCTTCGTTCAATAATTCATGTCACAATTATTTTTTATCAGTATACCTCGACGTTACGCCCAGCGAACATACAACCGGGAATATTGCATTTTCCCTAGGCGCCATCTCACAGAATTGAACCACTGTTACTGTTATTTGCTTACTACGTAACATGCATATAACCATTGAAATTCATAGAATTATACGACGATAGACCTTTGACACTGTACCATTAATTTGTTTTTATACTCAACTGTTCTTATCTTTTCCCAAGGCACGAGCCTGATCGAGCCTTGCTAAATCTCAACACTTCGTTAAACTATTAAGTATTAGTATTAAATAATGTACAATACTATATTGTATTAGCTCTGAGCCCTGATCCACCAACCACCAGTTAATTTCGGCCATGATGGAATAGGAGTCTGAATATGCAGGCGGATGCAACAGCCGCTTTTTTCTTTTACATTTTTGGATTGACCATATAGATAAAGGTTTATCGTCATGACGACTTCGAACGATGTCAAATAAAAATAAATAAATGCATTACCACGATCCGGATCAAACTCGGACCGAAATATGGTGTGCGCCGTAAATAAAAATCCATATATCCCATGAGGATAAGTGTTATTATAATCAAGGGAAGATGGAACGGATGCTGCAACGCAATATGGCAAAGCATCTAGCAGCAGCTACGTTGTATCGATTTAATTCATTTATTTTATACTTTTTTTTGGTCATTTTTCCTCCAAATGTCAGCTGCTGCTTCCCGCCTACGTATGCAGGTCAGACTACACCACACATGCTGAAAAGACACCCATCACGCGTCAACCAATGTCCCCGCCATAATCCTGACCGTTCAGAAGATTACGGTTGTAAATGGCAGCCCTGTAACTGTACCTATTTGTGGCTGGACGATCAGGAACCGGTGGTGGCACCAGAGCCACCTCCGGATTCAGCAAAGCACCACCTCCTTCATCCACCTCTCCGATACTGCTCTCTACCAAGGAAGGCTCAACCTCGGTGAAGGCTAATCTCGAACGCAGTAAGTAGGCGTACGTCTTGTATCTTTTTAACTGTGAACAATCATACAGAACGAGTTGTACAACAAGTGTCGAAAAGTATTTATTAAACCAGATGGGTATAAGGATCTTGTATTCAAATAATGGGGACCGATGGTCAGTTTTGAAGGGATGATAAAGTTACAATACCTCATAGTGTAAGTAGGCGTCTTTTTCCTTATAATTTTGAACAGTCAGAGCTTTCGCGCCTCTTTCCGGCGGATGTCGCCTGTGCTCGTCCAGTTCTGCTTCCAGCCTATTGACCCTCTCTTCGTGATCCCGTAACTGCTCCCTCTATGTAAGAAGATTAACGAAGGAAGAAAGTCAATTAATTCACGATTCATTTAGCAATCAACCGATGCTTTTCGTCGTTTCTTATTTTATTCGGGAATAAGCTCACAAACAGGTAAAAAATAAGGATCTTAAAAAAAAAATGAAAGAATTTTGGGGAGAAACAGTCGATTCTGTGTTAGTAAATTTGCTTTTGGGAATGCTTCGACGTAAAACTTACAGGAGGCAACTTAGTGTGGCTACATGGAAGCAGAGGCCGTTGAAATTTTCGTTGAGATCCAACCGCACCAGCGAGAGGCTGACACGAGAAACTCGCGCATACAAAATTGATGGTATCGATCCAGGATTGCAGCTCCTTCGAATCGCTGAAACGACAATGTTATTTGAATAATAATAGGTATATTATACTATTTCAAATAAACGAATGAATAATATTATTCGTATAGATACCTTACATATATGTGCGTAATCGTGTATGTCTATGTATGTGTGTTTCAAGAGAATGAAATTTAATTATGGAATGTGCTTAATTCCTGGGGTGTAAGCGTGTTTGTATACACGTACAGCACATATATATATTGTGATTATAAAAGATTTTCAAAGAGATCAGTTACCTTGTTTGGAAAAGATACTCGGCTTGATCGGCAGTCTGTAACCTGAAGACGTGTTGTTTCTTTGTATAGTCGGCCGCTTTGGTTGCGAGTGCATGATGGATGCGTATGGCATTGTGCAAACTGTCACTACGAAAGCCATGTTCGTCTTTGTGCAAGTATAAAACAAGTTCTCTCAATGTACAATAATACATCTTCCAACCTCGTTTTCCAAAAGGCGCTAAAATATATTTAGGAGACACTTAGAACGACGATCTTGCGTGATCTCTACAACGAGGATATCGATATATTTAAAGGAGACTGTACTTTTCTTTCCATTTGCGTCGTAACAGCATTTGCGCATTACGTATCCTTTCTTGAATTCCGTAGCACCGGTAACGTTTGGCACATCTAAAAATGGATTCCCAGTGCCTGACAACGCTGGACCGTCGCCTTGCTGCATCACCTGAGACGCTGTCTCATCACCTTCATCATCCCTGTGCGTTACGATACACATTTTATTATATTTCCTGTTAAGCATATCGAAAAGATATTTCATATATTTCACTTACAGTGCCCATTCCAGAGGGAATGACTTGATAGCATTATAAAGCTGTTTGAGCACCTCTCTGGGAAAGTTATCCCCATCATTGAGCTCTGACAGATTCTCTATAAATTCCGAACACGACATTTTCCTACCGATATTCTGACCATGAAGATCGGTATTGAGCAGCATTATAGCACATGTTAAGGTATGAACAGCATCTGTAAGGAAAGAGCGACAAGAATTAAAAGCTGTGTTCAATATGAAATGCTTTTACATACTAAGACAATTTGTATACCTTGAGAATTAAAGGTGCCGGGGTTACAGTCGAGATATCTCTTGGAGAAATGTACAAGAACTCGCTCTCTTTCTTGGGTTTCCCCAGTCAATGAGAACTGAGCAAGGAACTTTCTGAGGGCTACGTCCAGCGTGTCCCGTTCGAAGTTGAAATACCTCAGGTATTCTTCGGCTACGGCTCTACTGAAGTCGTTGCTGAAATTAATAGTTCTCATCAGACATCTACTCGAAAGTATCGTTAAACGATTTACTGTCAATCTTATTGACACATACTTTTTACTAAGATGACGGGAGACATCGGATTTCTTAAAACCATCCAAAGAGTATAGCCTTTTGGCCAGCCGAACCGCCGAGGGTAGGTCCACGGCTTTCGGACTATAATGGAAGCTGTGCAGACTCTCGATATCACTTTCTTCGTCAGCAGATTGGGGTGGCGATGTACCACTTGGCTTTTGATCGTCGCCGGTACCCATGTTTGGAATCTCTCTTTCGTCTTCGCTTTCCTTTAACTCCTGTGTGAAAGAGAAAACTCATGTTAATGGGAAGTAGATACTAAAAGAGAAGAATGTAGAATCAACTAAACGAATGAAAAAGGTAAATCTTGTATTTAAGTAAATAAATACCTGATAACCAACAAATTCAGGCGTAACGTTGCCTGAATTCATATTAGACGCAGAACGTTGTGTAGATTGTGGCGGCGGAAGGAGTTCGGTTGTACCAGCATTCCCCCGCCGCCGTGGTTGCCTGGGGCTGGTCGTGTTTCTCGTAGTGGTATCCTTGTCAGGACCCTTAACTTGAATCACTATTCTATGCTCACTGCTGTCTTGGCTTGCCCCATAGCCAGAGTTTTTCAGTCTCCTTTGAGGCGGTTCACTTGCTAATATTGTGGAGTCACTGTCACTGGGATCACTAACCATCATAATGTCACGCGCACTAAGTATATCCATGGTTTCCTCGTCGTTGTAATCAGGACTGGACATGTTGCTGATGGCCTCCGATTGGCTGAGGTCTCCGTTGGTAGGGTGGAAGCCAGCTGTCGAGGATCCATCTCCCGAAGGACCTAGCGGTGCGCCCGTCGCGACCGGCAGAGGGAACCTGCGGGAGCCAGAATTGGAGGACATCACGGAAGAAGAAACCGAGGTCGGGGATGCTGGGGATAGGGATCGTTGTGGACTCGTTCCCTCGGTCGAGGAACTACTAGAGGATTGGGAGGAGCTGCCATTTTGACAGCAAGAGGTTCGCTCTGACGCAGATGGCGAGCTGACGGGCGCATTGTACGTCCAAACTATTCGTTCGCTCGACACCCCTTGGCCACTGTCGGGTCGTGTGTCCAATAACGTGTTTAGGCTGGACGTGACGTCGTCATCGATATCTATGTCCACCGCGCTCATCGAGGGGTCCTTTTGGAATTGCAAATGGTCCTCCGACCGAGACGTTCGCACAAAACCACTCGAGTAGCCGAAATTAGCATTAGATTTCGTATCGCCGGAGGAGCCTTGGGTGCTTTCGCGCTTGCTAATCCCAACGGGCGAGGTACTGGCCGAGTTGGAGCCAGTCCCCTTGTACATTCGGTGACCCAGCATTTCGTTAGGACTTGTGGGTACCGAGTTATGATGGTGGTGATTGTGGTGATTATGGTGATGGTGTATATGGTGATTGTTGTACCTCAACGAGTCCACCTTTTTCTGATACTTCGGGAGGAGACCGGTGCTCTGCTGCGTTCGCGATAGGTTCAGCATGAGATCCCCGGTCATCATGTAAGCTTCGAACCTAAAATTATATCATTCATGTATCCTCTCTGAGTTCCCAATGCGTGCCACTTTCTATTAGCTTCCGAAAGCTACCCTGCCTTCTGCCATCGTTCGACTATCCTACCTGGGAGTATTTTTCTGCCGGCTAAACTTGTCACCGGAAAGGGGTTCCCACTGTGCGCGCTCTTCCTCTTTGAAGCTGTCAACTTGCGGAAGTAGAGCCTCCAGTTCGGAGGAACCGGAAGCATCGCTGTACGAACCGTTACTTCTGGTCGCATACTGCGAGGCTCCCGTAGGACCCTGGGGTGATCCAACTGCTAAATCAGGCGATGCGGATTTCCTCTTTTCCTTTTCCTCGCAACTTCCAGACGATCTCTCCCTAGGATTGCCCTCGGAGGAGGTGACTCGGGAGGCATTCGGAGCCTCCAGATCCTCGCTCTCCTGACCAGGTGAAAGGAACCGCCTAACTCGGGCTTTTATGGCGGGATCTGTCAAAGGAAAGTACTGTCGCTTAAAAGGAGTCCAAGTTTCCCAAACTTCCTAACCTCAGCCAAAAAGAATGACTAGCGGTACGCGTGTACGCGTTAAACAACAAAGTTCTTATATACTTCAGCTTCTATAATTATCCTGACATGGGAGTATTTAAAGTTTACTTCGAGTTTTACATATTTATCGAAAATAATTACTACGGCAGCAAGCTTTCCCAACATCATTAACTTTCAGAGTGGAACTCATTCGAGCAAGAACAGTACTTCGAAGGTGGAGGGAAAGTTTGATTAAAACTGGTACAGAAGTGACACGTTTATTCTGGGACGTTCGAATTTATTACCAGCACGTGGCGACTTCAAAGCTGCACTAAACGTGGGATGCCAAAGAAAACGGAACGTTTTGAGGGCCACAGAGTACTTATTTTCCCCAACTGATCAAAAAAGATCATCTCTTGCCGTGTCCTCCCGTGACGAAAATTGTGGCCCAAGGCGAATAATATCATAATTTTCATAACCATACGATAAAGACTAATTTACCTCACGTTTCAAATCTATCTATTCCAATTAAAATTCTATACTGATCCAAGCTGCCAGTTTCAGACACTATTTCATCCGTGACTTCGCACCGAGCTTCAGAGGCACAATACGCTTAACTCAATAGCCGATTACTCATTTGTTTTGAAATTCGTGACGGATCGTCGTCCGACTGATGCGTCGACACACGTGCAACAATGACATCAGACAATAGACGACTCATCTCCGTGAAGTCATCCACAAGAACGCATCGTCGACATTGTTATCAGTATCGTAACGTTTCTATAATCGCGTAAGATGTAATAATCGTTCATACGCATTATCAAATGATCAAAGTAATCAAATTGCAAAATAAAAACTGAAGACCACGTGGAGATGATCTGTCACATTAAATTTTTACTACCACGTGATTTCCACTGCTTTAATATAGGCTACACAAGCATTTGCGCGAGTTATTATTGAGAGAAATATCAGCACCCTTTAATGTCCGGAAATAAGCAATTTTCCAGTAAATAAATAAAGCAATTACAAATTTGCGAATTTTCAGCACGAGTTACTCGGTTCGTTAGCATAGCACTATCTCTGATTCAACGCATGGATTATTTGGTGAGTTCGTGCTTCGAGCGTCTGCAATTTGTTAACTGGCAGAGAATTAATAATAGCTGAATAAATAATGAAATAAAAAGTAACAAAAGTCGCACGTTATCATTTGTGTAGTTAGAAGACAATCCAACGATACTCTACAGAATGATGGACTGTCATTCCTTCCGGATGTCCGTTGATATTCGCGACACTCGACATTGATAATGGTTCCCAGAAATATACTGGTTTTAAACACGAGCGATAAAATCGCGAGTTCAAATATAATTGAGTTAGGAATTTACGAAATAACTCGTAAATCATTCACCGAATACAGCGATAACAGGTTGTAGATCTCGAAACGGATTGACATATGCTTGTGGGCGATATCGTAAGATCGATAATCATTAGATAGGACACCAACAATCCTATCCGATCATCGAACTCGCTAAAGAAACGTGTCTATAACCCACGCCAACACCAAGAATCCGTTCCACAATATTCATTCACGAAAGACGTAAGCGACCCGCGAGGAAATGTCAAATGCGAATATATTTTTTCGCAAAATCTAAAGACTTGACCGAGTTTTCCTTTACGTTAGAAAAAGGGAGAACAGAGTAAACGATGCTATAAGTTCCGAACGAATCGTCGCCATAACCCAAGGAGACACACCCCACGTGTTAATCTTTCCAAAAAGGTCCCATCGATGTATATGCACTGGCCTTTAATCAATTCCAAATGACACGATCTACACTGAATGGTACGTTAACTGAATAATAATAAAAGCGCGAGTCAGACTCGTCAGTATCAGCGATGAGAGGCCTCGGACTTACTTACCCCTTCGTAGCTTTAGGGTAACTGGATCTGACGAGAGCCGGAGACATTTTAGTACTGAAACAGAAACAGAGAGATGCATTTGTGGGAGAAGCGAGTCAGCCTCGAGTGGGTAGGTTTGTCAGAATGGGAGTTACGTGGGACGGGCCTATAAGCATATATACAGCATGCCTTTAGTACATATGTGGAAGGAAAGTAAAGTTAACGAGTGGCACGTTGTGCTAGGTTACGGAAGGTTTCTTCGCGTGTTCCATAGGTTTTGAGTCAAAGATACAGTTACGCTGCAGAATTTATCTAAATGGTATAAAATTGTGAAAACCAGATGAACGTGAGGTTTGATTGAATTTTTATTTATCAAAGTTTCGAATTTACATCGAGATCTTTGACTCGTATAAAACTGCAATCATTACGTTATTTGTGATCGATGAAAGTTTTTTTATCCATTTTTCGTGTATTTCTAGAATATTGCCAAATGTTCGAGTAAACGCTACTGGTGTCATCCTGGGCTTTAAGGAATATGATCAATGGCTATTACACAACGTAAGCTTACTTACGGTGCCGATATTGCCTGTTATATATGTTTACCTCCGGTGCACATGAGATTCTTTTGGAAAAACGTGCTTAGTGTGGGATCGATAATGACAATTTAAGTATAATGACAAGATTAATTTATACAGTCACGCTTGCTCTGCTTATTGTTCAACTCTTTTTTGAAGTGCTACAACCTCTATTATTTGATAGTCATTTAATAATATTAGTACGCTTAATTATGTACTCTTACATATTCTATTTTCAGTCGTGTTGTCCAGCTCGATTTCAATTGCCATTATGCATACGGTGAAATCAATACGGTGCACGTCAATTTACAGGTAATTGTGGGAAACCAAATTTTCGGCTAAACGACGTTGACAAATTACAAAATTGACGGCCGACAATGACAACTGACGGCGAAATAATGAGGTTAAAAGGAAAAAACTTAAGGATAATTCACGCCATGCTCTCATTCTGTGAAATCACATTTACGTACGTCAGCCGCTACGTCATACGCCTCGTGAAACACATTGGAAGGTTAGACAAGATAACAATTCGAAAATAAGATAAGATAACAATGTTTCCGCGTATCATAGAAAGTTTCCTGAATTCATCATTTTTCCTATCGCGATGATTCGCCTCACAAACTCGCCATACACATTTTCCTAATGAATGTACCTATTTACCTGGCAATATTTCAATCTCGCTTAAGCTAACAAAACTTTTGTACAGCAACTAATTTTCTACCATTGTCTTCTCTACGGTAGCCTCACGGAATGCATATAATAAAAGAGAACAGAAGATTCCAAACTTCACTCGCTTCATTTACTTTAGTTATTTCGATACGTCAGTCTGCATCAGAGACACGTAAGTCCAGGTTCTCAGAATTGCAGCCCCTTTTATCTTGCTTTTCTATAGGAAGTCGTGTATTCCTCTATGCACTTTGAGCTGTGCTATGCGTCGAAGAAGAAACGTATTCAATAATCTTCGAAATTTTCGTAATCTACTATACCTAGTCAATTTAAATATCAATCACTTGCACAGCGATCGAAATAAATAACCTCATATCATCACGTGTATATATATAGGTATACAACACGTGTCAGCTAGAACGTATGCTTAAAACTTTTTCTGGTAGCAATGCTTCATATGGAACGACCAATAAAGCTAGGAAGCGAATCAAGACATAAATATCATCTCCCTGTCGATAGTAGCATCCGAAAAGCTCGCAGGCTTATCAAAAATATAACGGGATAATGAAATTCATATATATGATAAAGAATACAATGCGTAATTCATGATCGTACGAAAGATATAATGAATATTAGAAATAATCATTTCTTCCCACCCTCGATGTCAATATTCAAGCGTCATCCCGTAAATTAGTACGAGGAGGCAAAGTATAAGGAATTATCAAAGAACACGTCAATATTTCATATAATTTCATAGATAAATCATCACAGTGAATGACACAAGTAAAATTGACGTGTTTCAAATAAAAATAAAAATTATCATAAGATTCGAATACAAGCGATGACGTAATAACTGTTTACTCTGCGCATGTGCAAATAAATCAAATTTGACCTACGATATAAAAATTCTAATCGGGATATAACTGGGCAATTTCAATCAATAGAATCAGTGTTACCTTCTTTAGTACTAAATCGGTTGACATCGACTTCATTCACCCTGAGTATAACGTCACCAGCCTCGACCTGCAAAGAAAAGAAGAAGTTCGATGAGATCCAGTAGATCCACAATAACAAGTCGACCGATAATCAATTGCATTTGAGTAAGCGTAAGTACTTGGAGCGAATGTAGATATCAGAGAGAGAGAGAGAGAGATGATAACTAGCTGATTTAATTCCAACTAATTTAATTTCAAGTTTTCAATCTGTATATATAAATATAATATATGTAAATTTCAAAATAAGATCACCAGATGCAGAACTTATGAATTTTTTAATCGGCCACTGATGGGAACGTCGAATCAATTTCACTTTCGACTGGCAAATTAGATGTTACATGCGCCATCGGCAAGAAGCAAATATCATAAATTTATTTTCAAACGTTCATCGTTCTTATACGTTTCCAATAATCTTATATATGTACCTCGGATCCAACCGTTCACTACACGAGGAGCAATACACGTATTTCGTGTACCTGCAACTTCTATAATACATAGAAACAGTATATGTTCTACTAGATAGAAGTATCATCGTCAAAGAGATTCTACTTCTTCAGAATCATTCGTGCTTCTCTCAGGCGTATACTGCTACAAAAACTGTAAATACCATGTGTTTACCCACAAGATGAATATTTGACATATACTGTGATTATTTCTGGGAACCCCAAAATGATGAAGTTGATTCTACAATTTTAACATTTACAACATGTACATTGGGCTATTTCCCCAGTGTCCAGAACCCACTGCACTGGAAGGTACCACTGGTCCCTTATTGGATCTGGCTTGGTTGAGAATGAGGATCGATGTAACGGATTTCGTTAAACGGGGTCACGCAAAACCAAAAGAGTTTATATATCCCCTCGAATAAATAGGGAGATTTGTAACTGCCACAACAGCCACGAGTAATATCCAGTCTGAAATATATCTAGTGCGGTGTGCAATCTCATGATGCCCGAGCCACGTTGATTCGAGATGACAGAACATGGATGTATCATTGGAAACATTGAAAGGTCGCAAATCTGCGTTCTGCTGTTCCTCATTAGGTCCTGATTAATTTTAGTTGAAAAAAAACATTTCAACCAACGAGTTACTCAAATTCTGTAACCCACACAACGGTCGACTGCAAACACTGCAGCCTTTATTGTATACGTCGTTACACGGCATTATATCGATCTACCACCCAGTACGAAATTATGGGTGGCGAATACGCAGGTCCTGCAACATTACGTTACAGCACCTTCCCTCGCCTGAAGCGAAAATACATATGGCGCCTAAATACTATCAATGATCTATTCCACGATCCAGAACCGTAAATGCTTTTAAGGGTAGATTTGACAAGTAAATATAATTTTCCTTCTTTACTAATTTATCATTCTTACCCTCCGAAGGGAAATCAACTGCTTACCAGTGATTGGCAGTACAGTTCCTACCAAGCTATTTATTTTGCATGGAATCCTTTGTATCCGTGCAGCAAACTTGAATAGAATCTTGCTAGAGGCAAGAATGTATAAGAAGACGCACTGTGATAAAAAATAAAACGGTAGAACACCACTACAGAATTTACCTGATAAAGGGGAGTGTACGTTACGCGATCGACGCTCTCACCCCCACAGTAAGTCAGCAATTCACGCAGAGGACAGCAGCCGAAGCAATTTGTAAAAACGGTCATTTGCAGGGCAATTCTAAACCGGATGGTAAAGTGTTTATCGGACAGATCAGTGAAGTACGACTGATGGCCAACACCAAATTCATAGGAGGGTCGGTCGTAGTTGGCGACAGTTACCAGTAGTATTTTCGTCCGAGCGACATTGACTTTGTGGAAGCAAATTAGACGTAGATATTTTGGTACCAGGCTAGATGCAGCCAAGTGCAATCACTTAGAACATTTTCCTTATTGTATCTGCGTTACCGCAACATGACTAAGAAGCAGCGGATGTTTACACGGTAAAGATGTAACGGAACGACGTAAACGTGACGTAACGAGGTGATGATTGAAAGTGAAAATTTAATGCATTTATTAAAATCTCATATTACGATTAAATTTAATTAAATCTGAACGATATACTGACTTTACCAGCCGGCACTGTTACATGTTGCGTCCTTTCAATCGAACGACCCAGGACAGCAGCAATGGTGCGGTAATAAGTTTTATGAAAACGAGTGCAGACTATCTGTATTATTACCGGCTAATTAAATCAATTGGAGGTCATGTGACGTAGCTCCTACAGTAATACGATGCAAACCCGTGTCCACGTCGAAAATAACGTTTTCGCTGAGTAGACGCAAAGTGATAAAGAAAATGGAACCCGTTTGTAATCAGTCGCCGGTATAGAGATAGGATTGGACAGGGACCGGCTTAACATGGAAATTTGCGAATAACAATTTCTTTTTTTTTCTTCTTCTGTAATGCACTGAAATTATCAATTTCATAATTTCTTGATTAAGAGAGAATCGGTGCTTATTGATTCCTTCGTTTGAGATAATTTTATAATCTACATTCGGAAGGTAAAGTTTGCATTGTTAAATACATGACGTAACAAGCTCACCATTACTGCTCTGGTTCAAGGTCCTATCTGAAACGAGACCTTCTCGAGCGATTCTCCCTATGCACATAATGGGGGACAGGAGTGAAATGAGGACGTGCCGTATAACGTAACTGGACACCGCGCTCTTTGCGTAACTCGACGCGCTACGAACTAACTACCTACTTCCGACCGTTAACCGATTCCGGAGCAAGTGTCACACCGGTGTCTTTTCATAATCGGGCTTGATAAGGCTGCTTCAATGAATAACAGTTGATCGGCTGAGAGATTAAGAATTCCATAACGCCAGGATGTACCTTACCGATGTATCTCAGAGACAAAAAGAGAAAGTCTGATGAGGTGGAAAGAGAAACTGTAGAAATTGCAACCTCAATGCACATCGACAAAAACCGAGGGACTCATTAAGCTTTTTGTATTTCTTCCTTTAGCTTTGTGCATTCAAAGGAAGGATGGGTAGACCCTGTGTATTTTATAGTTTTCAGCCTCCCAGAAGCCTTGTATAAAACCGCATATATACGTACATTATTTGCCGACTCAAAAATGAATTATGAAAAAAAAGGAATAGGAAGAAAGTCAACGTTGACAGAACATTACGTTACGTCCAAGGCAGCTCCAAGTAGTTTCCCGTGGAGACGTGCGTTAAAGGATATAGGGCTCCCCTATTACGATCGAGAAAGGAAGATTGTCGAACGTGTGTACTTGAGTGTACAAATAAAAATAGCACTGGGTGGTTAAGGCGTACTGAAAAAATAATAACTAATAAAAATCGCCGTTCATAGTGAGATCTATCGATCATATCAATCGATTGGTAGAAAAATGTCTATAATGATGAACGCCGGAGAGTCTCGAGTGTGCATATTCAAAACAAACTACAGAGAATTTGCAAAATGTATGTCAAAAATATATGCTGCGTTGTCTTTGTACATTATTTTTTGAATCTAAGGGAAAAAATTAGGATCCTACCTCAAGTGTATCATGCTCCAACACAATGCTACTGTCGTTTCGAGCGCCGTGTGAGTCATCGAAATTAGTTTCGAGTCAGGGTTCACGTGCCTTGGAAGAAAAGGAAAAAGGAGACACGTAGAGGCCTGACACGCCACGAGTAAGCGCCATTGACAAAAAGCATGACATGTCATTCCTGTCACGCGAGGAAGTCTTATGCACGCGGCGAATGATGCATGCGCGTATTTATTGTATATATATATTTATCAACCACGCGTTATACTACGCAACCCGAGTATTTTCTACCGTGCACCAACAAAAGTTCCATAACGAAACTAATAGTCACGTTAGGGACAAAGACACGTGGGTGGAAAAGAGTAGCTATTTATATCGCATTATCGCCCACCACTTGCTCCTGTCAAGACTTCAAAGTCACTGTCGCCTGGCGCACAGCAGGTATAGTCCAGTCACTGTAAAAGAAATGTACATTCCTGCCGATTTGATTTCCATGACTTCCAAAAGCAAGGAGGATGACAACGAATGCGCCAGGAACATCACCAGGTAGAAAGTACAGATAGATCACTTGTACAAGGTAATGCCAAGGAATGACTAGCCAATAGCACATCCTGCTTTTCAGCCACGCGCTAAACAGAACGAAGGAAGCGTGAAAGTACAAAGGAAACGCGACGTCTTCGTTCGCGAGATCATTCAATTTCGCACTGGCTTTGAAGTGGCGGAAAAGTGTCTTTCGCAAAGTACCACGAATAATTCAACAGTACCCAAACGTGAAACCAAAATTTTTTAAGCGATTCAAAGGTTAGAGGATATTAGATTTACGCACCGATTACTTGTATACTATACAGACTGTGTATAGTAAAGAGTTAATGCGCGCTATTGAATCCCATAAAGGAATATGGTATACTTTAATCCCAAAAGCTGAGCTTAACGGGATCTCACGATTAACGTGTAATTGAGATATGAGTGAATGGGAGCTCCGACTGTTATCTCCGCGTACTGCGCTCGTATCGTGGACTTTAGATATTTCACCTGAAATTCATAGGGAATTCGGAAACGTCTCTTGACGTGTAACTTTTTCCGTAGAACTTTTTATGGATGCCTTGAGGGCGCAGACGACAAGAGGTCTGGAGGACACTTCTCTAGGTGTAAGTTGGCAGGCAAACGGCCCTTCAAGCTGAAAACCTTCGACACAATAGAGCCCCCTCGTCTGCGTAAGCCTGATGGCTGAATCTATTATGCATGCAACGTACATCCGGATCTATACATGCATTACCGTTAGGTACACCTTACATCTGATATCTCTGAAGGGCCTACCGATACCATTGTCACACCCCGGGATGCGGGGGGGGGGGGGCGAAGCTCGACTTAAAGCCCGATACTCGTCTAAAAAAATGGTTAGACTGTACACCGGCATTAGCACAGCCTTTGGCAAGAATGCAATAGGCAAAGTTGGTGCATCCACAATACGGATCTAGTGCTCGAAATTCTCTTGGAAGATTGAACAGTGCATCCAATCGGAGACACGAGCTTCGATTGTTTCGGGAGATTTTCAAGCTGCAGAAACGTCAGGGAGTCCCATCGATACTTTCAAAAGAATGCAAATCTCCTAGGAGATTGTTTTTGTATTACGAGAAATAATGGTAAGCCAACGCGAGATTGGTACTCCTATAAAGTCTTGCGCTACTTCGCCAATAAAATCAAAGAAACGTAATGGCTCCAAGTACGATAACGGCGGGGTTATCAAGTTTCGATGTGACTTTCCCACTGGTACGCAGGTTAAGGCGATGCTGGCAAGAGGATGGCTGCAGGTAATCTACGCGTGCTACGTTAAAATATCAAAATTATTATCGCGTAGATCGTTATCGTAAAATGTGAAGGTAACAGCCGAGGGTGATACCAGCTGGCACTTATGGTGGTGCGAAACGTGTGACGTTCGCCAGGCGCTCGATACCAAGCTGCATCCATATCAGAAGATACCACACTTCCGTAACCACTATGAGCTAACGAGGAAGAATTATCTCTGTCGTAATTTAAAGCGCTACAGAAAGCTCCTACTAAAAATTGGTAAAACGGAGGAGGCAAAGCTCTGCGACTCGATGCCAATTACGTTCGAGCTACCGAGCGAGTATCGCATGTTCATCGAGGAATATCACAAGCTCGGAGGTACGTGGATCGTGAAGCCTGCAGGTAGGTCTCAAGGACGTGGAATATTTCTCTTCCGGAAGCTCAAGGATCTCGTCGACTGGAGGAACAAGGAGTTTGCGCAACAAGTAGACGGCGACGGGAGCGCCGAGACTTTCGTAGTTCAGAAATACGTGGACGACCCTTACCTACTGGCAGGCAAGTTTCTTTAGGTAGCAGTTGAGACTTCACCTTATACACGACGTTTCTGTACGTGATAGTCGCGCGGTAGAGGTTAGGTTGGATTAAAACGTTATCTCTGTCTCGTGTCAGGTCGGAAGTTCGATCTACGAATCTACGTGCTGGTTACGTCCTTTCAACCGTTAAAAGTATGGCTGGCGAGGGAAGGCTTTGCTCGTTTATCCGGGGAATTGTTTTCGCTCGAGAGAATCAACGACACCAGGGTGCACCTCACCAATATGGCTATTCAACTGAAAATAGAATCCAGCCCCAATGCCGAGGGTCCAACAAGAGCGCAAGTTAAACATGGCTGTAAATGGGGTCTACTGAAAATTAGAGAGTACTTGACTGCACGGCACGGCGTCCCTGTGGTTGACACTTTGCTACAACGCATTTCTGGTATATCAAAGACTCGCACTCGCTACAGCTCGCTAGGTTAGAGACTCTCGGTTTAACGTTAATGAACAATCTATCCCGGTTAACACTGCGCGGAACGGGGAAGGTGGAGCTGATAGAACTTTCAACCACCCCGGTTGGTATCACTCGATTGGAAAATTGCTTAAAAATCATTTGCCACTGCCCCTTGGGCTTGACTGATTGAATGAAGCATGAGCATCGATTGGCAATAAACCATCTCCATTTCGAGTAATATAAACTATCTTTCTGAAACTGGGTGCCTGTGTGTGTATCCATAAATTCTAACGACCCAATCTAATACAAGCATTGCTAACAAATGGCTCTGATCGCCAGATTGTTACTCTCTTGCCCGGGGAATAGTTACGGATAGGCAAAGTTCCCGAAGTGCCACGTTAAATGAAATTACGCGCCGAGCCAATTTTAGATGTCATATTGGTAACAATGGATCGTTATATAAGAGATACCCTAAAACCCTCCGTAATGATTTTGCATTTACCGTCGACTTTAACACGAAATAGAAACTGAAATTGCTTTCTAATTAGTTGCCCATCAGTTTTCACTCGATTGACAAGTTTTTCCAACGATTTCCCGATTGGCCAATCGAGATTAAAGAGGGTGACACGGAAACTCGAAGAACTTTCTAGTTGTTCCGATACGCGAAAATCCCAGTATAAAATTGACGAGAGTACACAATTTAGAAAATCGTAGTGGGATGGCTATACCGATACTAACCCGTTCACCAAGATGGGCGTGTACCGAGTTCGCTGATTGCAGACTTGGGATACTTTGCCAGAGATACGAGACTGACAATCGCCATTAATTCAGTGCTATGATATTCCGATCACGTAACCTTTGGTTCAACAACTGATGGGAGTTACGTGCCATTAACCTCACGGGTTCAAATCGTTCTAGAGAATTGCACAAGAGTCTTAACTTCGAGGTCGCATACGTTTATTAGTATATCTGGCAATATCAAGTTACAGGCGTTTTGTATACAGAAAAAAAAACTGAAATCTGTACGAGCATTTATCTTCCTGTGTTACGCTCAGGTGTCATCATGGGGAGTCTGCATGCGGTCCAACCAGTAATAATGCAAGGAAGAAACTCCTTCGAGCTCTACGGTTACGATATTCTCATTGACGAAGCCTTGACTCCTTGGTTACTCGAGGTGAACGCCTCGCCATCCTTGACCGCCACAGACGCTGAAGATCATCGATTAAAATTCGATATGCTCGACGACCTCCTAACGATTTTAGACTTCGAGGGATACCTGACAGGTCGAGAAACTCGGATCGGTGGATTCGATCTTCTCTGGGACGATGGACCCATATGGATATCATATCCCAATATCTCAAAGTTATCTACCAAAGGAACTCTCTCTCTCATCGGTACGAAGAGACTGAACATATTCCTGGGAGCTCGTAACGATCGTGTCCGGCAACTTCAGCAGCTTCGCTGCTCACGACTGAAAAGCTGGATAGCAACAAAAAGTCATTCCCAAGAGCGATCGATGGGAAACTCTAACGGACTTCTGCATCAGGAAACACAGGTACGTTTACTATTGGCAGGATATATAAAAAGAAAGCCATGTAAAACCAAAGCGGTCGGAGTTTGATATACAGTTCGGGGCAACTGTTACAGCACTTGTATTCCTAGGTACATTCTTTTTTTTTTTTTAGTAGTGTAAACGATTCCAGGGATCTCGCGGTGTTCAATTACATCCGTAGCAGCAGCTGACTGAGACTAACAAGCACAAATTAGATGGGCGAAGCTGTTGGCTGCAGGTTGCCAGGATACGCACATGCATATTCATGCATACGAAGTACAATACTCCGTCCGAAACGTCGCTCGGTTCGTTCTACTTCCGTGCGCTTCTCTTTTGAATCTTCAAGTTTCCTCGCGCGCTACGACCACCGTCGTCACTTGGAAACTAATTCGAGCCGAGCATCGAACTAAATTCCCGAAGCGTATATCCTGCCTGCTGTGTGTTCTCGGCGTATACTGCAAGTTCAAAAACCCTGCAACGCCCAAGGGTCGAGGGATCGATCGAAGTAGTTGCAAATGTAAATTTAGAAGGCATTGTTCCAAAAGTCATTCGTTGTCGACGGAGCCGCACGAGATAGAATGCGTTCGGATAGAGGCCGTAGAAACAATTGTGCGTGGGTGTATATTAAGAGCTGTAAATTAGGAACAATTAGCGAGGACACTCGAGGGAACAGAAATTGCTGTGAGACACGAAAAATATACTGCGGAACCTGCTAGCTCATCCTCAAGGCTCGTGCAGCCTCCTTGCACTCTTTTAGCAAATACTAAATATAGCGAGAGGGTCAGATAACTTTGTACATACGTGTATCACCCTGACACGATATACACGGCAACTCGACCGAACGTACTTCGCTGTCCTTTCGTACCGGTAAAAAGACCGCGTGCAGGTGATACTCGATATGCATACGTAACCTGCCTAGGATAAAGGAAGACTTTCATTAGGAAAATTATAAAGTGTCCAATGTACGATAGAAAGAAAAGCCTCGCGACGGATGACGAAAAATATTCACGTCACGATGGGGGCTGGTGTATTGCGACCTTTCAAGTGCTCATGGAATGACGTGATGGAATTTTGAATACCCCAAAACTTCATCCAACAGGATTATTCCTTTAACTGGTCGAACTTTCATTGTGGGATAAACGTAATTTGTAAAGGGTAGGTAAGGTTAGGTAAGCTAGCTATAGGTAGGCAACACGTTGCCTATGCACGGGAGATTGCACGTAACAAGGGTTAACTTTATGCACTCGATCTACTGATAAGTATCGAGATTGATTCGTGCCATTAGAGGCACATAATGGCAAAGCGGCGTCCCGACGTCGGGCGTCGACGTCACACGTCTCAAGTAGCCAAGTATACTGCTTTTCCTCTGCATTCTCAGCCTCAGGCTGCCCTCAGAGAACAAAATCGATATCCACTCCACCCGTGACAAAAACAACGGGCCGCCCTGCACAGCTTCCGAAATGAATCGTCACAAAGGCAACTTTGAATTAGGGTCAGCGAGCAAAGATGATGTTGATGTGTCTAGGTAGAAGGTACAGTCCACATAGTGTTACTGAGAAATATTACAAGGGTCCGTACAGAACTGGACCAAATTGAGGAGGAATCAAAGAACGAATGAGCTCGATAAAATAGCTGATTATCCGAAAAGGAAGAAAAATCACTAGACTCCTGGGGAATTTACTGTCATACAGGACCTAACCCCCGTCCTCTCTTTCCAACTCCTTCAAATTGGAATCTATTCCTCTCGTGAAATCTGCTAACGTGTCCTCAAGTTATGGTATCAAAAGACGCCAAGGATCCAAATACACCCTCAGAACATCTCTTGGCGTTCACACAAATTATCCGATTATCCAAGTGTATTGAAATCATCGGAGCGGGTCTTGAAGGTTCAAAATTGATGTATATATTATCCCGGACGCTTATGCAACGGTGTGCAGAACACGGTGCAACCGAGCGGAAATCATATACAGCGTTCGGTAACTATACAGTAGATTTCTAGTGGTATCACCGGGTACATAAGAAACGAGCCAATGGGCACGAGTAAAGGTTTTACTTTGGAGGAGAATTCTTTTGGGAACAAAGTGACGGTGCCGTGCAAACCTTTCTTGCATATACATTGCGCTTACACGTGGATACATAATAAGTGCAGTACATATGTTCCTCCCTGTCTAGCATCCTATCGCATCCAACCCACTTAGACGCTCTATATACGTATATGCTATATGTGCAGCTGTAATACCCGTCTGTATTCGCAACAGCCAGCTCGATATCACCTGAGTTAGCCGCGCCCATTTCTGAGCTTTTACAGCGTGGCTGCATTAAGGAAACCGGTAAAGAGGGAGGTGACTATTATCATCACCATATACAGGTAAAAAGAATATAACACAGTTTAGTCTGTAAGGTTGAGGTTGAAGTAGTAACCAGAAGGTTTCCGATCAACTCTTACAGCTCCGCCAATTCCTCTTTATTTTCCTATACAAGCTCCTACTATCCTAATTGCAACTTCCTGGAACACAAGAACTTGTCACGCGACATAGGGTTAAAGACTTTATACCGAAGCTTTTAACCTTTCGAACATTTTACACAGTATTCACGCGAACCACAGCACACTCTCGACGTCGCTCAAACCTTTTTAATTTATCGCCCGTTCGGTAAGTTGGGCGACCTCCACTTAAAGACACGTGCCTAGAAAAGTACATCAAATAGCAGTGCAGTAAGCGGTCGTATATCACAGTCAAAGTGCGGGTCCTATTACGTGAAATTTACATGGGTACTAACGCTTACGTTAGGCGGCAGTAAATACGGTAATCACGAGCCTAGGCAGGGCAATGAAAGTAAAGACGGAGAGAGCGACACAGCTCCTTGCAGAGACATACTTATTTTCCACTAGCTAAAAGACACAGGATACGAAGGGTTTTAAACTAAACTACAATTACGAGGATAAGTAACACTGAGGTCGTAAAGGACGAATACTATCCCGAGTATAAAGGGCGATCAAGCACAGTATCGAACAGGTGCGTGAATATCTTCCTGGGTATTTTGAACCAACTCCTGGGTAGTGGTATCACTGATTATTTTTGGGGATTCTCGTAGGTCTTCAAGCTCGTTAACGTACATGGTGACGACGTTCGAACAGAGTAAAAAAAAAGGAGAAAAAAATAGTCGAGTGTACTGGGAACGACGTGGGATCTCACGAAAGTAGCTAAATAGGTCGCAGCTGGTCTCGTATACCGAGGGAACTAAAATGGCACGAACCAGACAAAGTCTAACGTTCGAAATTGTCTGTACGAGGTCCAATTTCTTCCCGCTCCTGTATTTCGCACGGGTCACGGTTTAATTAATCCTTAATTGCCAGGCTGCCTCTCCGTGAATCTTCCCATAGACTCGGGATCATGAAACTCTCTGTAACTACCCCCGAGGATATACCGAGGTAGGAGAATATAAAGTTTAATCCACCCACGAAACTTCTCTCTGATCAATTAAACGTTATCCGCATAAATGTCATCGGCCTAATAAAACACTAAATGAAATTACCCCCGTCCACTGAGAGATCACGAGTCGTAGAGTTCACTGCTGTCCCAGTGGTAGCTGACCGATCGCAAAAGCAAGATCAGTTGATACAGGGAGTAAAGAGAAAAAATGACGAAGGAGACAAGAAAGGAGTAAGGGGGAGAAGATTGGAACGCAAGGAATTCGTATCATGGAAATATAAGTTACGGGAATGCGTTACTTAGCGCGCGCACCCTCCCGTAAATCCACGAGGCGCGTACCTGCCGCGAGGAGTGGCTACAGTGGATCCAACACTGGAGTAGCTCGGATTTCTAGCCGTTACCGAGATTCGACCAGTACCCTTGGGGACTACATAGTTACGTAGGGTGTGTGTGATACTATATACCCGTGGATAAACATTGCACTGCGAACCGTACATTCAATCGCTATCCTTGCGCCAATAACACATCCAATTTTCCCGGCAGGGTACATACCGTCAAAAGAGAGAATAACAAACGTGCCGATGGTGCTGGTGGCGATGCCGGTGGGGTATAGAATTTCAGCTTTGGTTTCGAAATGGGTGGAGTGTTACGCCTAGGGTTGTCTATACCGAGTTAAGGCCAGTTAGGATACGACTTTGTAACAGGGCCGGCATGTTTGTCCATCTCACGAGGTGCTTCACGGGAGAGAGTCATCTTTATTTTTTTCGTAGACAGAACGGATCTTCGCTGCGAGTAAGACGGAAAATGAGGTAATATTGCGATCAGTCCTGACTTATCGCAATCGCCTGACCATGAATCGTGAATCACTGTAGGCCCGTGGGTAATAGATGGGTGTAAATCAACTCAGCATATTTCAGAGACGATGGAGGGATAGGAACGGTAGCTGTCTTATCGGATAGGATAGTCGTCGTGTTTTACGAGCCTACGTTCAAGATGCAATTTATTGGTTTATGTAGTGCAAGATTCATCAGATAGTCACCCGTCTATCGTCAGTATGAATATGTTACAAGGATACCGGAGTAGAAGGTACGAGTGAGTAATGCAGTCGGACTTGGTGAAACGTGACGTATGATTTTTATGGACGCAAATCAAACTCCATGGCGCGTTTTTTCGAATTTCTATGATTTGCTTGGTGGAAAAGAGTTACGTTAAGATTTATTGGGACCCACGATTCTATATAGATTCAAGATCAATGACGGATGATTGATGTTGAGTATAGAGAATTACCGACGGGAAAGGAGCTGGTTGTATTTTTACAAAAACCATGCTTTATACCAATCTAAAAAAAGGCTGTGACACGTATATTATATGAGGTAGAAGGTTATCTTAATTTCAGTCTTGAACAGTTATGGCTTTTTCGTCCGACGTTAGAGTCGTGCGTTATTTCACATGCAAAAACATTGATCGCTTACACGCTCTTTACTGATAATGCAAAACCGATGTACCCGGCGTTATTGTATGCACGTTACAAAGAATCGTAGGAACTTGTTACTGTGTCATCTCTTAATTAGTCTTACGTAATTCGATTATATAACTTGAGGAATCCAATGGGATGTCAAATGCGCGACGGTGGAAGAAACGCCCGAGAAAAAAACGACAAAGAAATCATGATGTCAGGGTGTAAAAATACGTGTTGGCATAACCCATCACAAATCACAAGATGACATTCCTACGTGCATGCACCGTGCGTCAATGATTCATCCCGAGATTATTTGGTTCGTTCCACATACGCATTTAGCATCCGTTCTAAAGAGCTTTTTTGCAAAATATCTATATAACCGCACTCTTCTCGCAGCATTGAAGAAAACATTTTTCTGCTTTCGAATGGCCGGGTGCACCGAGTGCACTTAGGGACCAATAGAACAGTCGATGTGTTAATGATTCGATTTACGGCAGACTTGGCGCATTGGGAATTCCTTAGGAACGAGACCGGTAAATTAGTCGACTAACCAACGCGTCAAATATTTACCTTCGTTTAGTAGCTAAAAGTTAAAGCAACATGTTCCGCCAAGTTTACGCGTGTCTGGTTAACTGCTTCCGGTCTATCTAATGAGAAATAAATAATAAAGTACACAGGGATCATTTAAAAAATATACTTACCCCGTGTACATACAATGATAATCGTACAAAATCTTTAATGCAATCAGTGAATTTAACAAGCTATAAGCGATGACCCGTTGGTACAGTCTGAGAAAAAAATTGGATGCATTCGAGAGATTAGTAAAAAAATACTGAAGCGAAAAATGGTAACCTGGCAATAAGGGATCGGATTAATTAATATACCGAAACACCATGGCAACCAGTACGCTAGTGTATTGAAAGTTTCAAAGATCTTCCGGATTGGAATTTCTCTCGTAAAACTTGGACACTTTTACTGTAAAGCCTCAGCCCGTAATGTCCTATCTCGTTATACTTCACTTTGAGCTAACACATTTATACCAAAGTATGGATGCGTCTATCGAAAAGGATGATAATCATCAAGACGAATACCTGATAACATCAATGGCGAATTTAAAAGTAAAAAAAAGTCCATTCAAGTCATCCAATTTTCCAAGACTTTCCCATCCGCGAAAATTCTAAACTTTCACGAGCAGAGTTTTCACATCATCTCGTCACCGCGCTTCGATGCTACCGTACTTTTAGCTATTTTACATTGGTGTGTGTGTGTGTGTGCGCGCGCGCGCGCGCGCGTGCGTGCGTTTCAGGCTCCGAAATGCCTAACGGTTGAACCCTTCGACGTTTAAGCCGGTTTTCTGCCTAGTAATATTTGCCCTAGGATTCTGAACGCGAACTGCTGTTATACCATACTACCTGTTTCACTCAAGATAGATTACATGTTTAGTACTAAGTACCAGTCTACTTAAAAGACCTTACCGTCAGGGTCATGTCACAGATAACACAGGCATAACTTATGTAAAACAAAAATTACCGTATTCTACCGGACCGAGATATCGTAAGATATGGAACTGGTACTTCATTTAAGAAATCTAAAAGATTTTACTATCCTTACAATATTTTATCCTTATATTCGATAAGAGTTCTTAAAGACCATACGTAATCGCAAAATAATATGTGGAATAAAGTGTTGTCTCTGTCATTGACTCGATTGAACTTGGTACAACACAATGAATCAAATAATCAAATAATAAAATAATCCGACTAACTTCAGATCGTGAATTTAACCCTGAAAATCTTTATAATATTGACCGAATTACGTCAAGTATATTTGCAAGGAAATTCGAACACATGAATGTCATATGCATTAGTACATAACGGATAGACAAATTCAGAGAAAAAACGCACCCGCATCGCTTCCCAAGAAAAGATGTTTCCGGATTACGAAAAAAAAAAAAAAATAAATTCGTACTAGGTTGGGATAACTAGGAGTAAATTATGAAAAATTTAACCACGTAAATATGACTGTACACATTCATTAAGAATAACATTGAATTACGTGTCAATAAGTGAAGCGATACTGTGTAGTCAATTTCTTTGTTCATTCATGAATTCACATTTGACTTATATGACACCGCCGGAGTTAACGCTTTCACGGTAATGTATTCTAACGTGTTTAACCTAAATCGTATTTGTCCAATAACACGAAATTGGTAAAGTGTCGCTCAACTTTGAACGAACCATTATTTTGAGTGACTCTATACTATATATAATCTTCCATCGGGCTCATTATGGCGGTAGCCGCATACATTTCACCACGACGGACAGTCGGTTTGACAGTTAATCGGTTTATTGTTTGGCGTCGTGTAATTCATTCCAGTGGTGTATGAGGAAATAGTGCGGACGGCGCATGTATAGTTGCTGAAGAAGCTCAACTGCGTGAACCATGTGTTACGGTCATTATTAATATTATCACAACTATTACGATCTATGGTAACATTATCAATTATACGTTTTGCTACAGTACGGCGTGACTATATCATACAAGCAGTATATGTTTTCAATACAAAAATGCAACACGCCCCTCATTTATCAAGCAGATGTATTGTAAAATTTGATTTGTAGAAAAATCTTTTCCAAGGTAATATTGAAAAGTAACATTATTAATGATAAACATTATCTGGCTATACTGTATGAATTGGTCATACGGTATCTTTTAATACGAAAGTATTGGACTTTTCTGATTTAAAAAAGCAAAAGTATCTCGAGAATTCATTTATACGAAATCCTTTAGCAAGAATGAAATTGAGAATATCGAACGGTTGGCGACGTCTATGCATAGAGAACCTCGCGGTTAAGCGCATATTAATTACGATAAGCAGGGACGCTGAAAGTATTCACTATTAAGTTTATCGAATACGGTACAATGACAGATGGATAGACTGCCATCGTTTCTAGCGCAGGATCAGAGCACTCTAAGATGCAAGCTTTTCTTAGAATTAAGCACGATCGGAGAAGCTGAGTACACTAAAGATATTACGATAGTGTTATGATCATACTACACCGTGATAAGTAATAAAACATGATAGTATAAGAGTTAAATAATTTCGCTAAACTGAAACTCAAAAGGGAAAATGCGTGAAAACGAATAATCTATACTACCCTAGCATATCATGTCATTCGCACTTCAATCGGTCAATAATAAAGCCAATTGAAAAATTGTTCGTTACTCACTTTTCTAGATAAATGCATTTCCATTTAAGAACTAATCCGTGTAAAGAAATAGGAATCATACAAAGTATCAAACGGGCAAGCGATAAAAAACAGAACAGGTCCGCGCCTCTCTCTGGTATCTATTTTTTAAAACTCATTTCAGAGTTGAGGAAGCTGATGATCCTAACGATGTCAGGAGTTGGCTCGTGTACGCCTGAATGAAGGAATGGTAGAGAAGATTGTTAAGATACAAGGATGTTCCCCAGGTATGAGAAGCGTCGAAAGTACCGTAGAGCGGGCAGAATAAGCGGACAAAGAGGAATGCAGCCGTTGGCGTTCCGATCCCACCCAAGCGATCGAAGTATCCCTTTCTCATAAATGATGCGACGTGTGTACATACATACGTGTCCCTTACAGTAAATAATAACTAGAGGAAAGGCAACAGAAATTCAAAGGTGTATTGTAGATCGAGAAAAAGGTGGTATAGCCGTGGCAGCAGGGTAGCCAGATAGCCAGGCGGGTCGATACCGCGTAATTCGTATTTACCTTGCCGCTCTCGGCTGCCGGCGAGTTCTCAACAATATCGTAGATGACGTGCGGCGGTCCGGCTGTCCCAAGAAGCGAGAAACCAAAGCTCGACGAGTCGCTACGGTTTAAGGTAACCAGCAGCTCCTCAGCCATGTTTCAGCCACATTGATCTCACCACTGCCATTTGCCGCACACACCGCACCAACCAACTCTCGGCACCGCGCTCGGGATCTCGCTCGTTTCCTACGGCGGATCCCGTACCCCGTTTGCGTGCCTCTCGCACGCGAGACCACCGCTCGCTCTCGCTCTCCTGGCAGCCCTGTCGCCAACGTTTGACGGAATGCAGGGAAACGCCACTCCTGCACTGGAGCTTCGACGCGCACCAATACGCCCACCGATGAAGATACAAACACACTCCTATTTTGCTTTAACACTTGCGAGCCTACCAAGGAGCACACTGTTACGTTGATGAATATCGGTACAAATATTAGCCACGAATACCACTAGAGAAATGTCACTACCACGAGTGTAACATACTGGGTGCGCGAGCCGCAACAATATGACAGCGATGCGGCGCCCGTCAACCGTACCGGCGGCCACTCGACTAGTGGAGGCGCCACTTGCAGGGAACTCTGCGAATATCACTGGTCTTTCACCTCCCGACTACTCTGGTCAAATTGGAGAATTGCGACCGGTTACTACTGACCAGGACTGTACGCACTGAACTCTATACTTTCCGATAGTACACCCCAAGAGCATCTTTAGTACCTGCATCGAGAAAGATAGCTTATAATGGTACCTCCATCTTTTTCTTTTTACATGCTGCATATGCGCACAAAAGAGTAAAAGCTGAGGAAAAATTTGATTCATTTGACGAACCAGTCCACAATAATGAGTAATAATCATTGATACCTTGTGAAATTTCGATGAAACTAGTTGAAGCTCAATTTTCAGCATTAGTCGAGTTTTGAGATTAACCTTCTGGTTGGACTATACGAATAAAGATGGAGAGACCATTCGGACTATCTCTATCGGCGTGGCCGGGTCCTTTGCGCAGGGTCCAATATGTAAAGAGTACATCAGTGGCTGTGGAGGAACTAACGGAACTCAGGGCTGTGCTCTGTCTGGGTACTATTGTGTAGTACACGGGGAATTCGTAGATCGATTGTGGTGGGAGGCTATAAGCATTTAGAAAACTGAAAGTTCTTGCTTAGGTGAATATTGGTCGAGTTTAACTTGTTTAGTAGTGCTACGAGAAATATGGAGCTCGTTTCGCATCTCATTAAAGTGTCTGTGCCTAATTATTTGGCAGGATTACCAATTCCAGATTCAATTGGAGGATGGTTTCGACTTGGAGGTATGAAATGTGTTGTGATATTCGATTCATATCTTCGATTAACTCATAAATTGTCAAATATTTTACTGATCATCAATAATGATAATATATAACTATGTATCGTGTCCCATAGCGTGATGTATTAAATCATTGTTGG
Source organism: Trachelus tabidus (assembly GCA_030142655.1). Classification (NCBI taxonomy): domain Eukaryota; kingdom Metazoa; phylum Arthropoda; class Insecta; order Hymenoptera; family Cephidae; genus Trachelus; species Trachelus tabidus. The sequence goes on from JARQTI010000336.1 coordinate 1,514,014, forward strand.
TATATCAGAAATAAATAGGATTGTTATGCTATTTCATTTTATGTTATGTATGTACAGTGAGAGATTGGGCTGCTTTAATTCCACCAACAGCTCTGCTAGCTGGTTTCAGTTATATGACTTATCGGGCATTTTGTCCTCATGGCAGACCTCCGGTACGTATTTTTGAAACTTTAAATTGATTTTGTACAGTTGTTACAGTACTTGAAAGCCTATTATGTAACCTAAGTGATAATACTTTCTATCATCCATCTTGCAATGACGGGATGAATGTTTCGAATACTACGATTGTACAATTTATTATAATTCATTTTCGTTGAATTAAAAGTATGTTAACACTTTGAACATTTCAGCCCAGCAAGTCCATAAATTCTAAGATTCAAAAGCATAGTAATAAAGTCGTGGATACCATTGATGTGGAGGACATAACCGAAAAAGCTGTATTTTGCCGCTGTTGGAAATCTGAAAATGTAAATATTCATTTAATTATCAATCTAACATGGAAGAATGACACCATTATTTTATCTACAAGATGTTCTTATCTCAATCCTCCTATTTGCGTATCATAGAAGAGTATAAATAGGAAATATATGTTACATAATTTTGTAAATATACTGTTAGTGCACTTATTTCATTTATACCAGTGGTAGTTGGGACATCAAGCAGATAAATTTAAATTATAATAGTTTTTAACGAAACAGTAAAAACTTTTATACAACCACATGTTGGTTTTGTATGTGGGAAATCATTTAAATATTTGAAATGAAGTTTCAATAATTTTTTTAACCATTTCTATTAATCTAGTGGCCTTATTGTGATGGATCCCATGGAACTCATAACAAGGAAAACTGTGATAATGTTGGACCACTTGTCGTCACAAAGAAGAAGTAAATGTAAGCAAACGGAACAATAAATCTTATAACACAGATTTAATTACCAATAGAGTTGTTACCTACTGCCTAACTTTAGATACAGATATAAATAAGTAGACTATACAGTAAACAAGAAATTGAACTGCTTTCTTTATAAAAAATTTATTGAATTCTTGTTGATTTTATTCAGCACTTATAACCTGAATCCAACTCATTGATTATAAAAAAGTGGATGATACGTATAAATGCATATATTACCACAGGTAAATGGTTTTATTCATTATAATGTTGCCACTACGTAGAGTTAGTATAAAAATATTTTTAATATTTATATTTTGGTCAAGGCAAGGATTAGATTAGTCTGTGAATGGGAATATGTTATGTAAATTTTAATTAAGGTTATATTTACTATTCAGAGCAATGCAAAGATAGTAATTATTTAATTATATATTTGGTACTATACTTGGGTATACCAGGGAACATACAATAAAAAATTTAATTAAAAACAAGTAATCTAGTTTCTTTTATTAGTTTAAGTATTTACATAGTTTTTCATTGAAAAGAAGAAAATACTCCTTGGGTATGTAAAATTTTACTAAATTTCTATGTAACATATTACATTTCTACTTCAAATAATAATTGTCAATAATATACACAATACTAACACTCAATGATATAATCAGTCAGGTGTAAAGCATATTTTCCAGTTATAAAGATTTACTTATTACAAAATGAGATACGTATCAGAAATGAAAATAGCTATTTTTTATTATATCACAGTTGGGTGATGCCTATTATTATTTATATAATACTTATATGTTGTCTATGTATCTTATATTCGTCACATTCATATTGCTTTTTTGAAATATTGTCAAAAAAAAGCAGTGTAGTACTATAACTTTAAAGTCACTGGAAGACTGTACGTTATCGACAACATGTAATCTTGCGTTACAATGTTTAAATCAAGAATCATTTCCAGCGCTATATAACAGCCTTCAACAATTCATTCATTTGAACGCTTAGAGCTGCAAAAAAATGTTTATTTTAATATGAACAGTATTTAAATTTATAACATATGAAGATCAGATTACTAAAAAGGCTTACCTCAAAATGGTGTAAATCGTTGGTATCAAATTCCAAATCATTTACAAGTAATTCCCGGTTTCCGTAACGATAACTGAAATAATTCCGTACATAATTGATTACTGATTTGTAAAGTTTTTCAATTGTATACATATGACATATATATATATATATACATATGTGTAACTGAATGACACTTACTCTAGATACCTTCTCCATACTATAAGGCCAACGTATGCCATTACAATTGCTATAGAAAACGTAATAGCCGTAATTAAAACTATAATACCAGAAGGCATTCCTGTTTCTTTAGCCTCATTTTCCTTCTTGATTTCTGCTTCAGTAATTGGTTTTTTTGATGTGTCTGTATCTTCATCTTGCGTCGTTTCAGTTGTCGACGAATTTATTGGTATTGTCTGTGTGCTTTCTGACGATTCTGTTGAATCTACAACCATAATGATTTCACTTTTTTTTTTAACGATTCATGTCACGCACGTATAATTACAAATGATATAAATTGTACTGTAATGTTGGAAGAGTACACTGAACATACTTGTTGTGGTACTAGAAATATAAGGTGACTCTGTGTTTAATTGTTCTGTTGATCCGCTTACATTTCCTAGTTTATTATGATAATTGCTCGTACCTTGCGTATTGGATGTGTCCTTTATGGTAGCATCAGAATTTACTATATTATTTGTAGTCATCGCAATTGTAGTCGGAGGAGTTTCTTCATCAAACTCCGATGAATCTGTAGCACCCGAAAATGCTTGGATACTATTTTCTGACTATTGAATATGATGAGAAATAAGAATCATTACATACTTGTTTCCATTTCCTTAGTAAAATCGGTCTTAGACTCGGTGGTACTGACGCTTTCAGGAGAAGACGATCGTTCAGGAGATGTCGTTGACGATAAACTCGTGTTATTTGAACTGGTTTCATTAAACGTATTGTTTAAAGTTGGTGGAACTATGGATAAAACGAAAAATAAAGATATTCCATTACTCAAATGGTGGATAATTATAAATAGTTTTATTTACCTAAATCCTTCGATTGAAGCGTTGGAGATTCAATTTCATCATCGTCATCAGATGGATGTACAACCGACGTGTTCATATCCAATATTTCCGACGATAATGGATCTGTTTTTATAGCACCGTATGATTCCGGTGGCATCCTTTTCTGTCTGCTTCTCTCTAGAATAAAATTCTTAATATCAAACAAGATTCATGTTACTATCGTTGCGTTACTAAAGGAAACTGGTACGCACTTAATTGTTCATAGAGGAACTTTGAAAATACTTTGGATTTGTCATTTGTTTTTGAATATATGGTATCCTTAATAATCTCATCAAAATCCGCTACATCGGATACTTTAAAGTTTACTGCATCCATCTCATTTTTTCTGTCAGTATATATTCTCATCTCACTCTGATTCTCGGTCGGGGCAGAAAGAACTCCGCACGCTACAGTAGTAAATATAGCTCGATAACAATAACAGTAACAATGTGCCTAAATAAGTATGCAAAACACGTTTTACATGTATGATTATGGCGAATTACGAAACGGTCAAGTAAGTTTTCTCAAGTCAAGCTTGTAGGCTGAGGTTCATGGCTTATGAAAAATAGGTGCAGTGAGTTTATGTTGGATGAAATGAAATTGTGAAAGTGGATCGTGAGTCAGAAATGATCCGTGGACAAATGACACTTTGTCAGGCTTTACTTCGACTGGAATAATGTTTTTGAAGCAGAAGAAACAATTGTCCTCGAAAGAAAATGCATCGCATAACAGGTCGTGTCCGTTTCGACAAATATAACCATACATTTTCTGTGTCAAATTGCCGTAAAGCTACAATTCAAACATATCCCTTTAACGGTTTCGCATATGAGAAATTCGTTTCGGTATTTTTATGAAAGTATGTATATCGGTCTACTAGGGTGCGGTGGCAATTGTAAAATCATTCTCCCTATCAACCATTTTTCATTGATATCAAAGAAAATGGATGATGCTTTCGGATACAATAGATAGTAAAAATAAAGCCGTGATCGGATTATTAAGGGGTTTCAAGTAAATAGTAGAATAAGGATATCAAAGTCGTCTACGTCGTGCGCGTCATTTTCTGCCTACGCGAGGCTTCTCTGACTTGGAAGATTTGACCTACTAACAATATATCGATGACGATTATTTTAAGCTGTCTATCATTCAATAACGTTATATTTTCAAATTCAATAAACATCTACCTCAATCAAGATTAATACATTTTTTGATGGCATGATAAATACCAATTATCTACGGTAAAGTGGACTCATTCGTTACATATGCGAGGTCAAACTCACTGAAAATTAGAAGCCGTCATATAGGCAACAAATAAAATAAAATCAGACCGAATTATTTATAATTCATTCACAAGTGGATTGAAAATTTCAATAAAATATTTCTAAAAGAGTATTTAAACGAATACACGAAAATATACAGATGCGAGTTCAGTGAAACGTTCATGATTGCAAAGACAGAAAAGAATAAAAATATATGAAATCACAAGAAATTGAGATTCAATTCAGAATTTGATAAAATGATAATTAAACAATCGAGCATCAATTACATTGAATTTTTTTTCTTAGTTCAGAAACGTCCAAAATATTAATACATTTATGCCACAATGATAATATATTGCACCCATAAATCATAATTGTATTTATATCTACGTCAGAATTGTAAGCGTTAGTGGAATATCATTAGGAATTGTTTAAAATTGTTCCCACTGACGCGCACGTGGTAATCGTTATTGGTCAAGGCAAATATTTCAAGGCCATATTCGATCGAATGCACTTGCAGGAGAAAAGTTCAACTTCACCGGTGCCACTTTCAATTAAATACAAGAGAAATCGCACGAGTTCAATATCATTGTCGTTCTCTAGTGAGACGAATTATCAACTTATCAATGTCCGACGTTTATATCAATATCCAGAAAAATTATTATATTACAATCGATAACACTGCGGTTTATCTCCATTTTTAAAATTGATTTTCAATTTTACTAATATAGATCTTACCGAACAATGAGAATATCAGTACAGATCGGACTGGACAATCCTGAGACATGATTTAGCAACACTTCGCTCCTCTGCAATGAGCAGCTTCAAGAAATCCTTTGTGTCGCTATCGTTGCGCGACAACCGGTGTACTGTTTCTTCTATCTCTCATGAGAGTCATGAGATATCACTTTCCGTATCGCTGATTGATATCACTGACCCTGGAATTCAGATAACGAGCTCACTTTACCGAAATTGTTCTCTGTCTCCTTTGTATATATGCGTCATTTAATCTTAAGAGTATGGCCGGCAGGAAAATTGTATGTTAAACACAAATTAAAAACAATGATTTATCATATGTGCACACAGGATACTTCAGGCATTCGACAAATAATAACCTTAAATATAAGTGTATAGATGTATATATTGAGCTTATCAGTGAATTACTCTGTGCAGTATATAATACGTACAGATATACAGAAATGAATAGAAATGCTTTTTTACATAAAAGCGTTAAGTATTTGTATTAATTTGTCATTTCGTTCCCACTCAACTAACTTTTCATATTCGACACGCGTAAGAATTGATATGATCGATCATAGGAAACATTTAATTGGTAGACGGTGCATCGGTAACCCGTAATACATTATAATTCGTCTTCGATTCCCATGCCAAAAGGTGTGGCCATTTTTACCTTTGCTCGCTGGAAATCCCGGAGCGATGTACTATGGGTAATCGAATGGAAGGTTTGAAATTGAAGCATTTCTTATTTAAGGTTGCGCTTAGATTGCATTGGCTTTTATGTTTTCATTGATGTATTTGAAATGACACGTTACGTCATTTTTCATTGAACACAGTTTACAATAACAGTTATCACGACATTGTTCACATTTATTAAACAATAATAGTCTCTTATTGTTCCCATCATACGTACTCAAAGTTATGCGTAGTATTTCAAATGGCGTAGCTTGTCGGATCGGAGTTTCGAAAACCTGATAGAATGCGCGTTTCTTTCGTTAATATAAACACATTTCACATTCTACCGATTTTAGAATAGGACAGCATTCATTTCACGTGTCACTACTTCGGTATGTTTATCAAATTTTACCATATTGACATTTATGCGTTTCCTACATATGTCTGTTACATGTTATTCTCCTTAAACACGGCCTCCCTACGATGAACTATGGAATGCTGTGTAATTTTTACTATTTTTCCAGCAGTTCCTGTCTAAATCGTAAGCCAGCCATGTTCACGCTTACTTAACACTATCACCACATACCTCCTTCACGACGATACTGCAAAGATTCTTTATGCTGAATTAGCAAATTTTCATGTAATCCGAAAGCTTAAAACTCCGCAAGATAGTATGAAAAGAACAAATTCAATTATGTAACGCTTAGAAATAATTTTCAGGAGACACGTATTTATAGGTCACGATGATGATTTCAGAACAATAATGATGCTTGTGCGTGCTGGTATCTTTAAAATTTTTTAATAGTCAATATTGTACTATAACGAATGTCATAAGATTTTATATTCTAATTGGTATCTTTTGATTGGATAAATTTTAAAAGTCCTTTATTTCTACACTTCTGCACAGTTTGCATTGTATAACAACAGATAGCAGGTTCGTGCTAAAAATTACGGTACTACTTCATAATTTATCCTGAGGTAGATGCTTATATACCGGTAGTTCGAAACTCACTATTAGACCTCGTGAGTGAATTGCCTGGCAGTTGCTTCGAGACTCTCGCCCCACTGACTGTACGCGATTGTGAGTGAACGAGTAGGAGAGTGAGAGAGTGGATTAGTCTTTGGTTGGCTATACGGCTAAACTTGAATCTATTCACACGTTTTTATTCTGCACGTGTTTCTTTTCTCGATGGATAATCAAGTGGACGAATCGGCTCTATTGCAAGGATGCATTATCCTGATTTAATCTTGCCAGGAACATGGGGAAAACTCCTGACAAGTTTTATGAGTAAGGTTACTATGTGATTGGTGAATCACTGGATGGTGCTGTGATGCAATTTCAGTTAGGATCAAGGACCGTGTCCGCAGTCTGGACTGTGGATATTTTAAGACTTTTGCAGGTGCTAGGTATAGTACCTGTAGGACCTCTGATTTTATTGGTTGCGTTTTTAAACAAGGTCTCTTTGTTATCTGGATGACTTACTAGTCATTTCTAAAGGGTCCTACCTTGGGTTGTGGGTTGCTGTGGGGTTGTGGGTTGTGCTTCTTGGTTAAAAAAAAAGATCAAGGTCACAGCTTCTAACGTATAATTTTCTACACACGTGGTCGTGAGAAATTAATGAAGCATTACCTAATAGTGAAAATGATTATAAATTGAAATTAAAAAAATTTTTGAATGGCATTGTTGAAATTGAAACTAACGTACATGTTCCATTCATTTAATTATCTGTCCGATCGTTTTATTACATTTACCACGTTCATGAAGTATCCGGGACTCTTCGAAGTTCAATAAAAATTTCTCATAGATGGAGAAGAGAATAGTAATGTCACGTGGAATACGATTTAAGGGAGCATACCATTTAGACGCCCGAAAATGAGGCAATTCTTATGCATTTTTTTGAAGGTGATAATATAATCGCATAATTTAAAATTGTGGTATCATTTTATTCCACTTGTGAAGCGTAGAAAAAATTGGTTTGTTATAAAACAAAATGGCGACTCTGTACGGTATTTCTCCAGGCGTCGTTTGCGTGACATCGAAAAGTGCTGCACTTGCAACATTTTTTGTATTAATCTGAAACCAAGAAAACAATTATTTTTCGATTACTGACATGTGTAGGGGAAGGATAAACCTATAAAACTATGAAAAAGTGTAAAAATTAAAAATGAAGTGGGCTGTTGAATGAAATGTTCAAATGTTCGATTTTTTTTGTCGACAATTTTTACCCCAAAAAAATATTTTATTTACGCGATATCTTTAAAACTTTAGGTACATCCTTCCGATAATGTTATAGACAGAAACCTTCCAAAAATTCAGCCAGATCGAGCAATAACTTTTTGAGTAACAGCACGAGCAGTTTTTGAAAATGTAGTTTCAAGATAATCGCGTTTAAAGTTTCAATACGATAAAACTATTTAGTGACTTACCAATCAGCGATTCCAGACGCATATAATAAGCCTTCAGCCTCCTCGAAAAGCTGATTGTCTTCCACCTGCTGTTGTTTTCTGGCTATACGAGCTGCTTTTGTCTCAGAAAGACTCATCCGATTCTGCCTCGCTACTCGCGCCTCATTGGTGTTTTCGGCGAAAACTTTCGAATAGGT